>JADRCH010007316.1:785817-846746 GCA_019843965.1 Rhynchomys soricoides
TCTCTCTCTCTCTCTCTCTCTCTCTCTCTCTCTCTCTCTCTCTCTTTTTGGTTTTTCGAGACAGGGTTTCTCTGTGTAGCCCTGGCTGTCCTGGAACTCACTCTGTAGACCAGGCTGGCCCCGAACTCAGAAATCCACCTGCCTCTGCCTCCCAAGTGCTGGGATTAAAGGTGTGCGCCACCACTGCCTGGCCTCAAAACAGAATTCTCAAGCAATGAAACAAAACATTTTGGTTGGTTTGCTAAGTCTAGTTTAGTTCCTAATATTAACATATATTTGCATTGCCTGTTTGGCTCATGTTAGCTTGGATTTTAAATCCTTACAGTATGTCTGGCAATGAGTAAGATGTCTTCTATATAGTTTTTCATTTATCCACCTATAAAGTATAATTTTAAAAATATATATAGTTGTATAATGTATACTGTGAAATGATTTAAATGTAGCTTATTAATCATCAACTAACTTACAGTTACCTGTGTGCATACATGTGTGTGTGTGTGTGTGTGTGTGTGTGGTGAGAATATTTAAAATCTCAGCAATTTCCAAGTACATAATACATTATGATTCATTATAATCACCATGCTATACAATACATCTCCAGAATTTATTCATTCAACTAAAACTTTGTACAAAGGATGTCCTTTTAAGAATTCTTTCTTCATTTAGGGAAATTTCCACATTATATTTCCTGTCATGGGCAACATGGGAGTCAGAGCTCAGTTTTCTAGCCTCCTGAGCAGTTAGAAACATGCAGGTGATCCACATTCTACCAATCAACAAAGCTTACAAAATATTTGCCTCAGAAGAGAGCAACATGAGAAACTTGCTCAGACAAGTCACATTTGGTATTAGAAGGGACCGATTAGCCAGATTGACAAAGGACTCAAGGTAGTGAAAATAGCATGGTAAAAAGCCACTTCTTGGCAGAAATACAAAGTGTAGCAATGACTTGTGGGTGGTGTCATTAGTAACAGAGATCATTTTCTCATCAGACAGGTTCTACAGCTTGGTGCTAGGTACTGTTCCTAAAATTTACCTACAAGCTTGTCTTTCCAGCCCTTCCAAAGATATTGTGAACCATCCAGGATCTTTTTAATAAATTCTTTTTCTGCTTAACTGACCAAAGACAAGTAGTTTATAAAACTAAACTCTCCCCAATATAAACATCATCAGACAATGACAGAATTCAATAAAAATCTTAACACACTTTATATTTAATATTTTCTGGAAGGTTTGAAATGTCATTTTCAAAAATGTATGCCTAGGTTCCCACCTCAAAAAAATATGCTATAAATTAAGGACAAACTACCTTATCCAAAACAGCTCATGTTTACATACATAGACTAGTGGCTTCCTTAAAAGGTATTAGTTCACAATAAAACCAATAGTAAGTAGATGTTCACAAGGACATGTGCCTGTAATCTTGGTACTTGGTGGGTGAGGGGCATGAGGCAGAAAGATCATGAAGCCCAGGCTACCCTGAGCTCCACAGAAAGACCATATCTCAAAGGGGGGGGGAGTAATAGCTCAGGGGATCAGAATGCTTGCTGTTATATGCATGAAGACCTGAGTTTAAATTCCCAGTGCCCATGAAAAAAGCCAGATGTGGTTTCTCCCATGACTATAACTCCAGTGTTGTGGAGGGTGGAGACCAGAGGAATATTGAGACTTTCTGTCCTACACCCTAGCTACAGCTTCATTGAAAATACATTCTCTCTCAGAAAAGACAAGGAAAGTGATAGAGAATGGCATCCAGGGTCCTCTTCTGGCCTTTGCACATACAAGTGCATGCATACACACATGTACTCATGTAACACACACACCATTTTAATATAACATACACATACAGGAACCACAAAGCAATGAAACAAACCAAGACTAATGTAATCAAACTAGTTCAAATAAAGATAGAGCAAAAGCACAGAAGAGGAGAGACAACTGTTGCAGAAAAGCAGGATGAAATCATTACAATGTTCAGAGTACATTCACATTCTATTTCCTTGAAGTAAAAGACACTAAAGAGTAGATAATAATAATGCTCGCAGCCTACATCCACAAATGATAATGTTCTTTATTTTCTATCTTCATGGGCTCAAGACTTTTTGAGGCTTCCATTTCAACATCACGTAAGAATGTTTTGAATGAGACCATCATGAGGGAAAGGACAGTTTACTGACATACTGAAAACATTATACAGTTTGTAGATTACAGCTATTACCATGAGACCAGGTACTCACTGTGTTGAGTCTCCATCATGCAATAGTCAGTGTGCTACGATAAGAAGTTTACACACAATAACAAATCTATCACTAATCACAACAGTTCTATGTAGTAGGCGCTGTTATACCTATTCCATAGATGAAAACTGTTCAGTAATGTACCCAAGGCCACCAGGCTTGTAAATGAAACAGCCTAGGTTTGGATCTGGGTCTGCCAATTCCCAAATCAACAGTCTGGTCTATTTATAGCATACTTTCTCTCTCAGGATAAATTTCACTTTTATAAGTAAGAACATTTACTCAAGGCTCTAAATCTTAGAATGAATTTATTATACAATCTTTGCAAAAGAAATACTGGCCTTTCAATTTATAATAGGAGTCCAAAGAAGAGCTGTGTAATAATTTACTATGCTCACTAAAGGGATCTGGGAAAGGCACCGGTGGAACTAGCATGGACCCTGTACTTTGAGAGGTTATGCCTAAGTAGTGAGCAAACAGTAGCAAGCACAGTATCAAAAATACATACAGCTACAAACTTTCAGATGGCTAGAATAAGACTCAGATTGGTGGCCAGGAGACATGAGCTGTATCTTCCCTAGTATAGAGTTCTCACTACTATTGCTACCTGTACTGGGAGTTGATGCTACTATGGGACAGTTCACTGTACCTGTGTTCCCAAGTACATGAAATCCTATCCCTGTGAAACCTAGACCAGGTCTTGCTTCCTGCTGATATCAGCTCTCCCTCTGAGTAAGGACCTCTGCACTCTCTGATAACAATCGGTAGCTCTTAGAGGTGAATCTCTCAGAGAATAAAAGGTCACAGAGAAATTGACCCAGTGTAGAGACTGAATAGGAGATTTCCACAGGGTAAAACAGAAATGTCCACTGCTTGAAAAAAAAAAGGAAAAGAAAAGAAAAGAAGGAAGTAGGGCTGGAGAGATGGCTCTCAGCAGCTATGAGTACTGAGAATTCTTGAATAGGACCCAGGTTCAGTTCCCAGAACCTACATGACACCTAAAAATTACCTGTAACTATGGTTCTAAGGGGATACCTTTTTCTGACCTCCCGGGGCACTAAACACACACAAATATTTGCACATAGTTACATGCAGGTATACACATGAAGTGAACTAAATCTTAAAAAAAAAAAAAAACTTTTAAAAAAGATAGCTATTGTCTATGACTTTCTGACCTTTCCTCATCTTCCATCACATCTATCCTGAGACAAATTCTCACGGAGGCATCCAAATGAGTCTACAGTCAACCAGGGAGCAGGGTGTAGTGTCTGAGCTCCTGATCCCAAGGTTTTCTTGGGAAGAAGATACGAGCTTGGACAATAGAAGAGGTATGAGCCCTACAGTTCCAGGTACATAGCAGGCAAACCTCTTTACCAGAGTACTGGGGTTACAGAAACAATGCCTAGAAGCCTCTATCGTGTTCTATCATTTCCATGCATTAACCAGAGAAGGGAGCCTTTGACAAGTTCATTGTAAACCTACAATGTAAGAGTTTCAGAATGTCAGAGTACAGAAAGTGCCTAAGAAACCAAAGTATGAATGTAAGAGGAGGTACAAGGAGTTTGCTTTTCTGGTGAAGGCCAGGCCCAGCTTTGCCTGTCTTCAATTAGCCAGAGACAGATGGCCCTTCCATGATGCAAAGGAATCAGTTATTCATTTGCCTTCTGCAAGCTTTAGACTTAACGTTGCTAGAGAAATGGAATCATTCATTAAATTATTCAGTAAACATCTATTGTACTTGGCAGGATTGTGGAGGAAGAAAAGTAAACAACAGGAGCCTCCCAGTGCAAAGTCAATTTATACCTATTAGCCCACAGTAAGTGCTCAATAAATTGTGTCTTCTAGAAAATTATGCTAACAAGTTGGAAATAAAAAAGTAGGCAAAGAACTGACTGTGACCAAACTCAAATGATACAAGTGGCTAAGATTTGTTCCAGAGACAATAAGAAGTTAATGCAGGCTTAAGAGAAAGGAAAAACCTGATCAGATTTTAAGAGGATCACTTGGGAAAAACTTTGGAGGATGAAAGTTTTAAATGGAAGATCACTTACTCTCCTCTCCAAGGTTCAGGACAATGACTAAGCTTAAGAGCAACAGCGAGATTTCAGATGGAAAAAAGGCAGCCTTTTTAGAGAAGTGAAGAATATAATTCCAAAGATGGGGGAAAGACACAAGACAGATCTCTTGCCTGGTCCTACAACACATATGACCTTTACCGGAATATAGTCCTCAAGTGCAATTTAATGGAAAACAATGAGATAGATCAAAGGGTTGTAGAGATGGCTGAGTGGTCAAGATCACATACTGCTTTTGTAGAAGACATGAGTTCAGTTGCCAGCACCCACAGACCAGCTTACAATGACTTTTAACTATAGTTTTAGGGGAACTTATGCCCTCTTCTGGCTTTTATAGGTTTCTGTATGCATGTGATACATATAAACTCAGACATACATACACTCACACATGAATGAATGAATGAATGAATGAATGAATCTTAAAAATTAAATGGGGTCATTTTAAGAAAGGTTAGCCAGGGATGCTGAAGGAACATCCAATAGGGAGAGAGTCCAAAGATTCTATTTCCAGGTCTCTACACTTCATGAGAACAATAAACGTGAGGAATGACGATGTCAACTGAAACTTCTCTATGTCAGAAACAGAGTAGCTGTGGCTAGATAAAAGGCGGTCAATTAACTAACATTTATGAACTTCTTCCTATTTTCTCAGCACTATGACAAATGTTACAGCTAAAGATAAAGGCAAGAAAGCAAATGTCTCTATTCTCCATGAGACCAACTAAAAGAGAGATGATCCAGAATGCATACACGCAAATATACACATACAAAAAAAATATTAGATAGGAAAAACACAGAGCAAAACATTCAATTAAGATGAAATTTTAAAATGACTAGCTATGGCATTCTTTTGTTTTTGCCCAGGCTAGGATGTGAGAAGCAAAAGAGAAGAAGACCTATACATATAAACCAAGTACAGAAGGAGAGTTCTGAGCCCAGGAACTCAGTGACACACCTGAAGATGTAACAAGGACCAGAACATCTTGACTACCATCTATATTCTAATTTAGAATCTTCCTTGGTTTGCATGTCATTTTTTCCATGTTGAAAGTTTGGTTCTTTTTCAAGTGTAGTGACATGAGAGCCTGTAAGAATCTTTAAGAGATAAGGCTTGATTGAAAGGAGGTGGTTAGGTCATTAAGAGCACTGCCTGGGGAAGAGATAAATAGGGTTCTCATACATTTCTCATTACCTCTTTTAAGGGGGTTGTTCTTAAATGAAGACAAGATTCTCCACTATCTTACATGAATTCCCACCACAATGTCCTCTACCATATCAAGGTCTTCACCAGACTAGAGTTGATACAGGGACTATGACCTTGAACCTCCAAAACTAGGAGCTAAATAAATCTCTTTACTTCATATATTATTCAGCATTGGGCATTGGGTTGTAGCAATGGAAAATGTTCTATAATTCATATCATGCAATAAAACCTCCAAATTAGAGCATCCAGGAAAAATCCAAGTGGTTCTTTTCATTGTCTGTGTCTGCATCCAGCTTAGTACTAGAAGCCCAGAGACACTGTAGTGTACAAGATCATCAAGGTCCTTTCCCTCAGAAAGTTTACATTTCTATTAGTAGAAAATATACCCAAGTCCACACATACATCATCATCACTCCTCCAAGTAAACAAGTCTTTTAGTAAAACAATTACAGATCCTGTTATATGTTGTGAAGAAATATAAACAAAGGCCTAAGAATAACAGTGGGTATGTTCTTAGGATTGTCAGACAGAAACAAATGCTCTGGTAATAAAGAGTCCTAGAATTTTCCCTGGAAAGGATAGTGGTAAGGACCTTCCAGGCAGAGAGAACTTTGTGTCAAGGCTTGGAAACAGAGAAGAGCTTTATGCATTTGAAAAACTGAAAGTCAACCAATGGGGCCAAAAGACAGGGCTAGAGAAAAAGTTGATAGCATGGAAATATAAACAGACTCATCACTCAAGGCCCAGTCAGGGCAAGCCACTGGAGGAGTCTTTCAGGCCAATGGTAACCTGAGCTGGTTTGCATGCTATAAAACTTCTGGGATGAAGAGGTTGTTTGTGTTTGTTTGCTTGTTTTTTTCTGTAAGCCCACAGTGTCCGATGGCCATTCTTCCAATCATACAGTGTGGTGTGCCTTTATCATATCCACAGTAAAAGTGAGGTCTCCTTTTGCAGACCAATTTCTCTTCCTTGGAGATCCTTCCTGGACAAAGTACTTCCCTAAAGGCCCTGTGAACTCATGAAAATATTTCCAACAGTCTATGAGAGTACTGGGAGAACTGATGCTTTCTGAAAAGGACACAAAGTAATAAACCAAACCGCTCCCTCCATTCTGATGGAAATTTCTTGTTTTCTCCTTCAGTGCTTCCCATTAATTCACAGTCTGAGTAATTACCTTTGTTATTTATTCTGTTTCCATTTCTATCTATTCTAGAACACGATGAACATTTGTATATAATGATGCATAATAACAAAGAACCATAAATTCTTATTGATCCCAGAACTTGGGCAATTCTAAACAATAAAAATATGTCCTCTGTCAGCTCCTCTCAATGGAATATGTTGAAGCTCCAAAAGAGTTCTATTACAACTAGAAATGAACTCCTGGAAAATGCGAGGCTCCAGGCTACCATGTAGTGATACAACAGGCGACTACAAACACACATTTGGAAAGTCCTCATAACCACACCCGTCTGGACTCCTCTTCTCATTTCCCAGCCTACATCTTGACTGCATCAAGCTTAATGTACTACATAGCTTTTGGCTAGTATTCTTTACAGCAGCCAGAATTTTCAGCCTAAAGAGAAAAGTCCTCCATCCACAGTTTAATTTACATTCTCCTAAACGCTCCATTCACTTGGTTTTCAAGCAAAGACATCAATTTGTACTAGACCCTGAAAATGAATTTCTTCCCTGTGTTTCTGCTATTTGGGAATTTGCCTAGGTCAGCTACTGGGAAGTCCCAGAATTTGATTTTACCTTTGAGAAAACATTGCTCATGATTTCATCTGCTATTTCTCACTACTGTTGTATATAACATGACAGGAAACTTGAGGGACATTCAGACAAAGCCATTAATGCCTGCCTATCTTTTGTCTTTCAGAATGCAGATGCACGTGTACATACAGAGACACTGAAGTATGCATATGACATTTTCTCTCATAATCAGGAACTGACTTTTGTCTCCATTCCCACCTATAAACATCTTACATGTAATTCCATAAAACTTACTGGGGTGTTGCACCCAAACCGTGAGTACAAAGCCATGCAAAGACAAAGAAATGCCAATTCCTAACAGAAAACCATGTATCCAAACTGACTGGGAAACACTAGAATTCTTTGGACATCCAGAGTACAGCTAGCAGAACATGGCTTACCTGAATGTATTGTAAGGCAACACCTTTGTGTGATTATAGTCAGCAGCTGCAAATACTTGTGTGATCTCTCTTGATTTTGATTTTTCCTGCTTCAGCTTTTGTATGGCAAGTTCAAAGTTGCTATATGGAAACTTGAAGGAGTAAAAACAAGACATATGCATGAAACTTCGAGAAGCTGCCACCACCACCACCACCACCACCACCATCATCATCCTTACTATTAGTTCTTTGGGAACTAGTGGCTTGATCACATTCCCCTCTTCTTCAACTCTTCATAGGTCCCCCATCTTCTCTACTCACCCAACTGTGTTCGTTTTCTTGCTGTTAACCCAAGACCAATTGGTGCTATTCAAGTATTTGTCAGTTATGTGGCCTTCGACTAGAGTGTGGTTGCCTAACTAGAGGCTATGCTCTGAAAGCAAATGGACACTCCTTTCCCCAGTAACTAAGAACTGTCAATAGCTCCAGGGATAGTGGGGGCATTCCATATACACCTCCACTTTCCATGCTGGGATTTGACCTGCCTTGGGCTTTCACAGATCACAGGTCATATGCATACTATCAAAACCATTGTGAGCTCATATGTGCAGTTGCCCTGTTGTGCCCATGACCCACTGCCTCTGGTTTGTACAATGTTTCTATACCCTGATTCCACAATGATCCCTGAGACTTGAGGAAGGAATATTGTATAATGCTCCATTCAGGGCTGAACATTTTGTATTTTTTTATTCCTTGGACCTTAGTAAGGTAATGGAGACCAGCAAGACAACATGATGAACCCAAAGTAATCTGTACATGCCTTTACCCTAAAAATCAAAGTGTTAGGACAAGGACTGACATTAATCCAGGTCCTAGATCTCAAATAATTGTACTTTAAGGGAGAGCAGGTAACAAATCTTACTAAACAATCTTCTTATACCTTTTACATATAAACGTCTTATAACTCTCAGATATAGCCCGGATATTTTCACAGACCCTGATATAAAGAATGCAGATATAAAGTTAGCTAAATGTACACTTATTTTCTCTAGATCATTAGAATAGCCCTGCCTGGAGTTGCTGGCCACCAGGCAAAGTACTGATCATAGCAAAGCTGGGTGTCAACATTCCACACAGACACTGTAACCTACATTATTTGTTGTCTGGGCAGCCTACTGTTCCTGTCACCTTCTTTGTGATTAGCTTTTTTGACTTATGAAGAATATTTCTTATTCAATCCAGTAAAGCATAAGGTTGGAAGTAATTACAGCCAAGAGATCAAATGTAAGAAAATAAAATTTTAGATTAAAAACACTGATGAGACTTTGGTGTAAAGTTTTCTCTCTTCAACCATCAAATGATCCAGGTGGTTTGGCACCTACTGAGGCCCCCACCCCTTCCCCTTTTTTTGCATTTGCTTTCATCTATTTCCATGATAGGATCTATTAGCTCTTTTGAAAAGACTATTCAGACTGGTAATAAAGAGTGCATTAATCTCTATCTTCTAACAAAGCCCCTGATAAGAGTATTTTTTTAATGATGCAATTTTCACTTGAGATGCTGATACTAGGTAATGTCTTACCCACTTTATCATACTGAAAGAATAAAAGCGCTTTATACCTTTAAACTATATATTGTGTTTTGGCTAGATATATAACTGAAAGGAAAAGTACTTGTCTAACATGTTCAAGGCTCTGGTTCAATCCTTAGTAATGAAAACAAAACAAAGCAAAGACACATGCATGGTTTAATATACATAGACAATCCTCAATTTACAGTGAGTTATGTGTTAATGAAGTTATGTGTTATATATTAATAAGCTGAAAATCTCTCAAGTTGAAAATGTACAAACTGTAACTAACTTACAAAATATCTCAAGCTTAGCAATATTGCACACTGTAAAGCATGGGTTATTTCTCTTCATAATCACAAGCCTGAATGAGAGCTGTAGCTCCCATGCCGAGTATCATGTTAGAAGATTGGACTGTACAGTACTTACTAGCTGGAAGGGGATGAAAACTCAGAACTTTAAACAGTTTCTATCAGAAAGCATACCACTTTTGTATCACAGTGAAGTCAAAAATCCTAGGCCAAGCAATTCTAAGAACTGTATGTTTTATGTTAAGGTAGTGATTCTGTTCAGAATCAGATCCTTGATTTATAACAGCTACAATGACTAAGCTTGCCATGGTTCCTATAGGGTTAATCCCCTCACACAAATGATCACATCTAACCTGTGCAGTAACAGTATCAAAAAAGCACTGTTGTTACTCTTATTTCAAAGACAGGTAGACTGAAGTTCAGAGATGATACATAACTAAAGCCTGTCACGTATTAGGGTGGAGCTCTTTCCAACCCAGGCCTGGCAGTCTCTGGAAATCTAACTGCTTAATCATTGAATTTCTCATTTGAGTCCAGAGCCATCATATAGTATAGGTTTGCAGTATTAAAATAACCTAGATTTCTGAACCTATAAACAGAGAGGTGGTGTAGTGACTCCAGAAGATGCTACATGCAACAGTGACATGGAAAAGATCACTAAACCACCAGCCTTCAACTGTCACTTCTGCATGACTCTGAACTTCTCTGACAAGTAGGCTGTTCTGGGGTCCCCATCTGTCTGGCTCAGACTTACTCTGAACTGTACTAAGTATTTAAAGTTTTCCCTAGCTACCCGTCCTTCCTTGCTTTCTCATTTTACATGGATCAGACCTTACCTGCACTGCACTCAGAAGGTACCAGCCATTCCTAGTGTCTTTGTGATCCCTCTTCTCTCATCCCACGGAGCTCTTTCCCCTAATACACCAGTTTTGGCTCTAATTCTGTCTTGACACCTAGCAACTCAACCTTAAGCATTTTCTTTATAAATGAGATAAAGTATGTACTATGTGTATATAAATAGTACATAATTATTTAATGAACTTTAAAATAAAAATAAATCCTAAATTACAAAGCAGTGGTTTCCAAGTGCACAGAATTTATGTACTGATCAAGTCTATATTTAAAAACTGAGATTTTTATACATGATAATTTTACTGAACAATATTATATGTACACATATACACATATATACACATATATACATACATATATATATATGTATATATATGTATGCATATATAAAACATTTTCCATTATAGTGTTTTAAGTTTTTAAAAAACTGGCCAGGTGTGGTGGTACATGCCTATAACCTCAACATCCAAAAGAGAGGGCCAAAGGACAATGAATTCAAAGCCAGCCTGGAATATCTGGCTAGATATTTCTCAAAAAAATTAAAAATACAGCACAACAAGAAGACACTTCTTTGAGATCACTGTGGCAAATTTCTCCTTAGATTCTAATTTAAGCCTCAGGTGTCACTGTTAGAGGGACCAGAAACCTCAGCACGTACTTAGTTCCCTTGGGGTTTTTGTCTGTTCTAGTCAAAGACTCCTTTGCTGCCCTGTGCCAATTAACTGGGATGTCACAGTATGTACCACCAGATTTTCTTCCTTTCCTATAGTTATTGCATTGCCTTCTAAAAACATTGTTGATATCAGCAAAAAATCCAGGAAACCTGATTCAGCCCTGGGTCTGCCTCCCACTGATGTCTGGAATCTGTGATGCTCGGCAGTGGAAAGCTAAGCAGGTAAACAGAGGAGACAAGGGCTGTGCCTCTGTGATGGGACCTGTGGCCAAGTTGCACAGACCCATTATTCATGCCCACATATGTGAATGTGCAGTGTAAGCCAGTGGCAAGATGCAGAAGATGCCCTAGAGAAAGGAAAACACACACTGCATAGGGCAGAGAGGCAAGAATTATACAAAGTCTATTCACCTTGTCTGTGTTATTCTCCATGTAGTTTAAGGTGTACTCATCAGCATTAAGCAGAACAAACAGGTATCCATTAATATTCACTGTGGCTCCAATATAGAGCTCTTCAGCCTGGATGTATTCTGAAAATTCACTTTTAAAAACTTCTTGTCCAGGCTTTTTCACACGACTTCTTTTCAAGAACATCCCACCAGCATTCCCTAAAGAAACAGAATAAAAACCCATAAGTTGTTTTATTCTTAAAAGAAGCAGAACTTGCCTTGAGTTACTTTCTCTTCCAACACAGACTGTACAAATTATCTGTAAAGCCATGTTGTGCATTGTGAGAAGGAAGAATGGGGCAGTGGGCAAAGAACATTTTTTCTTGGGTAATTCTTAAACACCACTGGAGAGAATGTAAATTAGTGTAATTGCTATTGAAATCATAGCATACGTCCTCAAAAAATCAAAAATAGTATTTGCATATCATTTAGCCATATAACATGTCTGGGTACAGTTCTAAAAGGTTTAAAGTCAGCTTACTACAAAGACAGCGGTACACCTGTGTGTGTCACAATAACCAAGTTATGGAATCAGCTGCAAGTATTCATCAGTGGATGAACGGATTAAGAATAATATGGCACAAAAACACAATGGAGTTTCATTCAGCCATAAAGAATGAGATTGGGTCATTTGTAGGAACTGGAGATCATCATGTTATGCCAAATAAACTACCAAGTTTAATTTAGGAGGAGAGGACATGAAATTAAAGAGAGAAGTTATGAGAGAAGATAACAGAGGAAATGAATATTATCAACAGATTATATGCATGTGGGGGTAGGGAGGATGGGATAGGGGGTTTCTGAAGGGGAGACCTGGAAAATACATTTTTTTTTTAAATAAAAAGAATTTTAAAAAATCCTTAAGAGAAATAAATGGCACAGGGAAGGCTATGACATGAAGCCTGAGTGGAGATATTTTGAAAGTAGGGAAGGTGGTATTAGGTAGAGGGAAGAGAGGAGACAGCCTCTTAAAGGAGTCCGTACATGGCGCTCTAATTTTCCTCCATGTGAAACAAACCATGAGGTCAGCTGTTGAAAAGATGGGAGGTGCCAAGGGAAAGCTGGAGCATGGAGTTTTTAAAAAGCTACACAAGAAAATAAGAGAGAATAAGAGAGGGGTTAAGAAGGATTGGCCTCAGGTCTCAGATGAGTCATGGGCCTGAGAAACTGCAGAGGAGCACCAGCTGGCACAGTGGTATGATTTAACAAGATTGCCAAGAAGCAGCTAGTGTTAGGTCAGTTTCTGCACTAGAATATGGTTTGGAAAACAATGTCCAGAAAGTGACTCCTGTAAGCTTCACTGCTCACCTAATCTCTGTTGTAAATACTCAGTTTTGCTATTTCAAAGCAGCCATAGACAAGATATAATGGATCAGTGTGTTTGTAGATCAATAAAACTTTACTTGAGACCAACAAAAAAGAAAGAAAGAAAGAAAGAAAGAAAGAAAGAAAGAAAGAAAGAAAGAAAAGAAAGAAAAAGAAAAAAGAAAATGAATTAACCCATTACTTTGTATGCTTTTAAATGACAAGGACTTCCTGGGTGAGTGTGCTAAAGAATAAAGTAATAGCTATTCCAGACTTTTCTTTCCCCTCTTTCTTCCTAATCCAGAAAACATTTAGCAAGGACCTTCTGTATATGCCCTGCAGCAAATTCGGACTGTGGGATACCAGCAAGTTTCTCTTCTCCGTGGCATGAGTGAAAGGTCCACTTGACTTTATTTCTACAGATTTGCCTCTCACTTAACCTAACATTTAGATTAAGGGCAAGATGGCCCACTTTTAAAGTGAGGATTTGATTATTTAAGTGTTAAGAAATGAGTATGAGCATTTCTTCCCCAACAGTGTAAGAAAATATGTTTCTTTTATAGTGATGCTTTTACATTGCTTACTCTCCAGAATTCTCCTTGTTTGGTCTGTTCTCTTCTGGGCATAACTATTTGGTGTTTGTTCATTTTCTTTCCTTGACTTCTTGGAAAATGGAAAGCAGAGCTGAACAGGCAATTCCATTATCTGCTGACATGGAACTGAAATCAACAGGCTTATGAATATAACTGAGACTGGGTGACACCAGACAGGAGAAGTGGCAGAAGGACACAGGCTTTAGAGCCAAAGTGAGTTATATTTCATCCTGGCTCTGTCACTTGCTTGTTACATACTCTTGAATTTTTTAAGGTGTCCAAACTGCTACAGATGGCACTGGTAAAATTGGAACTGTAGTATATGTATGTGTGGAGAGTCATGAAAATTTACTCTCAGATCAACCACTATGGGGAACATCACCACAGGAAAGCCCCAGCTACAATAGGCTACTGTCAGCAAATGAGTGTTCAAGGTGGAGACACTAAGACTGTCCATTCCTGCATAGACAAGAATTCTGCCTACTGGCAGACTTGGTAATGTCTATCAGAAATTCTTTTGAAATCCACTATGGACTAAGACCTACCACTTTCTCCCATTCCCCTTCATAGGAGTTAGAACATGCTGCAGCCAGATGTGGTATGACACATGTATAATTCTAAACTTGGGAGGCTGAAGCAGGAAGTTAATGAGTTTTAGTCCCTGCCTGAGCTATGCAGTAAGACTAGAAGAATGGGACAAGGGGAGAGGAAGTTGGGGGAAGAGGTGGGAAAAAGAAGGAGAGGAAGGAAGGGAGAGGCAGAGACAGACAGACAGACAGACAGACACACACACACACACACACACACACACACACACACGGTGATATGGGAGAGAGTTAGAGACAGAGACAGAGACTGCAGTCTGATGGTTCTCTGGGCTTCCAGTGGTTCCTTCCACATGTTTGTTTTGTTTCATGTGTTGTTTAAATAAATCTTTTCTACATAAACCCTATCTCCAAATTTTCCTCTTTTTGGACAACCTTACTGCCATGAAACTTCAGGATAACATTAAGTCCTCAGTGGTGGTCACTATTTTGTAAGCCATTGGTCTTCTATTATACAAATGCTTCAATTTGCTTGGCTCCATCAATTCTTTCTAAATGAACAGAATTGATATTTGTTGACCATTTCAGAGCTTGGCATATGTTCAGCCTCATTCAGTTTCCTATTTTAAGATTTTTCTATTAGTCAAATCCCACTGGGGCCTGACTTAGTTGTACAAATTATGTATTACTTGCTGGCATGTTAACTGGGAAATGGCGGCTTGATTATATGACCTGATTGTTACAGTTTTCAGTCTTTTGAATGCAGTTTTTTTTTTTTTAACTTGTTGGTTTCTTGAAACTTGCCTTGATCAGGACATTCACAACACGTAAATTGGCAAATAGTATAAAGCAAAGTTTTTACTTGTTTTTCCCTAAAGAGTCAGTTGAGCTGTTTTTTCTTGTGTGTCTTCAGCACAGACAGATAAAAGTTGTAAACATGTTGAAACATTTCCTTACATTTCCATAATTTGTAAGTCAATGGCTGTCCTCAGCAATAGCCATGGGATCAACACACTGGAGAACATCCCACAGGCCTGGGGGCAAGACATTTGGCAATAGCCAGAACAAACACAAGTACCACAGAAGATGGATTCTGAAGATTAAAATCTGTATATCTTGTACTCCTTTCTTAATCAGGCAAATATTTTGTAAGCTGGACAATGGGGTCCCTGGCTGTTAGCATGACTAGTGGCAGGCAAACCATGACTTTGAAGCCTAGAGGTTCTGTAGAAGTGCTTCAGAAGAAGAAATGATAGTGGCAAAGGGAATTTCCCCTAAGTAACCATCCACAGCTGTTTTTTAAATTATTTTATATGTTTCAGTTCACCCTTAAGGCATTTTTGTAAGAAGAAATTTATTGGTTAGAAAATTATCATTATAGATCTTCTAGGCTATCAAATAAGATTGTACTCCCTAATTTTCAAAAGGAAAAGACAGCTAAGTGTTTTGAGGAAAATGCTAAGTAAGGTAAGTGTCTTACCTGAATTCCTCTCTATAGGTTCAAACACTGAAATTGTGTCGTCGGTGAGATAAAATGCAATGACAAACATTCTGTCCACATCAGCACATTTGTGTGTAATTAGTTTTGCAAAATACCGGAGTATATTGCTTATGTTTCCATAGCTAAACAAAGAGATAAACAAGTAAGCCTCTATTCATATACGATATTAAGGCGAGCTATGGATTTAATATAAAAGTTTATTCTTTTCTAAATAGTTTAAAGATCTTATTACCAAGGTTCTAAATATAAACATTGGAATATTTTTCTCAGTAGATTAAAATCTTTCCTCCTCTTTATATGTCCAGGAAACACATTGAAAACCAGGTCTGGTGGCACATGCTTAATATTCCAGCATTGGAAGGGAGAGACAGGTAGCTCTCTGGGACACACTGGCCAGCCAACCAAGTCTAATCCTTAGTCCAATGAAAGCCCCTATCTTAAAAAAACAAGCTAGGTGACTCCTGGAGAATACCCAAGGTTGATCTCTGGCCTCCATGTGCACATGCACACACATGCACCCTCATGAATATGGAGACAACCAAAATGTCACACAGCACAAAAAAAGTGTCATGAACACCTACTCAAAGCAAGTGAATTAATCAGCTGTTCTCTGATCATGAAGCTGGTCAACAATCAGTAATTCTGTCAGGTAGATGCACAAACATTTAGCATAATGGCCTGAGCCAATCCAGATGACATGCTCTACTGGGTTCCTAGGATAGCTGTCTCAAGTATAGTACTTTTCTGCCTTGCAGCTTATATATACCCCTTTATATCACTCCATCTCTCCAGGATCATCCTCAACTCCTTTCAAGGAAAGCATTAACATTTCCCTTTCATAAAGATTATGCACACGCCTCCATTTTAATGCAGGTATTATTTGTATTGTATGTGGCCATTACACATCTAATGTTTTCCATGGGAAAATGCTGTCTTATTAATCATTATCTGCTAAAACACTCTTTTTTACATTATAATGCATTACATTAAATGTTTGCAAAAAGTTACACTCATAAAGATTACAGATATACTTAAAATTCTATGCATGATTAGTTGGTTAAAGGTTGAATCAAATAAAATTTAAAAATTTCTTAGGTAAGCAATGGTATCACATACCTTTATTCCCAGCACTGACAGACTGAGTTCATAAGTCTGAAGCTAGCCTGGGCTACACAGTTAGACCCTATCTTAAAAGTAAAACAAATGGTTCCCAAAGTTGGTTGCATGAACAGTGAACTAACTTGTGGTCTCTGAGTAGAAGTATAACTGCCAATAAAAGTCAGCCCTTCAGCAAATAATAAGATAATCAATCCCCACTATCCTTGTAAGTATCCAATAAAATCAACCACGTCCTTCATAACTTCCCTGCTACAACTCAAAGAGTAGTCATCACTTGCAGATTCTCCTATCCTGAAATCCAGTCTTTGTGTCCACAATGATACACACTACAACAAAAGATTTCTAATCTGCAGTGGCCTAAAGTGCCTCTTCATCCTTTTCTAAGACTGTACAGGAAGGTAGGCAGGAAAACCATAGTGGCAAGATTGCCAGCTTCAGGTCTTGGATGAGACAGAACACAACAGTTTGTATGGCTTATCCCAGAGCAGCCTGGGCAGACAACTAGCATGGTCACAGTTTGGATTTTCCTAAGGCTTCAGATGAACCTTATATAACTATTTGGGCCAGCTATACTGTATCAGTCACCTTCTCTGCTACTTAACTAAATTCACAAGTCCATTATGAAATACTCATAATGTTACAGATGCCTAAAATATCAATATAAAGTTGAATGAGGTCTAATCTAAATCTAAATCAATACTATTTTAAATTTAACATCTTAGAACTTAAGTTTATACGTGCATATATGTACTTGGAATATTTGAATATGTTATTCATTTTTCCCCTTAATGTGCATATTCTGGAGATATCATCAACTGGTAATGTAAACCTACTCAATAAAATTAAGTCATTCATGAAGTTTAGCATACATAAAAATCACCCGGAGAACTTTTTACATATGCAGAATCCATAATCTCATCACCAGAGATATAGGCTCACAAGTGACCTTATATTTGCAGAAAACTGAATCATTAATATGCTACCAAGGGAGTCTGACAAGATGGTCCTCAGAGCAAAGTGTAAGAACACTCCAAGTGTGCCCACATATTTCCTTCATATAAACCAACTATCAAGAGCCTAAACCCTTCTGATCAGTTTTCATCTGCCCAGGTGATCATCTACATATACCTCTTGCATCAACCATGATGTCACACCCAATTTAGCAACTATACAGTCTTGTACTCTTGGCTGGTTATCTTAAAATGTGTTCATTCCCATTGTCCAGACCAAATTGTAAATCCTTAGATCTAGGAAGCATGTCGTAATGTTTTCTACATATAGCCCAATGTTACCTATCTTTACTGCACTGAACTTTCTCCACTGTCCCTTTCCCATTGTCTTCCCCATGTGGGAGATGGCACCAAAGCCCTGAAATATGCCAGTAAGTCATATCTCTAGCCCATTCCCATTTTGCTTATGTGCATTTCTATTAGTAAGAGGTTACTTCACCTAAACCTCTCTTACAAAAACTAACAATCAACTCCACCATGCCAAATCCAATCCTTAGCCTTTTTTTTTTCCTTGCATCTAATTTTACTAATCAGCAACTTCTTCCATGGCACTCTTGATCACTTGGGCTCACTGCATTATGCATTTTCTTAGGTTTAGGTGATCCCTATCACCTTGTTTGTCTCATGGCATCATCCTTCCACGACTCCTTCTCTTTTCTCCAAACTCTTGATTTGGGATGGCCCCAGGTTTATTCATATAGTTCTTGACACCTACTCATCCTTGGTGATCCAACACAGTCTGAAAGCTTTAGTCCAATTTGGCATCTTGAACTGAAATGCTAATTACATGCTGATGACTTTCAAATTTACATCTCCAGCTCAGACCTGTCTATTGAACACACTCAATACATACCCATTTTCATTTCATATCTAATTGCCATCTCAAGTTGTTCTAAAACAGAACTTGTGTTCTTGCTCCCAAACCTATTATACCTGTAGTCCTGCCTATCTCAATGGCTGACATCTCTTCTCCACCTTTCCAATTACTCAGGTCTAATCCTTGAGATATCTGTAGCTCTTCACTCTTCTCACACTTCATATCTAATCTGTTAGGAAATCTTATAGCTCCACATTCAAAATACTTGCAGAATCTGCCATTTCACTTCATCCCTGCCACAGTACCATCCAGCTATGTACCTTTTCTCTTGACCTAATGAAACAATCTCGGAGGTTGTCTTAAACCGACTACAGTCTTTGTACAGTCCATTCTTAACATTGCATTGGAGAGATTCTTCCAATAGACCAGCCTGGTCAAGTCATTTCTCTTGTCAAACCTCCCAATGCTTCTTTTCCTCATAAAGGTCAACCAGAACACTGCTGAAAACTGCAACTAGAAATATTCATCATTTATATACTCCTAAATCCTTTGCATGCAAAAGTAAAGTTTTCCTTTTTTAATGTGGTACTTAAAAATTCCATATACTATTTGATGTACTTAAGTGTTTTTACTTTCTGGCATTTTTCCCTCAACTAGAATAAAGTTTTATGAGGGAAGGTGGGCTTTTATGGCTGCTTTGTTCACTGATGAATCTATCACAAGCACCTAAGTAAATAAGTGCTTATCACACAGCAGGTCCTTGGAGCATATTTGTCAACCAACCTCCCTATCACAACCTATAACTATAAACTTTCTAAAAATCAACAAACAGAAATAAAACTTCTAATATAGTAGTTCTCAACCTTTCTATAACTGGAACCCTTTAATAGCATTCCTCATGAGGTAGTGACACCCAACTATAAAATTATTTTCATTGATTCTTCACAACTATAATTTTGCTGCTGTTATGACTCACAATATAAGTATCTTTAATCCCTGTGACCCCTTAGTTTGGGAACCACTGACCTAGAGATATACAGTCTTCATATAAAGACCCATTTTAAAGTATTAATAGAAAAAATTAAGGGGGGTAGTTTGTGGAAACAATATATGGACAAGATCTGAAAGCAGTAAAATATTAATATTTAAAACAATGACTTTTTGGAAGCTATATGGTCAGAATAGCTGAAGTATAAGATGCTAATCTTCCTGGTAAGAAGCTACCTGTTCTGTTCCTTTTACTTCGGTCTAACCCACTAACTGGATTAGTGGGGCTGGACAGATGGCTAAGCACTTGTTGCTTTTGAAAAGGACCTAGGTCCAGTTCCTTGCACCCACATAGCAGCTCACAACCACCCACCTATAACTTCAGTTCCAGAGGATCTGATGCCATCCTCTCAAGTCCAAAAGCACCAAGCATGAATGTCACCAACCAAGCCATACATTACATGCAGACAAGACACTTATAGAATAGAAATAATTTTTTTAAAAGAACATCATTAGCAAACATTTTCTCCACCACTATACTTATTCATCCACAACTTTTCTTACTGGGTGAAATATCTGCCAGTCTCTTACTTCAAGGGCTCTTATTCTTGAGGAGCCCATATATTACATATGTGAGTAATCCCCAGGTCATGTAATAGGAATTTTATGGCAAGGAAGATGAACTCCAGAAGTAACACTTCCCTGGATTTAATTCCTAGTTAAACTAAAAATTAGCTGTGAGCTTAGACAATTTGCAGAATGTAGCAGAATTTTCCTTGTCCAATTAACTTAAATATTAATACAACAAGAAGCCTGTGATTGGACATAGAAAAGGGAGGTGGAGCTAATAGTTGCGGAGATAGGGAGCAACAAGGGAGGAGGATGAGGAAGCAAGATGGAGGAAGAACAGGAAGATCTAGATTCCACACGGCTTTAAGTAGCCACAGATAGCTATAATATCATATAGCGATAGAATAATTGGGATAACTTGTCTAATCTAGGTGGGCAGCTTGTATCATTATCAATTAGCCCTGAATTTATTGTTTGGGCATCTTATGAATTGAGAATTTATTGTTATATAAATCTGACTGATTAATTATAAGATTCTAGAGTTTTGGTTTTATTGGGTTAGTGGGTATTGTGACAGCTAACCGCGAGGTGGGTAGTCATTACATAGGGCTGGCATGGTAACGACCCACCAAGGGAACTTAGCAAGTTGGGTGGAGACGTTTCATGAGCTCTGGGCCAGAGAGTCTGCCGAGATGAAAACACCCCACTAGTGCCATGTGGTCGGCCGGGGCTCGGCGTTAATGCAGGATATTGCCACTTTTTAAATATTTCCTGCAACAGCAGAGCTTTGTACAGTCTTGTTTTTCTCTTTTAAAAAATGGGTGCAAGAATATAACCTGCTTTCTTCTAAGATGGCTTTAGGGATTATATGAAATCAGACTTTATAAAAGTAGTTAATACACAGCAAAGTACTAACTGCTTGTTATCACTAGTACTATTATTATTACAAGGATATTTAACAGAGTATTGTGAGCACACAGAGAACAAAGTACTTAAGTCCTGTGAATCCAGTTTGTGCCAGTTACCATGGAAACAAGATCACTGTGTAGGGGAAGCTTGAAGGAAGTATATTCCCGACACAAAACAAGCGGTGGACAAAAAGAAATGAAATTAGAAACATTTGTGCCTATATCCCCATCCTCCAAACACAACAGTATTACTTACATGTACAATTCTATCTGTACAATTCCTCAGGGTCCTGAGGACAACTTTAAAGGGCAGACAGTGAAACTAAGTCAACTACCCACAAACAACTATTATTCTCTGAGTTCCAGAAGTAACGCCTTGGATAATATTTCACATTATTTAGTTATAAGAAAACTTCTGTGTCCTTTTACAATATGGACATTCTTCTTGTCCATATCCTCCAGGTGGCCCTTAAAAATAGTACTTATTGAAAAAGAGTCCATCAAAGTCTACCCTGGAACCTAACCAGAATACTGTTATCAAAAAGAGAACATGGACATGTTGATGGCCCTCTTACATGTAAAAATCAGTTGATTCTCAAACACCAGTGTGCCTCACAACTCCCCATGGTGCCTGGGAAAAGAGATTGCTGGATCACCTCAACATATTTTTCTCAGTCCATCCAGAAGGAAGCACAAGAATTAACATTCTATCAAGCACGAGGACCATGCTTTAAAAAGCAGAGAGTTTAAAATTTAAAAAAAAAAAAAAACCAACCTGAAACCCTAAAGTTTTTAAATATAAACTGATTTCTTGAAAGACATATGACATCATGTCATAGCTAAGGCATACCTTCCCACATTCCATACAATTCATAGCCAGGCAGTTAAACCATTTTTATAAACAGAGCACATAACATTTTGCTCCCCTTCCTTCAAGTTTTCGACAAGAGCATGGGACCACATTCAGTTTGACCAAATCCAGGATGCCTTTTGTTCTTCAGTCTTAACACATGTTCCTTTTATCATTTTCTCCCAGCATCTCCCAGCCCATAATCACTGTCCCTTCGAGCTACAATTTCTAGTTTACATCCTATTCAAGCATCTGTAACATTTCCCCACAATTTTTCCCTGACTTTTTTTTTTATCCAGCCTACTCACCCTGAAGAACCAAAAAGTAGCCATAGCCACATTCTCTATGTACAGTTCAGGAGCAGATTGTGCCTCATGTATATTAGGGGTACTTTGGAAAATCTATCTTTTGTAAGGACATTCAGCAATATAAGCAGTTTACTCATACTGATCTCAACCCAAACATCTCAAGTCAAAGTAACATGAGTTTTCTAAAATTGTAAGTTAAAAAACACTTACAAACCATTGAAATCTCTTTAGTGGTGGTTGGCAAACCTGAATGTGTGAGACAGATTCAGCTGGCCACTTGTTTGTATGCCTTTGAGCTAAGTGTGGTTTGTATACTTTTATATGATTGAAAAGAAAAATATCAAAGGAATAATATATTGCAATACGTAAAAGTTTTACGGTATTCAAATGTCAGTGTCCATAAAATGTTTTATTGGGACATAGTTACACATGTGTTTATATTCTGTCCACGTATCTTTCACGCTACAATGTCATATCTGAGTGGCTGTGATGGAGGCTGTGTGGCCCACAAATCCAAAAGCACGTACCCTCTGATCCCTGAAATCTGTTGATTTCTCTTCTGCATTATTTCCTCAAGAGACAGAACGACAGACAGACAAATAGCGATGGAAAGTCAATAGGCAGGGGTTGATATAGCCTTATAGTTCTCCAAATAATACATCAAAATAAGCACTCAAGGAAGAAGCTGGCAATACTTGTGCATTCATTAGAAAGCTATAGTAACTTGTCCCTGGACTCAAAATCAGATGAGCTGTGTAGCAGCTCTTGCAACAAGAGAGCTACATCATAAATTCCAAACACCATTGGAAAAGATAGGAATATAGTCATGGTCCCCTTAGGCACCTGTCTAGTTGCATGAATTTTTTGAAGTTCCTCTGATGAGGTGTGGGCTTGAGGCTTATGCAGGAGCGGAAAGAATCCTCTTCAGACCCAAAGCCAGTGTAAGGTGGGTATTTCCTTTCTATCTTTGGAAGAGGTGGAGGCTTGCATGAAATGGGCGTAAAGTCATCTACAACAAAACACAGGCAAACAAAACATCAGTATTTTTTTTGCCCTGATTATAGCTGTTTGGAAAGGTCTGTTATTATTTCAAGATGAACATGGAGATTTTGTAGACTATTTTAAACTTTTTCAAACAAAACATGGCAAAATCCTGTGAGAGTCGGTTTTAATCATGTTTATAAAAACCGCAAAGCTCACTTAATAGTCATTGGTTCAAAAGAGAAAAAAAGGAGAAATCTTTGTCAAATAAGTAAACATTTCATTTTTTTGTTCTCATATCCCCATCTGTGAATATTATTTTGCTCTTCCCTTGATTTTTTCCAACGATATGAAAACTCAAACTTGAAACTTATGCCATCAATTCCATATCTTAACCTGTAATTTGGCCTTCTCCTATCTTCAGTCAACACTCGCTAATAAAAATTATTTTCCAAACAGAACTGACTTCTGACTGCTTCCCTTTTAACTTGACCCATTAGCCAGCAGCTCCTCCTTGGATCCATTTTTTAAGCTCTCTTTCTTACCTCTAATTCGACCTCAAAACACTATACTTCAGTGTCTATTAAAAATCAAACAGAAAATTCAAATCCCCATCTGTCACCAGCTACTGCTCCAGGTCACTCATGTTATTGCCCAAGATAAAACTGCAGCTGTAGTTGTAATGAAGCAAAAATGCAAACAGTTAAGGCTCACAGATTGTCTCCACTCTCAAAGGAAGTGTGATGTGACCAATACTCTTCACTTTATTTTTTACTTATCAGGTGAAGGTTAAGGACAAACTTTCAATACCTGTAGAAGCTCTTAGATAATCATTTATGGGGCTATGTAGTCTCTAGAAGCAACTGTGCGATTTAGAACAAATAACATACTGATCCGATCTATCTAAGTCACTGTGTTTGACCTACCAAAATGGCAAAGGAGATTCTAGAACATTTCTTAAAACAAAACTAAGACACAGAGACCGCTTTCTATGTCTTTCCCAAGCTTGATGGGAGTTTCAGTTGTGAACAAAAGGAGTTCTACAAACGTAAATATTTCCTTTTATTTTCCATAGTCAAACTTCTAATAGAAGAAAAAATCCACATTTTGGTACACTAGTAGAAAAAAAATACCCCTCAGTTTGTCATGTAAAACAGTCTAATTCTACAATTGAAGTGCATCTTTTAATTCATCAAAACGTTAAGAGTGTGAAGCCATTTCTAATTCTGATTTGAACATATTTTCAGCTTTCAACTTTTCTTAGATTTCCCAGTTGCCTTTGTTTGAGATTTCCTGATGCACAATCCCCAGAAGAGTATTGTTCCATCTTAACAGAAATTGCTCACAGCAGACACGTTGACAAAGGAACTGCCATCAAATATTTCTCACTGGCTGGGTTAAATGGGGAAACCAGTGTGTCCTTACAGTCTCCTGATCCTCTTCTAATGCTCGTTTTGCAATTAAAGAGACATCTTGGTAATAAGAGAAAAGCTCAAATTTTCAAAGTTGAATTGCAGTAGACTCTATCCTTGCTCCCCATTACATTAAATCACTACTATCTGCTACCTTTGTTCTAATGCAAGGACCCCAGAAATGGCAGGAATGCTTTATGTAATCAGAAAATCAATTGAGGCATGAGCAATTTCTCCAAACAGAGGACATACACATACACAACTACACCCTAATCTGGGTGGCACTAGCCAAAAATTGTAATTCCTAATCACAAAGTCATTAAGAAGATATTCTCTAGCCTTCATTACTAGTCTTAAACATGATGTTTTCTTAACTACCTCATTTTTGCAACAGATTTAAGTAAGAAAAGAACCAATTTAGAGATTTCCTCTGCACCCACAGCGCCATCTAGTGTATAAAAACTGAGAACTCTTCCACTGCCTCACCCTTGACTTTTATAACATCATTATTTTGGAAACCCTAGCTCAAGATTCAACTTTAAGTCATATCTCCCTGGATAGCTCACATAGGTTCACAAACCACAGAATCATATGGGAATAAGTAGTTGGCTGTCGTTGGGTTTCCATCACCCCATCTACTCTGCCTATTTCAGGTACTCAGAAATGTTGAACAAATGAAAAGGTGCATGCTTTTGTACAAAGCATCTTCCCAAATGTATTCGGTGGCTGGTATTTGGGTAGACACTGAGACACTCATGCCTCCCAAATACACTGATTTCTATAATTCCAAATGACTTGTACACATATGTGAATTCAATGTCTAACCACGGCTGACTAGATACTAACAAAATGCAGAGAGATTGTGTACAGAATGGAGTCTAATGATTCTACTTGCCATCTCAGGTAGAAACATTATTTGGGAAAGTCACCACTTAATTACCTCAATGTTTGCCTTGTATGATCTAATAACCCAGGCTTTAGGAAATCTGAAGCTTACATAATTTGGAAGAACTTCTTCAAGCCAAGGAATGTCAGATTATTAAGATGAATATAGGCCAGGGTTTAGGACTAGGACCCCCAAAAAAGGAAGAACCTTGAAAACTATACAACCATCCTTAGCTTCAAAGCTGCTTGTAGTCAATACGTAGGTTGAACAAGTCGTGAAGTATACAATGTCAAAACTCAAAGTTCTAGTCTGCAACCATCTTCACTAACTCTATGGGTAGTTGGGGGGGATGTAAAACTGTGAAATCTGTCAAGGCCATGTGATAAGACCATAACCCAGTTCTATCTTAGCAGCTACAATCTCAAGTGATCACTGACTTTTCTCTTCCTTTCGTTTCCTGAGAATTCAGAGGTTGACAGCATTGAATAGAGAAAATGAAAGGCACTTTAAAATGTTTGTCCAACCTTAATCTCAATGTAAGTACTCAAAACCATTGAGAATGAATGATTATGTTATTGCTTTGGTTTTGCATGTCACAAAAATTAATGATATTACTATAAACTGGGTATGGTGGCATATGCCTTTAAATCCCAGAATTGGGAGCTGAGTCAGGAAGTTACCCTAAATTTATGGCCAGTTTGTGTTACATAGGGAGTACCAACCCAGCCAGGACTATATAGCAAGACAGTGTTAGAGAGTGGAATGGAAACAAAAGAGAGAGGGTAAACAGCGTAGAGAGAAGAAAGCAGAAAAATCTTTGTAATAAATAATTTAAGGCATAAATTCCTAGATAAGAACAGTTAAAATTCAAATCGTGTTCTTCTTAGTACAAGAAATACAATCTAGAAGCCTTTGAATCTGTTTAAAATCTTCATATATAAGAAGCAACGGACTTCTACCAGGTTTTGTCCACATCAACAATGAAGAAATGAGCTACTACTCCATCCTGGCAGGCAAGCCACCAGCAGCAAGATGGCCACACTGGTTGATACAGGAGTTACACTGGACAAGACTGTGTAAGACATCTATAAAATTACCATCTCCTTGGAATTCTAAAATAAATAAAGAATCCCATCTTTCTATGGGACTGCCTCTCATACAGAGGTTTTCTTTGTCTGCCACTTTTCTGCCCTAAAGTAAGTTGGAACATTACTCTGAAAGATGATAATGTATTAGACATTCCCCTGGGAGCTGGGGAGACAGATCAGTTGGCAAGGTTGCTGCACAAGCATGAATATCTGAGTTCTACACCAACCATTCACGTAAAAACCAGGCATATGCTTATAATATCAGCACGGGGAGATGGGGCTTACTGGCTAGCCAGTCTATCAGAGCTGATAAAATCCAGGTTCAGTGAAAGTCTATATCTCAAAAATAAAGTAAAGAGCCAGGGAGGAAGATACCTAACATCAGTCTCTTGCCTCCACATACACATGCACCCACCAACAGGGTCTGTCTCTCTCTCTCTCTCTCTCTCTCTCTCTCTCTCTCTGTCTGCTTTCTTCCAGGATCACAATTACTAGTGGCACTTTGTTCTGCTTTGGGCTTCAATAACACTAAAACAAAATGTATAAAATTCCTTCTTTCAATTTTTAAGGCCACATGAATTATGAGCAAAATTATCATCCTTACCATCATATTAATACTGAACAGATTATTCATTAAAATTGCTTTTTAATGTTTATATCAATTGTTACAGTACATAGAAAAGTTTCTCATCCTGATAAATATTTTTATCAACATATCATAGTCACTATGAAGAAAAATAAAGATCACTTCTTTAATTTTTAAATCTCAGAAATAACTATACTTAAATAACATGAAATATATTCATTTAACTTGACCAAAAAAACCAGATAAAATAAATTTAAAGATTATTACATAATATCAATCCACTTCTCTAGATTTTACCATGGATATAATATACAGTCATTTGTAACATTAAGTGTGGCATTAAAACTTAAAAAAAATTGTTGTGTAATGATATTTATTAAATAGAACATTTTAACATGCTGTGAGAAGTATTAAAAAGTTACTGTGACTATGAAATACACCCTAATTTTGTAGTTGTATAATTTTCTTAAAAATATGCTGTTGTATTAACTTTAAAGGCACAAAGTACATTTTTATATAATATAATATAATCTATAAAGGGAGCAAAAGAAATGGATGAAATTAATCACCAGGACAGTATAACTGTAATGAATGGACTACAGGATATTTGGAACAGATACATATATACAGAACAGCTAGGTTTGAGGCACACCAGAAAAGTCATATTACATCAGAAAATTCCCGGGAGAAGCTACTAAGATACCTCACTGCACCATTCATTTTTCCCTGAAGCAAATATTGTAGTCTCAAAATCAAGCAGACAAACATCAGCCAAATGTTGAACACTCTGCTTAGAAAATCATATGGTGTTTTGGAATTGTTATGGTACTCTGTCAGTCTTCTATAACATCCTCAAATGAAAGTAATCTTAGGGTGTTTTTGATGGCTTTCAGTGAGCTATCATCCAATTTCCTATCTTCATTGAAGGTGTACTGCTTCTAAACAGATACCTGTATTTATTCTCCTCCTTGATGATTTATAGTCCTCTAGAAGTTTCTCTAGAGCAGCTGCTACCTGCACATTTCTGAATGATTTTTGTCTATAATCTTTGAAATAAATATGTTCAATTGTGTCCACTAAAAGAATCAATCTTAGATATTAAAATGAGACACCAGCCACCAAACTGACTCTTGTCAGATCTAGACATGTTCATGAATCTAGAATGTAGATGTGTTAGAACAAAATTCCTTTGTAAAACCAGAAGTCCTTTTTATTCTAACCCTTTAGTGTTCTTAATGCACCTTCCCTCAGAATACAGCTTCCTGGAGGATCTATAATACTCGGTGCAAACACATGCAGAGTAGGCAGGCAGGCCTCTTCTTATTCTAGACACAAAGCATCTTGGGTATTTTTATAACTTTTTCATAATAATATTCCTGACCATGTTTTCCCCTCCTCTAACTCCTCCCAGATCCTTCTCACCTCCCCACCCACCTAACTTTATATTCTAGTCCTTCTCTCTAAAAACAACAAAATAACCCCTTCCACAAACATAAAATGAAAATCAAAACAATAAAAGCAAAAGATAAATGAAACAAAGATATGTCAAAATGAAACAAAATATCCAAGCATCTTATTTTAAAGGAGCTATAGCTGTTCAGCTTCATCTTACCACTCAGAGAACATGCCTAAGTAAATATGCTACAGTTCACAGAGGTACACATCAATCCTCCAGGTCAGTGAAGTACACATGCTCAAATTCAGCTCACTACGGACTTTTAAAAGCACTGTACCATTTATGCACACGTTTCCTGTCATTTTCCCTAAACAATAACAACTATTAGCACAGCACTTACATTGAATTAGCTATCAGGAGTAATATAAAAACTGATTTAAAGTAGCAAGGCACCACAACCTGCTTGTTACCCAAGTTACTTGGAATGCTAAGGTGAAAGAACTGCAAGTTCAAGACCAGAATGAGCAATATGGACCCTGTCTCAAACTAAATGAATGAATGAGTGATACATAAGGATGTGTATAGGTTTTTACAAATACAAATCATTTCATGTAGGAACATTATGTAGGTACAGAGGAAGGGCTAGTAACAATTTGCTGCAAATACTGAATAAGCATTATATAGAGGACTAGGTACCATTATACCAATTCCAAACTCCACCCTGGTAGGTTAGCAAATTCTATTCATTCCCACAGCAGCAGATATGTGGACCATGGGTAAAGACAAAGCGTTGGAAGTGGGTAGAGGTGACTGGCAGAACTTCAAGAGACTAAGAGTGGGAGTTTAACAAATGAAGGTTTGGATATTAGATTTTATAGCATATAATCAAGCTGCTTCTAGACTCTCATAATATTGTACAATGTGCTACAGATCTCCTTTTCTAGTCTATAAATCTAACCTACTGCACTGACCTCAGTACAAAGTAGGTAGTTAATAAATCAGTAGTTCTCACAAAACTTCATTTATTTGACTAGAATGGAATTAATACCTATGAAAAGACAAACAGGAAACCTAGCTGGGCTTCACCAGGAAATGCAATGCTAACTGGTAGACAAGAGATTTCTCTAGAGAACTCAAGTGTCATCCATTGTGGTAAGTAAAAGTTAAATGAAAACAAGAGATTTAATATTTCTAGTTTAAGTATCCTACCAGAATACTGAGTACTATAGTAAGAAAGACTTATGGGGGAAACAGAAGCCTCTGACATGTGGTAGTTTAATTCTTGGCTCTTTTTCTCTATTACATAACCTTGGACAACTGAGCTTGGTGGACCTCAGTTTCCTTTCCGCTAACATGGAGACAATGAGTCTGCTCATAGAAGCTTGTTTTTAGGAATATGAAGAGGAAAAAACCCAAAATCTTAACTAGGGCATAAAGCAGTCAAAGTGTTAAAAATATTTTCTAACCAATGTATCACTTACCAACTCCATACTTTGTCCTATAATAAGTCTTGGTAAACTCATCACAGTCACAGAGGAGGACTTTCCTTCCCCATACATTGATGGTGGCACCTATAGACAGGTCCTGGTCTGTGTAAAAGTCTTGCACTACTTTTCCTAGCTGATAAAACAGAGGAAGATAGCATTGGTCCTATGGATCTGCCCAAGAACTACATGCCTTTTCCCAAGAAAAGAAATTTTTTAAAAAGCCTAATTATATTATTTATAACTATATAACCAGTTAGCCTTTGAGTGGCTGAGGATTCTCCTCCCTCCCCTTCCTATACCACCCATGGGAGCACTGTGTACATTACTGTGTCTGAATTTATGTATGTTTTGGGTGGGGTGGTTTTATATTTAGGTCTCCACATTTGTACAGAAAGCACTTTCCCAACTCAGCTGTCTTCGCAGCATTATTTGAATGAACACTGTAGTACTTGCACAAGCAACATAAGGCATATGTTTCTATATGCACTTAAGTATGTTTACTATTGACAAAGGGCAATAAAATAAAATAAAATAAAATGTATATATTTCTTTATCTCTTGATTTCATTTCATTCACTAGCTCACTGGGCAAGAATATCCAGGTTTCTCAAAAGTCTCATTGGAAATCAGTAATAAAACACCAGAATCCTCACCTGGTATTTATCCAGCAGGTAGCCATCTGCTCGCCATTCTGACAAGCCCCCATACACATTGAGAACTGCTCGATCTGTTATCTGGCCTGGTTGGTAGATTCCGGGTGGGCCAAACTATAAGATAAAACCAAAACATGCTATCTGTCTCCATGACAGAGATGGTGCAGTCTCAGAATAAATTCCAGAAGTGTGCATTGCATGGTTCTTTCCTACTATCTGCAAGAAGCCACACAGTATCTCTACTTATTGTTCTGCTGCCCCATGTCCTTCAGGGCCCTGATAAATACACATTTTTTTTTCCTCAAACACTTCCATCCTATATACGTTTTCAGCTTTTTTGCTCTTTTGTTTTTGTTTCTGAGACAAGGTCTCATATACAAGAGAATGACCTCAAACTCATGTGGCTCAGGATCTTCCTTCTGATCTTCCTCTGCTAACTCCCACCTGCTGAGATTATAGGCATATGTGACCACACCCAGGCTTCAAGACTACAAGTAGCCATCTGTTTAGTTCCCCATACACTGTAAAGGGAATCTTTTGTGCAATGTATGGAAGCTTCACCTGTCAATAAAAAAGCCTTTGGCCAATGAGCTAAGGCAGGATTAGAAGGTGGGATATCTGGTAGAGCAAGAGACTAGAATTCTGAGATGGAGACAGGCACCGGGAAGGATTCACCCTGGTATGTTGATGGAGACAGCAGCAAAATACTGAGGACCAGGTATCCAGCCACATGGCAGAATTTAGAATAGAATAACAGGATGATTAAGTTATAAGTCAGGCAACGATTCAAGGCTTTTGTTCTAGGCATTTATTCATATATAAGAAGTCTCAGAGTCATAGTTTTGGGGAACTTGGTGTGAGTGGCAAAGTCAACAGTTGTAATATACAATGGGCTCAGGACACTTTAAATATTTCTTCAATTGTTGTGCAAGAAGGCATCTTTTCTATTTCCTAAACTGCAAACATCCCCTAGGAAGAATGACTGGCTCCTCACTACCTGCCTTTGTTCTGTCCAGCAGGCCATCAAGTCCTAAACTCAGGAAATGGATTACACCTGGCAGCCTGGCTTGCTCTCAGAACTTCAGCTTCTGCAACCCTCTCACCTCAGCAATATCCAGAGTATACCCATCCCTTCTGGATCTCAACCCCATGAGAATCTATACTCCACAAAGCAGGATACAGGCCATTTTCTTTTTCATTATAGCCCAAGAGGTGGCACACACAACTCAATAAATAGCTGTTGAATAAATATATAAAATGAAGCTACTAATGGTAAGATATACTGTAAATGTCAGGTACATCATTATTTCATATTTAACCTATTTTTCAAAGACATTCTAAAAATAGATTTCCCAGATACCTCCTGGTGGCCTGCTGTGCATATTCTAGAGCTCCCTCAGGAACAAATTCTACCTCCCTCTCCACAGCCTTGAAGCAACACAGCAGGACTTCTGGCAGAAGGCACAGAGAATCTGGGAGAGTCTCCTAAGAGGATTTAATGGCCAGCAGTTGTTTGCATAAGAAATGATTGCCCCTGATAACCTTTTCAGAAACAGTAAGAATGAGGTTTAAATATTTTATCCAAATTAGCAATAAAATGCAAAATAGACCTGTGAAAAGCAACTTTGCTTCTCTGTAACCAAGTAGGTATTAATAAATGGATTTTCAGACAGTGGTTCTTACTATAACATCTCATTTAACCCATCTAGTTATGGAAGCTGATAACTGCATGTTAAAGATGTGGAAATGTGTGTTCAAAGAGCATGAGTGGTTTGCCCATGCTCACATAGCTATCAAAAGACAAATCCACAATTCTCATCTAGGCCTATCAATGTGTCTTTCCTGCTGTGCCAGTTACATTCCCTCTCAAATTCTGACATTATTTGCAGAAACAAGTCTGACAAATCTTTTCCATTCTAAAAGAAAATGCCAATGGCATACTGTCACTGGCTACTGGCTATTTGGTGACTAGTCACTACACTCAGAATTGTGATTACCTCCTTCCCATATACTTGTGCACATGAGTATATTCACATGTGTGAGCAGGTGTGTGTGTGTGTGTGTGTGTGTGTGTGTGTGTGTGTGTGTGTTCATACCCGGATCAATACCATGGGGTCTCTTTGGTGGGCTATAGGAGTTTTTGAGTGTTCCACTCAAAGCTCCTCAATTAACTTCAAGAGAATCCCATATTTCATACTTATGGTTGTGATAAATAAAAAAAAGGTTTCTTCCCTTACATATCTTTTTTTCCTTTACTTGCCACAAGTGTGCTGGCTAGTTTGGCTTTTTTGGGGGGAGAGGGGTTGTTTCTTTGTTTGTCAACTTGAAATAAGCAAGGGTCACTTGGTCAATTAAGAAAATGCCTCTGACTGGACCAGAAAAGAAAATCCTTCTGCCATATAATAATAAAAGCACTTAATGTACAGAACAAATAAAGACTATTTAAAGCTGTAAGGGGAAAAGGCCAAGTAAGATGTAAAGGCAGACCTATCATAATTACAGCAGACTTCTCAACAGAGGCTCTAAAATCCACAAGATCTTGGACAGATATTATACTGACACTAAGAGACCACAGATGCCAGCCCAGGCTATTATACATATCACCAAATATCTCAACCACCATAGACAAAGAAAGCAAGATATTCCATGGCAAAACCAAATTTAAATAATATTATATATTTACTAATCCAGTCCTGCAGAAGATTCTAGAAGCAAACCTCCGACACAAGGAGGTAACTATACCCAAGAAAACACAAGAAATTAATCATCTCACACAAAAAATCCCCAAAAGACGAGAAACACACACACACACACACACACACACACACAGACAGAGAGAGAGAGAGAGAGAGAGAGAGAGAGAGAGAGAACCACCTCTAATAACAAAATTAACAAGAACTAAAAATCATTGTTCTTTAATATCTCTCAACATCAATGGACTCAATTCCCCAATAAAAAGACATAGGCTGCCAGGCTGGATACATAAATGGGATCCATCATTTTGCTGCATAAAAGAAACACACCTTTGCAACAAAGATAGACATTACCTCAGAGTAAAGGGCTAGAAAAAATTTTTCCAAGCAAACAGTGCCCAAAACCAAGCTGGAATCCCCATTCTCACATCCAATAAAATAAACTTTCAACCAAAAGTAATCAAGAGAGATGGGGAAGGACACTTCATACTCATCAAAGGAAAAATCCACCAAGATGAACTCTCAATTCTGAACATCTATGCCCCAAATGCAAAGGCACCCACATTTGTTAAAGAAATGTTACAGTGGAAAAAAGAAAGCATCTTCAACAAATGGTACAAGTCTAACTGGGGGTCTGCATGTAAAAGAATGCAAATTGAATCATATCTATCACCTTGCACAAAGCTCAAGTCCAAGTGGATCAAGAACTTTAACATAAAACCAGATACACTGAATCTAATAGAACAGTAAGTGGGAAAGAGCCTTGAACACATTGGCACAAGGGAAAATTTCCTGAACAGAACACCAATGGTTCATACTCTAAGATCAACAGTTGACAAATGGGACCTCATGAAACTTAAAAGCTTCTATAAAGCAAAGAACACTGTTAACAGGTCAAATCAGCAACCTACAGATAGGGAAAGGATCTTCACTAACCTTACATCTGGGAGAGGGCTAATATCCAAAATATATTAAGAACTTGAGAAGTTAGATTCCAAAAACCAAATGACCCAATTTAAAAATGGGGTACAGAGCTAAACAGAGAATGGTCAACAGAGGCATCTTGAACTACCAAGAAGCACCTAAAGAAATGTTCAACATCCTTATTCATCAGGGAAATGCAAATCAAAACGAACCTGAGATTCTACCTTATGCTAATCAGAATGGCTAAGATCAAAAACTCAAACGATAGCACATGTGGAGAAAGAGAAGCACTCTTCCATTGCTGGTGGGATTGCAAACTGGTACAACCATTCTGGAAATCAATCTTGCAGAAAATTGGAAATAGTTCTACTTGAAGACCCAGCTATACCACTCCTGGGCATATACCCAAAAGATGATCTACCATAGCAAAAGGACATATGCTCCACTATGTTAATAGCAGCCCTATTTATAATAGACAGAAACTGGAAACAACCCAGATGTCACTCCACTGAAGAATGGATATGGAATATATGGTTCATTTACAAGGACATCATGAACTTTGCAGGCAAGTGGATGGAAGTAAAAAATATCCTGAGTGAGGTAACCCAGACCCTAAAGGACATGAGTGGTATGTACTCACTGATAAGTGGATATTGGTCAAAAAGTACAGAACACCCATTATATACCGCACAGAACCAAAGAAATTAAACAAGAAGGAAGGCCCAAGTGGGGATGCTTCAGTCCCACTTAGAAGGGGAAACAAAATAATCATGGGAGGTGGATGCAGGGAGGAACCTGGGTGGGAGAGGGAAGGGGGAGTGGAAAGGGGGAAGGATAAGACATGGGAGGAGACAGGAGAGAAACTCAGAGAGCCAGGAAAATGAATGGAAATTTGTATCTATGGGGGATGGGGGACCCTCTAGAAAGTCCCAGAGACCTAGGATATGAAAGACTACCAGAACTCAATGGGGATGACATATGTCCAACAGTTGGGAGATGGAACCTGAAGAGACCATCTCCAGTAGATAGACAGAGCCCCCAATGGAAGGATGAGACCACCCCCTGCCTTCAAAAATTTTGACTCAGAAGTGTTCCTTTCTAAAAGAAATGCAGGTACAAAAATGGGGCAGAGACTGAAGGAATGGTCATCTAGTAACCGGCCCAACTTAGCATTCATCGCATTGGCAGACACTAATCCCTGACACTATTACTGATGCTATGATGTACTTGCAGACAAGAGCCCAGCATAACTTGTCTCTGAAAGGCTCTACCCAGCAGATGACTGAGACAGATTGGCATACTTATAGTCAACCACTGAAGTGAGGTCTCAGACCCCTGTGGAAGAGTTAGGGGAAGGATCGAAGGAGCTGAAGGGAAGGTCAACCCTTAGGAAGACCTAGCTCACTCAGAGCTCCCAGAGACTAAGCCACCAACCAAAGAACATAAATGGACAGGTCTGTGTTCCCTCCCCCCACCCCCAGCACATATATATCAGAGGACTGCCTTTTCTGGCCTCAGTGGGAGAGAATCCTCTAGAAACTTGATGCCCCAGGGAAGTGGAATGCTGGGTGTGGGGGTTAGGTGGGGAGTGAGGTGTGGGTTAGATAGGTGAGGAGGTGAGGGAATGGGTGAGTGAGCATCCTCTCAGAGGCAAAGGGAAGGGAGAGGGGATAACAAACTAGAGAAGAGGGGACTGAGAAGGGGGCAACATTTGGAATGTAAATAAATAAAATAATTTAATAAAATAGAAAATATCTCTATCAAATTAGTCTGTAGGTCATTTTCTTGTTTGATGATTAATGTGGAAATGCACAGCTCACTGTTGGCAGGACCACCCCAGGTAAGTAGTCCTAGGTGCTATAAGAAAGTGAGCTGAACAAGCCATGAAGAGAAAATGAGTAAGCAGCACTCCTAGATGACCTCTATATCATCAGCTCCTACCTCCAGGTACCTGTCCTGCATGAGTCTCTGCCTTGAATTCCCTCAGAGATGGTCTGTGATGTGGAACTGTAAGCTCAAAAAAAAAAAAAAAAAAAAAAAAAAAAAGCCCCTTCTCCTACAAGTGGCTTTTAGTCAGTGTCTTGGCACAGCAATAGAAACCCTAATTAAACCAAGTAGCATATGGCAACTGTCATCACAGAGCCATCACACATCATTCCAAATAATGACTCAAGTCTCTTGGCCCACAAACATACTCAAAACTGCTTACCTTGGGAAGCTTACCCCTCCGAAGGAATGATGACATAGCATCCCGGCCTGAATTACATGGCATTATTTCTCGGATTTCAACAGTATCATCACACAGAAAGTAATGTAGGATTAATTCTCTTCGGTCCCCAAACAGTGAGGTTGAATCATCCCACAGGCAAAAGAAACGCAAAACCTTCCCACCATACAGGAGAAATCGTTTCAGGGTATCAACAGACTGATAGGGACGAAAGGGATCCACAAACTCTAATGTCTGCAAATTGAGAAAGAGGCAAAAATGTAGCAGGCTTTATGTAGGCATGTCTGGGATGCAGACAATTAGTTAATATAAAGATTTTTTTTCTGTAGACTATTCTGTCATCCTTTTTTAAAAGCTTTCAATTAAATACTATGACATACAGATATACAAATTCACAGTCAGTTTTAACCTCAAGAATACAGGAAAATATTAGGAAGTTTTTCACAATTTGTTAAAAACATTTTAACATACTAAACTGTAGTTCTGGGATATGTTTGAAGTTGACTTTTCTCAAAGCCTTAAATTTTATTAAGAATGAACAATCTTAATCTATGGTGACAGAAACCAGAACAGTAATTGGTTCTGTATAGGGGAAATAACAAGAAGGGCGACATCAGGAGACTTGACTAGAAATGAAAACAAAGGAATATTTTGATCTTTTCTGTTTTGTTTTCTGCATTGCTGATAATTGAACTGAGCATCTTATACATGCTGTGGAAATGTTCTATGGGTGAGCTATATCCCCAGCCCCAAATATTTTACATCTTTACATATTGGTTACTTTGGTGTACATATTTTCCAAACACTGAACTGCATTGATTTAAGATTTATAAACCCAATCATAAACTGATCATATTTTCACTTTAAAAATGTATCTATCAGAAATCACTCATGTCTGTGTGCATGCATGCATGCATGTGTGTATGTGAAAAGATAAGAGAAATATATTTGTGGTTTAATTTTGCTCAAAAATTTCAGATATCCAAGAAATGGACATAGGAACAGAGCCAATGGAGAACTTCCACTCAATACAGAAATCCTATTTGGCTAGACTCTGCTCTAGAAACATTGAGTTCCATGGTCTTCTTGAAGTATCTTTCCTTCAATTTGCAACCTCTTAGCCCTGTCTTAGAGTACAGCTGCCTCCATTTTATCTGGTACAAACAAATGATGTTATGTAAGGAAAATTCACTTGGGAAATGTTATCCCAAATTGAATTATATAATTGTTCTATAAATTCCTGAACTTTCGTATTTATTCAGGACAGTCTAGCCTCACTCTTATTTCAAGAGGAAAACAAAAAAGCCTTCTAGAAGCTCTTCTATCCTTATCCTTGAAATTTAAGTAAAATTATGGGACTCTGATTTTATTAATTAAAATGCTTTTAATGTATAAGACTGCCAAGAAATGCATTATTGATCATATAGATGTTGTTCAGTTTAAGCAAAAGATTTTAACTTTACATATCAATGCAGCAGCAAACACTTAACTAAATCCATAAAACCCAATATAAAAGCCTCTTATTAAACTCTTAATTTTCCAAAGATTTCTATATTTATTCATGAGTTTTCTTTGCCCAAATGGAATACAAAATGGTTCCCAAAGTCTGAAGGGAAATTATTTAGAACATTTTCTTTTCCTTGGTATTTACTTCCAATTATTGCCACAAACTTTTTCTTCCTTAGAAGACTATAAAATATGACAGTATGTTGAATTTTATGAAATTCAGATAATTTACCATCATGCACAATCACTATCATACAGTAATGACTGTTGGTGGATACATATAGCCATATGCAAGGAGCAATAACTTATATAAATCTTTTTCCTTCAGATTCTCTCTGGGGATTCAAAAGACTTTATATTTATCATTCAAGGCATATGATAAACATAAAAAATGAGTCTAAACCTGAAACATCTTTTATAGTGATACAAAGTTATTTTACCTTAGATATTCCAGGACTAATAATACATATACTTCAGAGGAAGATTGTAAGCCTACAGCATCAAAGAATAATTTGCTGAGGCTAAGAGGCAGGTACAGGAGAATGATCTCACACATAACTTTTAATGAGAGATTAAAAAACAGAATCAAATGTAATTTCATTTTAAATTTTGTTATTCTGAAAGGTCTTATAAGGTTTGAAAACAATAAAAATCAGATAAAACTGACTTATGGAGAGAGCAATTAGAAGAGTAGTTTTCCTAGAGGAAAAGAGAAGGACTGATTAGAAAAATATGGGAGGAGGGAGAGAAGGGACTGTTCAACATTTTAGTTTAGATGCAGGTTAAGATTTATTCCAAAGTGCATTTAATGCTTATATGTTTGGACACAACAACAAAACTAGTGAGGAGTGGTAGCACTCATCTGTAATCCCAACATTTAAGAATCAGGAGGGCAGTGAATTCAACACTCTCCTGTGCCATTATGGTAAGAACCTGTCTCAAGAATCTGTAAATGAATAAATACAAAATAAAAATAAAAATACAAAGGGAAAGAAATGACAATAATGGAAATTAAGGTAAGAATCCAGAGGTTCCCAGTCTAGTCCCAATAAGGAGCCTGGCTAGGTTTGCAACCTAACCAATGATTATTCTTTTAGGTATTCAGAGCCTTCTGGAAAACAGAAAACTAGGGTCAAGTGATCAGTTTAAAGAACTGCAGAACAACAATACTGCATCTTTGTTCCTTACTTTTAATCTCAATCATATCTCATATGGGATTGAGAAATGCAAATCATAGTTACTTCACTCTTCTAGAATATTCCATCATCCAAGTTCACAAAGTTCCAAGAAGGAAGAAAAGGGCGTGTTCAAAGTTCGGTTTATTTAATCAGTTGTACAGAAGACAATTTTTTTCCCAACCAGAAATAGGCAACTAAAACCAGAAAACACAAGCAGAAGAAATGTGGGCTCAACTCACATTCTATTGGTGACTACAAAACTAATTATGGGCTCCTAGACATTATCCTACTTATACAGCTCACTAAATACTCTACAGCTGGAAGGGAGGCTCCCAAAAAGTACTGGAGGGTGAGGGTGAAGGGAGACAGCAAGGAAGGGAATGAGGGGATAGTTCCTGTTCTGTGGCCACCATTTGGTCTTCCTTTCTAACCAAAGAAGAACAAGACAGCTCTCATAATCATGGTTTTCTCTAAAGACAAGAAGTCACACAGGTATCCATTCTTACCTCTTTCCGCATTTTCATGTAAGGATCTAATGGACGCTGTCCTGGAGGATTCAATTTGATGCCTATTTTCTTCAAAAAGTTTCTTGTGAATGGATCACAATCATAAATCTTGAACGTGCGTCCATAGAAGACAACACTTACGTTGATATTGAAGTCATACACAGTATAAAACTGATCATCATTGGGAGGTGGGAAAGGAATCCGATGTCGCCTGATAGAAGTGCCTGGGGAATAAAACAAAATGCAGTTTTTAGCCATTTGGCTAGCAGGAAGTTATGTTATAACAACCCTGCAACCCTGCATGCTTCCCTGTGGCAGGATAGAAGGCAAGGGGCTGTTTCTGAGAAGCGACACTCTACACTCAACCTCAAGTAAAAAGTGAACAAAGACTTTTTAGGTCCAGAGTTCTCTGACCATCCTGATAAGACATTTGTACTTCCTAAGTGTTGTTATGGAAGTATTATTATATCCAGAGGACAGGAATGGATACAAAAGAGGGATAGTGTTAGCATGGTAAGCAAAAATGCCACTCTGTCATGCACCTACCTGTCCTACAAAAAATAGGCTGGCTTTCAGTTATTACAGAGAACTCGATACATTCAACTAAACAAGGCATTAAAGCCCAAAAGTAAAGTTCATAAAAGTTTGCAAGAAACTACAAAAATAAACTAACAAGCTTTAGTTTATATGTAGCATTACTATGATTTATAGCTTCAATAAGCACGAATGACTTTAGACTACTTGGAAACTTCATAAGAATCCTTGTTAATCTAGAAATGTATTCTTCCTTCTTACTCCAGTACCTCTGCCTATATTCACCCAACCTCATCCACCAAATGAGGATTGCTAGATTCCTAATTTTAGCCAGTACTCTGAGTCATAGGTTCTTGATTTCATCATATCTTCTATATCCAACCCTACGGAGCTCATTCTCTTCCTAGTAGAGACAAAGGGTAATCCACTATTCAATAAGTGGTGAACAGCAGCAAAAAGGACCATCTCTTATTTGAGCCAGTTGCCTATGGCCTAATTCCAAAGGAGAAGGAGACAAAATGAGGAAGAAACAACACCTACAAATGTAAGTGGTACAACAAGAGAGGAACGCTGACTTTAGGGAACCTGGACCTTCTGTGGGCAGTTAGGAGTCTTACTAGACTGAACAATAAACATGTTTGCCCTTTGTGATTCACAGAGGGACTGCCTCTATCTTCCAAGACTATAAACCAACCTGCACTAGAAAACAAGGCCATCTTTGTCTGTGTATATAAAGAGCATTGAGGAGTGAGCTCTGAGCAAAGATCAGTCTATATATCAAGATATATAGAAATGGAAGCTACACATGCAGAGTTATCTCTCAATATGCATTACTGACTTAGGCTTGAGAACCTACCCTCAGAGCAAAGGGGAAAAGAACCAAAGGACCTTATATTGCTAATAATCCAGTAACATGTGGCTTGAGTGATTTTAGTACAGAAACATTTTAATATAAAGATATCAACTCATGTTCTCAATGTTGTATATAGTATTAAGAACAGTGCCTTCGCTCAAAGTATAGAAATACTTAAAAATACTTGTTCCTGATCATTGTAAGAACAGTTAATGAATAATCTTTATGTGCCAGGAACTGTGTTGGACACTTTTCCATTACTTATCTTTTCAGGCTGTTGAGGAGAAATTAAGTAAAATCATTTTCATCTTCCTTTCTTCATAGCAATGTTTAATTACTTGGTACATTAAATTAAAATAATAAAACTATAAAATTAGAACTGTCATAGACTATTTTTAAATGTACTACATAAAAGATGATATAATTTTACTGCAAAGAATTACACTTCAATTAGCCTTTAATTCATGCCATTGAAAACAGAATGCAAATTATTTAATCATTCAAGATTAGACATTTAGAACAAATTGCATACTTAAAAACCTATAAAAGGATGGGCATTTCAGATATTTCCAGAAACTATTATATGTCTCTTTAAAAATCCTTGTGTTGTGGCAGGTTATTAAATACTCAAAATCTGGAGCTTCTTTGAAACTTTCATCTATGGAACTAGGGAAGTGGCTCTGTGGATAAAGCACTTGTCTGGATCCCCAGAACTCTCAGAAATGCCTGGCTGGAGTGGCAGCTGCCTATAGCCCCAGTACTCAGAAAACAGACAGAGACAGCCAGGGCAAGCTGCCAGCTATCTAGATTAGAATGAATCTGTGAGCTGAGGTTAAATGAGAGAACCTGCTTCAATAAATAGAGAGAGAACAAGGAAGATACCCCAGCATTAACTTTAACCCTCTACATGCATGCACACTACATACAAAAGTGTAAAAAAGTGCATCCATACTGTAATGATTTGATCCCCCGTAGTCTTGGGCATTTGAATACTTGGTCCCCAATTGATAACACAATTTGGGAGCTATGAGAAATGTAGCCTTGTTGGGAGAAGTATGTCACTGGTGGCAGGCTTTGAGTTAGTTCTGCTTTGTGCTTGATGTTCAATAATTAAGCCCTCACCTTCCTTTCTTGCTGCCATACCTTAAGTCCACCATCATGAACTCTTTCCTTCTGGAACCATAAGTTCAAATAAACCTTTAATCTGTAAGCTTTGGTCATGGTGTTTTATTTCAGCAATAAAAAAGATAACACATATATTTATGATTTGTACCTCATTTTAAGAATTCAAATAAGCTATAGCTTTGTTAAGTAGGGCTCTGAGTAGGAATATTGTCACTTTCAAGGTATGTAGGAGTCCACTACCGTGCATTTAAATAATGATAACAACTAATGCCATCATAGACCTAGAATAGACTTTTGTTGATACATCTAATCCTTAATAATACTAGAGACAGAGAACATATGAACTATCAATGTTTACTTCATAGATGACGAACTAAAGCTAAGAATGCTTAAGTGTTTAGACCAATGTTATATTCTAAGAAATGAAAGAAAAGCATTTTGAATTTTAGATTTCATACTAAAAATAAATATCATCATTTTCCAGTTTTCCCTGAGTTATATCTCACTTTATATCATCCAGAAAGTACTTAAGTGAAAGGAAAGAGGAAGATCCATGGGCAAAATTGAATAAAATTGGGCTAGAGAGATGCCAACTACAAGGAAAAGAGAAATTGATGGTTGAGCTGCTCTCTCAAAACATCCTGTCCCCCTTCTAAGGAATAATTTCCAGAACCAGCCACCTGTTCCCTGTATCACACAGGATTTCCACCCTCCATAGTCTACATCTCAGACTTCCTCATAGCTTCTTATGTCAGCTCCCATTAGATACTTTTCAAAATACCAGGAAAGTAGTAATAGAAAACAGTCTTGACTATCTATGAGTAGGAAATAGAAAATGGGTCTATTAATCCAGAAGAAATATTTACTTACAATAACAATAACAACAACAACAACAACAACCATAACATCACAATAATAGTGGGTGAATCAGAAACCCAGTGTGGAGCATTTGAAATATGTATGGTTTCACAGGAGAGCTTCTAGTCATATATTCCCATGATCTCTCAATTGTGTACTCTAAGAATTATACCACATATTTATGGAATTTGTGTGTTTATATTCTTCCATGATAAATGGCAAGGACTCTACCAGTAGGAGTTGTTTGTAGAATACCAAAGAAATTGGCAGGATGCCATGCCATTGGCATGCACTGAAACGCAGTTGAAGTCATTAAGGTAAACAAATACAAAGGAAAGCAGCATGCCATGGCAGCCCATTAACTTTTCAGATGTTTATCTTCTCAGCACACACACAGTCCTGCTATGTGACTATACTCAAGCTTTAACTCTCTAACAACTCCCTGTGGTGGAGAGCAAAACAGCCATATATCCATTTATGTTTAACATGTTTCCATGTCATTCAGACTTGCCTTAGATTTTGCTCATAACTCTAAGTTCAGCTTTATAGAATTCACCTTTCAGAATTAAAAGTCTAACATTTATCTCACTCACTATTGTAAGGCTATCTACTTTATTTCAGTGGCATTGCATACCTACGGTGGACAAGATACTATTTAAGTGAATGAATATAAAAATGGAATTGCCCTTGTCATTCTGTCTACTGAATTTATAACGAGTGATCCATTATGGCCGAGCACCATGTCCTTCTTTTGTGCTCACTTTGTTCATTCATTAATGTGAGTACTCCAGTTTTACTGTTATTTTTCTAAACGCCTCCTTTGCAGTATGAGTTTTACAAGAATAATTTTCATATATGTTTAATCTGACACATACCTAGAACAAAAGTAAACAAAATATTAAACACCCTACACCTTTGAACAGAATGAAAAATAATAACCATAATGCAAGACCCCATTAACCATCCTATCAGTATAAAAATATAGTCTGGTATATTATTTAACACCCTTTTGTACTGCCACCTCTGTGCCTAGTTTTCATTACCCATACTATGAATACCTACCAACCTCGTAGCCCACCACTTCCCCACATATTTCTTTCCTGCTATCCCATTAGGCTGTGCTTTCTTTCTCTTTCACTTTAACTGAGAAAACTTTTGGGGCACCTCTCAGATTGGAAGTTCCTAAGTGGCTCCTGGCTTTCCCACTTCTGATCCCTCAAACATCTGGTACCACTGATGATACCTGAATTGTACAACAAGCACTACATCCCACCTCCCATTTCCCTTCCTCCTTTCTTTTCTTCATCTCTCATTGCTTCCACAATATTTTATTGAATAGTATAAACACACCTTTATTCACCTCTGCGCTTAAATTTGTTTTCAAAAATTTTGTGTGCTGTATACATATAGACATATATGTGTGTACATGTGTGTGTGTGTATGTCTGTGTGTCTCTGTGTGGGTCTGTGACTGTGTGTCTGTGAAGGCCAGAGGTCAATACCTATTGCCTTCCACCTTTTTAAAAAGATAGTATCTCTTACTCAACCTGAGATTAACTGAGTAGGTAAAAATAGCTGGGAGCAAGGTTCAGTGATCTTATCTCTGCCTTCCCAGCGCTGGGAAAACAGATGTGTACCATGCCTGCCTTATTACATGGCTGATGAGGAATCCGTACTCAGGTCTTTGAGCTTGTATGGCAAGAACTTTACTGACTAGGCCACCTCCTCAGCCCTTTTCACTTTTAAATTCTAAGTTGTTCCATTCATTTATAACTCCTGCCCCAATGTTAAGTATCAGATTTAGCAAAATGACATAAAGAATACCCAGTTAAATCTAAAGAACAGAAAACTAACAAAGAACATTTTCCGGGAAGTGTATCCCATGCAGTAATTAGGATAATGGTCCTTATATTAAAGCCTCATTCCTAACCTGAAATGCACAGTTAACTGCTCAGCTCACCTTTTATCGGGCAATCCTAGTTGACTTTGTAGGACAAAATACTTAGACACACACACACACACAAATTATGCCTGACACAAATGCATGGCATACAAATGAGGAATTTTAGTTTGAAAATAAATTTGCTTCACTCATGTAAATTACTATTTTTAGAAAGTATAAAAAACAGTATCCAGTTGAGGAGACAAAAGAAACTATCACTATAGGTCATTGTTCTTAACTAAGGATGTACTAACAACCACCTAAAGGCCAGTTCCTGACCCCAGGTCAGCAATATGAAAACTTATGACTTCCTACCTAAGACTCACTGGTCTGGACCATGCCAGCCACTATGCTATGCCATGTTTCTGATCATTATCTCTTTCTTCAACACAGATTAGTTTGGACAGGATAGTACTGGACTGATAATTATTCTGTTAGATAAATAGGGTAGCCAAGCTTCTGGGTTTACCTGACATTCCTGGACTAATATAAAATTGTTTTAACTACATTCCAGCGTGAGGGCAACAGATCTCATTCGTGTGTGTGTGTGTGTGTGTGTGTGTATGCCTTAACAAGAAATTCAAGCAATTCAAGCAAGTCTTAAACTGTGACTTTGACTTATAATACAAATACACATACACCACACATACACACACACACACACACACACACACACACACACATGCATCACTTTGCCAACAAGAACTAGTGTATACTGAAATACACTGCTCTGAATAGAAGCTCACATAAGCTGAATACCTATTTTTATACTATCCTAATGGATGCATGTTTTCATTTCTATCTTATCCCAAGCTCCCTGTACTCTGTAAAAGAAAAAAGAAGTACATAATAAAAGATAACTAAAATGGGATGTGTTGGGGAGTTATAATTTATCATCTTGTACTCATTACTGAACATTGAATAATTGTATCTGGCCTCTCAGTAAACTGGAAAAATATCAAAACCATATAGAGCAACAGGAACACAATCAGTGCACAACACCTAAACTTGGCCCCATGCCTCTTCCCGAGGACCCACAGATGCATGAGAGGCAGGAGCAGGCAACTCAAGACACAAAGACTACCTGCCCCATCCTACCAAAGTCTAAACCTCATTAAATCCACTTTCTTTTCCTATTACTTAAGAAAGCCTGAAAGGCATTTAAATGAGTTTTCAAATAATTTGCTGCCTAAGCAGACCTTCCTTAATGACAATCATATTAAATATTTGAAGAGTCATGAGTCTCTGTAAACAGAACCTGATGGCAGAGTGGTTATTCATGCTTGCTTTTGACAGGATTTGTTACAGCCCTCCAGGTTTCTCCACTCTGTTGACAAACTCAGTGTTATTACATGGTGTGATTACTGTGTGCTCTGTCTACAATCTCTGAGATGCAGTTTCATCAACAAAAATCACAGTAAGTCAATTAGAAATTCTGATTTTTTTCAGAGACATTAAAATAGTCTCTTTCTCAGGGTTCTTTCCCTCAAGTCTTTGTGAATAATATTCCTTCCTTCTCACATAAAAATAACTTTAAAGTGAATCATTATGACACACCATGAGAATCTGTTTTTGTGAGCTTTGAAATTAAGAAATTAAGAAAAATGTACCTGTTTAAAATCTTTTTAGAAGTTGGATTTGACAGTTTTTGGATAGTTTCATGAACTGAAAACATACAGACAAGGACCACTACACTTCAAGAATAGAAATAAGTTTTGATCTAAAACTAATAAGAATAGGGTGGAGAGATGGTTTAGTAGGTAAAATTCTTGTCATGCAGGCATGAGGATCCAAGTTCCAATCCCTAGCAACCATATTAAAAACAAAACAAAACAGCATGGTAGCACATGTCTAGATCCCAGAGCTTTATAGTGATGGCAGAAAGATCCCTGAGGCTTGCTGGCCAGCTAATCTAGATCAATCAGTGAGCTCCCAATTCAATAGGTGACCCTGGATCAAAAAGTAAGGTGTCCAGGTATGGTATCACACATCTGTAATCCCAGGACTCTGGAGGCAGAGGCAGGGGTATTGCCATGAGTTCAAGACAAGCCTGGTCTATATACCAACTTCCAGGCTGCTCAAGGTTACATAGTTACACTCTGTTTCAAACAAGATTAAACAACAACAGCAAGGAGAGCCTGAGAGAAGATACCTAAAGTTGAAGTTGATCTGTGATCTCCATCTAAATTCAAACATGCCTACACACATGCTCAAGTAATGATAAAAATATAAACAATCCAAGCAAGTAACACAGGTTTGGGGTATCTTGTGACCTCTAGTCCCCCATTTGGGTAATCTGGGTGTCAGAGTAGGAAAGGTAATCCAAAGGTATACAAAGTTTGGCTGGGGAGCTTCAGAGCAAAATATGTAAGGAAAAGCCGAGAATAAAGAATATTTTAGGAGCCACAGAGACAGCTCAGTGGTTAATAGCTCTATGCTGTTTCAGAGGACACAAATTCACTTCCCAGACCCCACATGGCAGCTCAAAACTGCCTGAAATTCCAGTTCCAGAGGATCCAACATGTTCTTTAGGCCTACACAGGCATCAGACATGCATGTAGTGCACATATATCTATGCAGGAAAACACGTATATAGATAGATAGATAAATAGAGATAGAGATATGGGTATATAGCTATAGTCAATCTTTAGAATACATTTTTGGCTGAAGCAATACTTTTCACATGCTTGATTGAAAATACTAAAGTAACATACAGTCACAAAGATGAAAATTTGTAATTTTCTCCTTAAGTTCAACACTTTAAACATTTATAATATGTACTTGTTGATTTTTGTTGTTGTTATTGATTTTGTGTTTGTTTGTTGTATCTTGCTGCAGCAAAACACCATGACTGATAAGCAAGTTGGGGAGGAAAGGGTTTATTCAGCTTATACTTCCACATTGCTGTTCATCACCAAAGGAAGTCAGGATAGGAACTCACACATGGAAGGAACCTGAAGGCAGGATCTGATGCAAAGTCATGAAGGGGTGGTGTTTACTGGCTTGCTTCCTTTCTAATGACTCTAGCTTGTGTCAAGTTGATATACAAGATCAGCCAATACATTTGTTTATTTGAGACAAGGTATCTTTACAGAGTCCTGGTTATCCTGAAGCTGCCTATGTAGACTAGGCTGGCCTGAAACTCACAGAGATCCTCCTGCATCTGTCTACTGAGTGCTAGGATTAATGGTGTGTGCCACTATGCCCGGCCTTGCTAATTTTTAAAACCTTTCTTACATTTGGAAAAAAAAATCCCTAAGAGTCTAAAACTTCTTGTCCCCTTCATGAAATAATATCACATTTTTAGACTTAATGTCTGCTAAAACCTTTTTTATTTTTAATGTTAAGGTATCTTTATATTTCTTAAAGGATTTAGCACAATTGTTCATACTGGCCAGTGAAAGATAGCATAAGAGCTGAGATGCAACATAATAGGGCAACTTACCCTCAGAAAAAGGAAACAGGCTGGTTCTGATTATAGTCTGGTGCCTGATTCCTACTCCATGTCTTGATTTTACTTTTCCCTATAAGGTTCTAACTGCCCGGTGAGTATCATTATCCAGATGTCTCAACACTCCTTTGAAGATGTCATGCCTCCCAATGAACCACAGCAACAAACTTCATCTAGTTCTATCTTCCATTCTTGGGCTTTACGAAGACAGGTATTTAACAAATACTTCTTGGCAGTGCTACCTGGCTCCAAACTTATCATTCCATATACCAGACACAATATAACTACACTATCAGGAAAAAAATCTTTGATTTTTTTTCAGAATCTCCTGCACACACTTCAATTTCCTCTTTAAATTCATCATGATAAATTATTATAGAGGTGTTAGGCCTAAATAAGTAAGCAAAACTTTATTTAACATGGGTAGAAAGCAAGAGACATAACAATAAGAAAGTACAAAATACAGAATATATGTGTTAAATACAAAAAGAAGGATGGAAGGACTAAAACATAACTAACTTTCAGGCAATATTAAATATATATGAGGCACCTGGGCTCTAAATATTCATGTACACTAAATATACAAGTCACTAAATATTCATGAGTCCTCAATATTCATGAGATCTTAATTCGGCCACTCTTTCATTGGTGACATCCATTCTGGCCCCAACTGCACTCTGCCCAAGAAACACAAACTAAAACCTATAGTAGGACTATTGGGTAGCTACAGCTGTGGCTAGGCATACTCATCCCCATACTGATCTATCTGGGATTGTGTGTACCTTTGGCCCAAAGTTCCCCCTGACTTGATTCTTTTTGTTTAACCTTCAATATTGGTCTCTAAACCACACTACTTGCTATCAAGGCTTATAAGGGTGGGTGCTAACATCTACCCTAGGACTCAGGCAGCATGTAATTTTCTTCTATTTAAACTAGGTTCAAAGTGTCTCTTTCTCCCTGCTCCTCACTACATTTTTAAATTATCTGTCTGTTTAGTTAGTTGGTTTGATTTTGTAGTATAGGAGATGGAACTTGGCACCTTTAATGTGCTGGATAAGGGCTTTATAACTAGACTACATTCCCAGCTAGCCCTTACCAAGCATTTTAAATTATTTTACTGTATTATGTGATTCATTAATTTTAATTTGGCCCATGAGCCTTTTCTTTGGTGGTCTATGGGAGAGTCTATCTACATGCTTCTTGGAGGACAACGCTACTTCGAGGTACAATCTAAGCTGCCACATAAAGAATAGATAATGGGTGGAAAGGAAATTGCAGACAGAGAGTCCACAGTAGGCAGCTGTCTATTCCTATAATCAAGCAATGAAAGTAGCACAGGTTTTAAGAACAACAAAGAGAATAAAATGGACATATGTTTTGCTGACAATCAAAAACAGGATGGTAGATTAAATATGAGGAAATGGGGAAAGGAAAAGTGGTACATGTTGTTGTCAGAAAGAGAAGTTTCAAAGTCTAAAATATTACAGGTAGCAATACTCCAAAAGATCACACACACACACACACACACACACTGCAGTAAAAAAAAAATCATGGCTCCTCAAAGAATAAGAAATCCTGGAAAGTTATTTGCACTAAGACCAAACAAATACTCAACTCTCTTATATTCCTACTGTGTTGTTAGTGAAAACGGTATCTTAATAAGGTACTCACTTAGATATCAAAGACACTTGAGTCTTCCCATTTCAAACATCTTTTGTACTGCTCTGTCTTACACATGACAAATTGTCAGTCCTGCCACCATCATGATTGCTATCCCTTGACAGCATCTAGAATCCAGCCTCATTCCAGAGGAAGAACAGCACAAAAAGAAATGTCATTTCCATTTATCTCTAGGATCAGCTTCCCTGTGACTACAAGGTAAACTCTCATCTATAGGAGACGTGGAACACTGATAAAGACTACAGGCAAATATGGTGAAAGAACAGGGCTCTGTTGAGATACTATGGCAGTTAATCTTGCTGATTTCACTGGACTCAGAAACACTAGCTGACCTAATAAACAGGATAACTTAGACTCTAACAAAGGAATTAATCATTATGGATTCAAAACATGAAGGGATCTCTTTGGAGGATGTAGAACTGTAGCCAGTAGGCTCTGATTGGAGGGATTAGGTCATTAGCATATCATTGGTATCTTGCACTGGTCCCTGCTACTGTTCTAGTCAGGTTGCTGATCATCATAATGTCAGCTGCCCTACTAAGCTCCTTGCCCCCCCCCACACACACACACAAGCTACACTGAGCTGAAACAATGAGCAAAACAGGTAGCACCTCCCTTAAGTTGTTTCCATCAGAAATTAGTCAAGCACTTCGGAAGCTAGCTGTCACAGTTAAACAACCATCAAGGTCATGATAATTTCCATAGTGTTAGCAGTAGATGAGGAGAACCAGGTCAACACATGTGGCAGGCAGCAAATCCAAGAAAGAAGAAACAACAGCACCCTGAAATTTGCAAGAGAGAAAAGTTTCTTTCTTTTCTCCCAAGAAAGAAGCAATAGTATCCTGGATGATGATACTGAGGTGATGCAGTGATGCCAAAGAAACCAAATCTTTAAAGACATGATCATAGACATAGGAGAGTTTACTATACTAGACATAGTAATATAGCATACTACAGGAGGAGGAGAAAATGGCCTGTGTTGAGTTATAAGTGGCAGAAATACAAGTCACTATTGTGAACTATAGGCAAACATCATGTTTATATTCATTGCTGCCCATAACTGAGATGCCTAAGTATTAGCATGCGGTCTTTCATAAAGCTAAAGACAGACAATATATAAAGGTGGGAGTTGAAAGCAAAAATATCACATTGCAGTTTTAAATAGATACCTTGAGGTAGTCCACTATTTTTCACTTCTGGTTCATTTACTTGAATGGTGTCATCTTCAAGGTAGAAATAGATTTTATAGTATCTTATTCTAAAGTTTTCTTGCCTTTTATCAGGTACATCATCTTCCAAATAAGCATCAAAAGATAACACCTGTTGGAATCATAATTAGAAACTGTGAAAAAATCAGCAAACTTAAAATTAATAAATCTATGTCTTGTACCATCTTTGTTACAGAAGAAATTTGGTTTTGCTCAAGACATCCTATATATCAGCTAAAGAGAACAAATACGCAATCTAAGTAATAGTATGTTAAAATTATTTGATTTTCACCACCCTCTGGTTACAACAACAACAAAAAACTATATTAAAGTAATAAGTCCATCTTTCAGTTCTACAATAAAGTAAACTTTTGTCTATCTTTGGAATCTCAAAATAAGATTCAAAGTGTGTGTCAGAAGCACGGAATGCTTTTTCTTTCATGATGAGCAAAACTTTGTTTACTTTTCTCATTAAAAATAGCACAAAGCTACCTTAGCTATAGAATAAAATTATCCTGAGACTTAGTCTTACTGATTGCTTGCCTTGACATAGCTCAGAAAGACCAATCTGAAAGCCTTCTAAAAGCATGGATACTCCACCTGGTATTTCTCCAGGAAGCTAAATAACCTAGTGCTGACATGTGAATGGGGAATGGAATTGATTCTAAAGTGGTTATGGTAAAAAAAAGAGACAGTTAAAAAAGAACTGAACAAAAATCAGGATATGACCACTCCAAGGTATGGTTCAGGAGAAAGATTTTATTATACATATGAGAGCAAGTACAGCCAGAGGCATTTAGAGAGTCCAGAGCAGGAAAATAAAGTAGTACACTAGACATGGTCAGTAGACTAAACCAATTCATATGAGAAAAGACAGAGAAGCTAGAGAAGAAGAGAAGAGAGAGAAATGGCCAAGGGAAGCTAAGCTCAGGGCCTGGAGAGGTTAAGGCTCTTCTTACTTACCCTTAACCGTCCCTGTCTCCAGCTTCTGATTCTAATACAACCCTGACATTTCAGGCATATGCTTTCTCAGATCTGTAATTGCAGTACTCATGGCCAAATAGGAAGCTGAGACAGGAAAATTAGCCGGAGACGCAGGTATGCAATATAGTGACAGAAACAAGAGTACTTGCCTCAAAAACAAAGTGGAAGCAGATATCATACTCCCAAAAGTTGTTTTCTGATCTCTAAATATGTGTCAGGCATGTGTGCACACACTCATACTCTGCCCACACTAAATAAGTATAAAAATAAGTGATTTTACAAAGGTAAATGAACTCCATCTATTAAAGAATCCAGAAAAGGGGATTTAAAAACCTGCTAGAAATAAAAATTTATAAAAACATAACTATGAGTCTAGTCTAGTGACTAATGTCTATAATCCTAACACTTGGGAGGCTAAGACAAAAGGATTGCTGCCAGTTCATAGCAACAAACAACATAGCAATTGAAACTATAAAGTGAAAGTCTGTCTCAGAAAGAAACAAACAAAAAACAAAGACAAAACCAAAAAACAGTGGAGATGATGATATAAGGCTTTATCATAATTTCTGAGTTAAACAGAGACTAGGTTAAACCTAGAGGATACAACTGTTTGAAATTTTCTTTTTTTAAAGTGTGTGTGTGTGTGTGTGTGTGTGTGTGCGTGTGTATACACATGCATACATGTACACATCATAGGGGTCAAAATACGACTTGGGAGAACCAGTTCTCTCCTTACATCAAATTCAGGTCTGTTGCCTTGGCAGAAAACACCTCTACCCACTGAGCATTTTTCCAGCACTCCTTCTTAAAAATAAATGCTATTTTCTTAAAAACAGAATGTTAATGGCATTTGGTATAATATGTTATCTTTAGTTCCCTACACACATCAAAAAGCCCCACAGTATTTACTATACTAAGTTACCTGCCTGATCACGAGGGCATTTGGAGAGTTTTAATCATAAAGATTACAGGATATAAAATCAGCTCTTTAAAAAAGGTAAATTTAATGTTTTTATTTCTAGATTTAGGATCATGATATAAATAAAGTTGAGAAATTCAAAGCAGTTAAAAAGCACATTTTGATGGGTAACTTGTTATAACTTGACACACAGTACAAATTTAGCTTTCAATGAAAAAGTTAAACTTATTTTCATGCCAACTGAATTATTTGCTTTTGACTACATAGTCCAAGCTGGATTTTAACATTCATTTTGATTCTTGTCTTACCCTTAAAGTGTTATCAAAGATTATTGTCTAATGAAGCACTGACACAAAATAGTATCACATGCAGAAGTCTGTCTACCATCCATAAAACGATAGGACAGATAATTATAAGGCTAATCTCTCAGAACAAATTACATTTTTTTTTAAATGAGGGTTTGGAGTAATCAATGCATAAATCATGGGGATTATTTACTCAAGAACTAAACATCTAAATGTAAGACAGGCATAATGTCTGGGACCTGTATTCCCAATGTTAAGGAGGAGAGGACCCGGGGTACCGGAATATTAGAAATCTGAACAACACTGAAACCCTGTCTCAAGGAAACAAACTCCAAGGGTAGAAATTTTACATATCAATTTCTGGAGAAGTTGTTAGGAATGATAAAATACCAATAATGTCCAACAAGGCTTGACACTTTAAAATAGGGAGATCAGTGTTACGGGTCAGTTGAAATTTAAAATGTTTAGGAAGCTGGGCACGATGGCATGCACTTGTCGCCCCAGCCACTCAAGAGGCTGAGGCTCCCTACTTAAGCACAGGATTTCCAAGCCAACCTAGACAACATGGTAAGACCCTGTCTACAAGGAAAGGCTGGGGTGGGGCATAAGGTAAAGAGGAAAAGAGAAGATGAACCGCAGAGAGATAAGATAGAGAATATAACACAATTGAGCATATACAAAGACCTGAGTTTGATCCTAGCACCACAAAAATATATTAATCAAAATATTTAGGCTCTATTTTATTAAAAAGGAACTCTGAGCCAAATTATAAAATACTAAAGAGAAGATAGTGGAAGACCCAGGGCAGGGAGCTCTAGCCGCTGCTGGCATTGAGAGCTTTTCGGAGCTCTCCCCGGAAACAGCTACCCCAGAGCCCTCATCTTCAGCTGCAGTTTCGCCTGGTACTGAGGAACCTCCCAGAGACACCAAGAAAAAAAATTGACATCGTGCTGAAGGCTATAGGAGACACTCCTATAATGAAAACAAAGAAATGAGCTGTAGAGTGAACCCGGACCATCCAAGATCTCATTGACTTCATCAAAAAGTTTCTTAAACTGGAATCAATCTTTCATCCCTTCCCCATACCAAGAAGTTGGAACTCTGTATGAGTATTTTGGCAGTGATGGTAAACTGGTCCTACATTACTGCAAATCACAGGCATGGGGATGAGCCACAAATGAACAACTTAATATTTTCACAGAAGAAAAAAATCCAGAGAAGTTTGATGCTGTGGAAAGAGACTTAATGACTATCAAATATTCAGCACAAGTCTGTTATGACTTGTGTTTATGTGTAAGAAAACATTGTAGAGTAAATAGACTAATGAATGAGACAGAAAAAAAAATACTAAAGAAAGTATGAAATAATGATACATTATAAAGAAAATCAGTAGAGTGCAAAAAATCCAATACCGCAAATAGATAAAATTCAAAGAAAAATAAAATCACAACAAATCAATCTAAAAAATGCTTTTAATAAGTAAAAATTCAGAAAAGCTCACCAAAAGAGACTATATATAAAATCAGAAATGAGACATCATGAGATCAAAAACTCGTAAGATAAATCATCTTAAAATAAAATAAAATAAATAAAAAAATAAAGTTTAAATTCAGTCTACACTAAAACTAATTTCTATAATTAACATGAATTATCAGAAACAGTGAATAGCTATGATATGAAAAAAATTCTCCCAAGTATTCCCAACAAATGTTCCAACCAAGTGGATTTACTAATAAATTATTACAAAGTGAGGAAGAAAGGAAAAGACTACATGATTTTCCTAGGATAACAAAAAGATGCTTAGAAAGTGAATTTCAATGTCTAATAAATACACCATTTTAAAAAAACCAATAAACTACAAAGCAATAGTCTTGAGCTGGTATCACATTAGAATCACTTGAGAACCTCTTAGACTCCTGATGCTTGGACCAAAACCTCTGCACCTCGACCCCTACATAACTACTCCTACCATCCCAATAATAACAAAATTATCTCTGACATCATTGATTTTAAGGCTTCCCGAGTGATTTCTAATTGCAAGCTACCACCAAGAAATACTGCTACACAGAAGTTTAACTACTTAATGTTTTACAGAAGATCATAACTACATTGTAAGCAATTTATAACACTCCATTAACATTTATGACCCACCTATACAAAAAGCAACATTTTCCTCACAGATATAAAAATGATTTCAAATTAGGAAACATGTACAAATGTAATGTAATGATCCCATGACCATTTCCTACCCCATATGGTTTTAAATACCAGGGTAATTCCTTAACAAAATATCAAGCATCTGCTTTAAAACAGCCTCAACAACAAACATTATATTTAATTAAACTATGTGTCGACCACTATTAAGAACAGGACAATACAAGCAAAAGTATCATTAATACTGTCATTAGAAGTTCTAGGCAATGTAAAAAGAGATGAAATAAAAATACTAGGAAGAAATAAAACATCACTGTGGGCAGACAGGCAAAAGCTAAATAGGTAAAAATATAAAATTTCATTATAAACACAACCTAATTAAAAACATCATAGTTAGAAAATATAACAGGAAGAAGTATGTTTATAATAGAAAATAAAAATTCTACACAGGACCAGTGAGATGGATCAGGACATAGAGTTTATGAAGCCTGATGGTCAAAATTCAATACCTGGAACCTACATGCTGGAAAGAGAATATCCATTTCTGCAAATGGTCCTCTGTTCATGCACACAGTGGCTCATGAACACATGCACTCCTGCTTGCATACACACTTGTACATATATTAGATAAATTAATAAATGTAATAAATTTTAAAATTATATAACCAAAGCAGTTTTTTTTTTATACTTTATTTACATTTCCAATGTTTCCCCTTTCCAGCTCTCCCCTTTGGAACCTCCCCATTCCCTCCCCCTCCTCCTGCCTCTATGGGGATATTCCCCCACCCACCCACCTACCCACTCTCGTCTTCCCTCCTTGGCATTCTCCTGTAATGGGGCATCTAACACCCTCAGGCTCAAGGGCCTCTGCTCCCCCTGATGTCTAACAAGACCCTCCTCTGCCACATATGTGGCCAGCACCATTAACCAAAGCAGTTTTAATCAAAACTTTGATCTATATAAAACTCAGAACATTTACTAGAAGATACAGAAGAACTTGACTACAAATGAATTATATTCTGGATATGTAGACTAAAATATTTCAATTGACTATTTCATTGGAATCATGAATTGTCATAATAATTCTTAGTAAATCTTGTAAAATAAGCCAGGCACTATTAATGATAACAGCAAAAATTAAAGAGCAATAGAGAGCTAGCTCACCCAGATTTTATGCCCATATGCCTCAATTATTAAAACAGAACAAAACCAGATTAATGACACACATATTATCTGATGATAAAGAATAGATTCTATTGAGTACACGAATTTAATACATAATAAAATAATGACAAATCAACAAAATCACTAATTTAAAAAAGCTGGCTGTATATCTCCACCTAAATAAACTATAAGCGCCAAATACATACCAGAGAAGTATTAGATTTATCCCAACAAATCAACCTCTTTCAGGACACACACACACATACACAAATAAGGAGGTGAAAGTGACAGCACACAGGAGGAAGGGCAAAAGTGTTGGGAGGTCAACACAGGACATAAATAAAAAGATGGGCTGCTTCTTCTTCGGGAAAACACCAAATGGCGGATGACACGGGTGCAGCTGGAGGGCCTGGAGGACCCAGGGGCCCAGGATTAGGAGGCCGCGGTGGTTTCCTTGAAGGATTCGGGAGGTCTTAGGGGCCGCGGTCGTGGCCGCAGCCGTGGTCGAGGCCGCGGAGCTGGTGGAGGTAAAGCTGAAGATAAGGAGTGGATCCCCGTCACCAAGCTGGGCCGCCTGGTTAAGGACATGAAGATCACGTCCTTGAAGGAGATCTACCTGTTCTCCCTGCCCATTAAGGAGTCTGAAATCATTGACTTTTTCCTGGGTGCTTCCCTAAAGGATGAGGTTCTGAAAATCATGCCAGTGCCAGACTTCGGGCTGGCCAGGGACCAGGATCAAGGCTTTCGTCACTATTGGGGACTACAATGGTCACATTGGACTTGGTGTTAAGTGCTCCAAAGAGGTTGCCACTGCCATTTGAGGGGCCATCATCTTGGCCAAGCTTTCCATAGTCCCTGTGCGGAGAGGCTACTGGGGGGACAAGATTGGCAAGCCCCACACTGTTCCACGCAAGGTGACAGGCCGATGTGGCTCTGTGCTGGTGCGTCTCATCCCTGCCCCCAGAGGCACTGGCATTGTCTCTGCTCCTATGCCCAAGAAGCTACTGATGATGGCCAGTATAGAGGACTGCTACACTTCAGCCAGAGGCTGCACTGCCACCCTGGGCAACTTTGCTAAGGCCACCTTTGATGTCATCTACAAGACCTACAGCTACCTGACCCCTGACCTTTGGAAAGAGACTGTGTTCACCAAGTCTCCTTATCAGGAATTCACTGATCATCTTGTGAAAACCCACACCAGAGTCTCTGTTCAGAGGACCCAGGCTCCAGCTGTGGCTACCACATAAGGGTTTTTATACAAGAAAAATAAATGAATTAAGTCTGCTTTTAAAAAAAAAGAAAAAAGAAAAAGATGGGACACTGTAGGGAATTCTAGGATTTAAAGAAAATAAAATGGAAAATATGAGAGGAAACAAACTTGGTATTTTATAATAATTTAACATTAAAAAGACTACACAAAAGAGATGAGAAAAACAAATGAAATGTTTACTTTAAGAAATTAGCAGATACATCCAATTAAAACTGCAGGGAGGCCTCAAATATTTTACTGTATGTTTCTTCTGTTAAAAGGACAGTTTGGGAGTTATCCTGAGATATATTACTGTTCTGTTCCAGGCTGGACATAAACTTCTGAGCAGTTGGTATTGCAGTGCTACAGAAGAACCACAATGCCTCAGTTCACATCACATTTTTAAATACTACAGTTCTTCTGAGACAATGTGGAGCAATTTGAAAAATTTTTATACCTATCTTTCTTGAGAAGTATCTCAAGAAGTCTGGGCACATAGCCCAAAGGGAAGGAAAATTAAATTAGAAATCTTAAATGTTGCAAATGTATTTTTGCTGCAGTTTTTAATTATAATGGAAAAGAGTAGAATGAGGGGGCTTAAAAAGTTTGAAGAGTTTGGTAAATCAACTCTATGTTGTCCCTGGGATATTATAAAGTCACTAATATGGTTTTGAGAACCATGTAGTAATAACAAAATTACTTCAGACATTCAGAAATGTTAAGTTAAAATTACAAAAAAAGGTTATATTTCATAATTGTTTTAAGAAGTATGTAAGTTTAAATTATGCTTTTAAAAATCTACACATATGTTATTTGAAAAGAGGGGGTATGTAGGAAGGGGGACTAAATACTTGATAGGTTATCAGCTTTATGTTAACAAATCAACCTCTTTCATTTTCCTTCCACAAAAATGGGGTAGATTGCCATGCATGGTATATTAGGAAAGATACCAAAGGGGTCACAGAAATAGAAAGCCAGAACACCAAAGGGCATTCCAGGATTTTATAAATATAAGAAATATAGGTAGAGTGGGTGAGGATGGAGGTGTTAAGAGTTGAGGAGGACAGGAAGACCAACAGAGCCAACTAACCTGGACCCTTGCAGGCTCCCAGAGAGTGAAGCACCAACCAAAGGGTGAGTACCCACCGGCTGAATTTTTAGCCCCTGCATATATATATATATATATATCAGATATACAGCTTGGTATTCCTGCGGGCCCCCTAACAACTAGAGCAGGGGTTGTCCCTGAATCTGTTTTCTGCCTGTGGATCTCCTTCCCCTAACTGGACCACTGTGCCGGGCCTCAGTGGGAAAGGATGTGTCTGGTCCTACAGAAATTTAATGAGTGTGGGTGGGGTTGGGGGTGATACCCAGGGGGGTTCCCCATTCTCAGAGAAAGAAGGGAGGAATGGGGGTCTGAGTGAGGGGTTACTGAGAGAAGGGGCTGATACTACGACATAAGGTGAATAAATAAATTTTTAAAAAGAGTTGGGGAGAGAGGAAAGGGGGTACATAGGTCTAAGGGGTGGTAAAGGAGAAAGGAGGAGGGAAAGGGGGTGCATAGGGTTAAGGGGTAATGGAGAAAGGATAATACATAAGTTTAAACTATGTTTTCAAAGCCACAGCTGTATTATTCATAACGGGGGCAAGGGCAACAAGCCACAAGTAGGGAGAGAACAGAGTGAAGATGTGACACAAATACATACAAAATGGTAGCAGCTCACCACCGAACGTCTAGCTAGGACCTCGTAGTCAACTGCACCGAAAAACTGGAACAGAAGAAACAGAAAGGCTTACGGAGAAAAGAGGTGGGGTTAAGGAGGGTGCTCCAGGCCTCTGGCCTATCCACTGTGAATAAGAGGAACAATAGAGGCTGGACTATTTCCCTCCTAGCCAGTAGAGCTAAAGTCAGGAGGAGGGGCCCTGAACCCCAAGCCAAAGGTTACAGGTTTTGATGAACCGGAAGTACGTCGTCATTAAACAGGAAACAGGGGCTAAAAGTCGAAAATCCTTAGTCATTCTGAGAAGCTCGTCCTGGCGTTCGGTCGCTGTGTGAAGCTTCTCCAGAATCCTCATCTCTAACTTTTCCAGAGCACTTTGAAAATACGGTGGAAGGTCTTCAGCAATTCCTGAGCAAAGTTGAAACATGAAGAAAGGTTCCTGAGGCGCAGCAGGAGCCGCGTGAGTTCCAGCACCACTTCGTTGGTGCTGCGTTGTTTACCCCCCTCCTGTAGCAAATTGTTTTGCCCCGGGGACTTGGTTAAGTGACTTGGTGAGGGCTAAAGGCCCTAGGGGCTACAAGGGCCAAAAAGCCCAGGAGGACTTGTGAACTCTGAAATTTTCCCTGTGGCGTATTCCACAACTCCGTTTCTGCCCTTAATCCAAGGCGTGAGAGTAGAGCTGCCTCCGTATCTGCTACAGTGGGCAGTTTTCTGCAGTTTGTGGGACTGACTTTTCAAATTGCCATCCAGTTTCTTAAAGATGGCTTCTCTAGAGGATGCCTATGGTGGTAACAAACATGGCCCACACAATTCTGAATTTAAAACTGAAGTGGAAGGTCAAAATAAGACTGAGGAACCAAAAACCTCTCAGAGAAAAAAGGACAGAGTTCAAGAACAGGGTTCTTCTGTGACTTACCAGAACACTATCCAGAACATCTTAGGAAAATTAACACAAAAAGAAAGGGGAGGTTCTCTGAAAGGAAAGGGGATGGCTGCAAGGACAAAAGGGCTAAATGGTGCCCCAAACGGAGAAGGGGAGGCTGGTTCCCTGAAAGGAAAAGGGAAAGCTGGTGCCCTAAAAGGGAAAGAGAGGCCTTGTGTTAGCACAAAATCCAGGGCAGGAGAACCTCCTATGCCTGGGCTGGAGCTTCCTAAGTTGGGGGCAGAGCATTTTAAAGCTGAAGCAAAGACTGGGGTGGAGTACCTCAAGGCTGGAGTGGAGTTTAAGCCTTCAGCCTTTAT
>JADRCH010007316.1:846756-918450 GCA_019843965.1 Rhynchomys soricoides
AAGCCTGGAGTGGAGCCCCCAAAGTTCATGGTGGAGCCTCCAAAGCCAGAGGTGGAGTCTCCAAAGCCCGAGGTGGAGACTCCAAAGCCCATGGTGGAGCCTCCAAAGCCGGGGGCAGAGCCTCTGAAGCTCAGAGGGCAGCTTCCAAAGTCTGGGATGGATCCTCCAAAGCCCAGGGCTGATCCTCCAAAGGCCATGGTGGAGCCTCCAAAGCTCGGAGGACAGCCTCCAAAGCCCAGGGAGGAGCCTCCAAAGCCCAGGGCGGAGCCTCCAAAGCCCATGGCAGAGCCTCCAAAGGCCGTGGTTGGGCCTCCAAAGCTTGGAGGACAGCCTCTAAAGCCCAGGGCGGAGCCTCCAGAGCCCATTGCAGAGCCTCCAGAGCCTGTGGTGGAGCCTTCAGAGCCCATGATGGAGCCTCCAGTACCCATGGTGAAGCTTCCAGAACCCCTGGCAAAACCTCCAAAGCCCAGGGCTGACCCTCCAAAGCCCATGGCAGAGCCTCCAAAGCTTGGAGGACAGCCTCCAGAGCCCATGGTGGAGCATCTAAAGCTGGGAGGAAAGCCTCCAATGCCCAGAGCAGCAGAGCCTCCAAAGCTTGGAATGCAGCTTCCACTGCCTGAAGCAGAGCCTTCAAAGCTCGTATGGCAGCTTCTAATGCCAAGAGGAGAGCTCACTGTAACACAAGTAGAGCCCTCTAACCCCAGAGCTGAAGCACCATCAGAGTTTACCCAAGGGGCATGTTCTAGGGGCAGAAGACTAGCTAGAAATCTTCCTTTTGAAGCTCAGCCTCCCAAGATAGGCAACTTTGGAGAGAGAAAATGGCATCTGCGTGGTTTTAAAACACCTAGTGAGGAGTTATTTGGTGACAAAAATGCAATTAGTTATGAAAAAAGCCTTCTACTCCCAAAATATCAGAGTGAGGATAACTCCTCTTCATTATTCCAAACGTCTAAAGAAAGGGGAATGACTGAAGCCTCCAACTCTTCAAGAAGTTACAGGTCTAATGTTAAGACCTCCACAGCCAGATTCATTCAGGATGCATCATTCTCACCAAGCCTCCCAGCCATTTCACAGTCTTTATCCTGTAAGAATAAGAATGACTCACTGCAGCATAATTCCAACTTTAGCTCTTGGAATGATTATACCAACTCTTGGACTAGAAGTACCAAGATTTCTCAGTATTGTCCCAGCAACAGCACCAGTACTACCACATCCACATCCATGAATGAAAGAGTCAAGAAAGACATCCAAGTTGGCTATTCTTACTATAAAGTGACCTCTGAAGAGATGACCGGTCATGCTCAGAGAATAGCTGATAAGGAATACTGGAATTCCCCCACAACTTTATCTTCCAAAGACATAGAAACACAGGCAAAGAACACATATCAAGAGGATGAGCTGTCATATATTCAGAAAGCTGGAGCATGTGCATCTAATTTCCTGCCAAGGAGTCATTTGCATCCAAGCCAAATGGAAGGTTTCATTGATACTCATTGTCACTTGGACATGCTGTTTTCCAAGTTGTCCTTTCAAGGAAGCTTTGCTGAGTTCAGGGAAATTTATAGCTATACATTTCCTAAGGAATTTCAGGGCTGTATCTCTGATTTCTGTGATCCTCGTACCCTAAGAAATGGCCTATGGAAAGAGCTATTGAATGAAGATCTGGTTTGGGGTGCCTTTGGATGTCATCCTCATTTTGCACGTTACTACAATGAGTATCATGAAAGAAACATCTTGTATGCCTTGCGCCACCCCAAGGCTGTAGCCTTTGGAGAAATGGGCTTAGACTACTCTTACAAGTGCACTACACCTGTTCCAGAGCAGTTTAGGGTTTTTGAGCGACAACTACAGTTAGCTGTATCTATGAAGAAGCCCTTGGTGATTCATTGCCGAGAGGCTGATGAAGATCTAATGGGCATAATGAAAAAATGTGTGCCCTATGACTACAAGATCCACAGGCATTGCTTCACTGGCAGGTACCCACTCATTGAGCCCCTGCTAGAGTACTTTCCTAACATGTCTGTAGGCTTCACAGCAGTTCTGACTTATTCTAGTGCCTGGCAGGCACGTGAGTCTCTAAAAATGATTCCACTGGAAAGAATTCTTATTGAAACTGATGCTCCTTACTTTCTGCCTCGCCATGTTTCCAAAAGCCTTTGCCAGTATGCCCACCCAGGCATGGGCCTGCATACTGTGCAAGAAATCTCCAGAATCAAAAATGAGCCTCTGTCTCACGTCTTGGCCACCTTGCGGGAGAATACCTCTCACCTCTACAACATTTAAAGAAGAAAGGATACGGTCTAGTGTCTTGAAAAACTGTTGACCCGACAAAACCAAAGGATTTTGAACACTTTTATCTCAAATCAAAAATCTATTCAGAGTTCATAAAAGCAGAGAATATTTGACAAGATGACTTCCTCAGAATCTCTCCTTAATACATCTACTTCTGATTGGACTGCAGTAAGTTGGGAGCAGAGACTCTGGAGGTGCTTCAAGTGCTAAGAACCAAGTAAGGTTGAGTGTGAACCACTGAGAGTCTTGAATCTGAACTTAGAATGTAATTGTGAAGCTCTTCAGACCTCAGTACATCATCATAGCATAGCAGTGGTTCTTAAAATTGCAGATTTCTTCAGAAGATGTCAACATCAACATGCTGGAAATGGAAGAACCTCAGCTGTTCACTTAGTAAAGGCAGCCCTTTCAGACATTGGAAATTAATTCAGACTTTAGAAAAATACTTGTGTTAATGAAGCTTACTGAAGCAACGTACATACTCAACTCCACGAACCCCATTTTTCGGTGACAAATGAAAGGTCTCTTTTACTCTGTAAAACTGCATCCAGAAAAGTTGGCTTACCTTCCTCTGGCTTTGTGCTCAAAAGTCACTTTCACAGAAATGTTATCTCTGACTTCCTATCTAAAGGGACAAATAATCCTTTTGTTTATTGGATTCATAGCACTTACTTAGCATGTTTTAAATATATTTGTGTGTTCATCAGTTATTTACTATGTTGTAAGTTTTCAAACTTCAGCCTTGTTATACTTAACCCTCAATCTTAGAATACTGCTTAGGAAGTAAGCAAAGACTTCTTGACATATAAATCAATAACTAACTTCATTAGCATTTTGGGATGGAAGATGATATTAGGAAAGTAATAGAGAATAAGCCATTATACTCCTCTCTGATATAAAAGCTAAGGCAAAAATAATGGCACATATACTCTACTTTTAGAGTATTATACAAAGTATGGCAAGCCTTACCAGAAAACTGGCATACAGAACATTGCATTAATAACAGAATATAGCATAGATTTCCCCCTTTGTTAAAGAATCCGGTCTTTTGAAGAAAAAGTTTTAAGTGTAAATAAGCTGTGTTTTAAGAGAACCAGAGAAGTTAGTAGAATGTAACCAGCTTGGCTTTATTGTAGTTTTCAAATTTGAAAAACTCTTTGAACTGTACATCTTTTTGCCATTTAATGTATACTAGATATTGCCTAAAGTATCCTTCAACCTATAGGGGCCTGACCTTTTAGAATACTCTACAAAACAAGGTTTTATGAATATAAATTTTAAGAAAATACTTAGTTGTATAAAGTGCTATGTAGTCTTTTTATCTGTTTTAAATTTTAAGGTTTCATGTGTCCTTTGATGTATCAGCATATACCATAAATACCCAAGAAGAGACATTTCTTTCTTTTCTTAGAGATTAATATGATATACAACTCAACCATAAATCCTCCAGAAATACCAGTTTGAGACATGCTACCTTAGCACATGAGTGCAGGTGCCTTTAGAGACCAGGGGAAAGGTGTCAGATCTGCTGGAAATGGAGTTACAAGCAACTATGAGCCAACCAATATGGCTGCTGGGAACAGAACTCTGTCCTCTGCAAAGGTAGTATGCACCCTTATCAGCTGAGCCATCTCCAATTCCTTGTAAATAGTTTTATACTTAAGCAAGAGGTATTCTTTGAGCTTCAAAGAATTATTTACCCCCCCCTTTTGGTGTGGCACTTAGTATGTCCATTGTCCTATTTTAGATGTATCAGACCCACTAGGACAGCCAGTGGTACAGGAATTTAACTTGCTGTTAGTGATCCCTAGGCTATTAGTAAAGTTAGTCCAGAATCGCAAGACCCCTCAAACTCATTAACAGCCACTGCCTTTCCAAACCCTGACATTTCTTTTATAGCACTTAATTTTTTTTAAAAAGCAATGGTAGGGGAATAGCTCTCTGGAATAGTGTATGTTTAGCATGAGGAAGTTCCGGGGTTCTGTCAGTAGCACTTAACAAAAATACGAAGCAAAAATAATAAGTAAATAACTAAAAGTCAGTTGTATCTATAATTAAAGTTCAAAGGGAGAAAATAGGTCACTTTGTCTTAAAAAACAAAGGATTTTGTTCATGGGGGTTTTATTCATATCTAACTTTGAGATTCATACCTGCTTACTGTTAAGTTTTCAGGATTCCTAATGAAAAAAACAAAGTAGAAACAGTAAAGTGTAAGGCTGTAGGTAGGTTAGCTTTGGAGTGACTTTTGTCAGCTTTCTAATATTTCCATAGTTATCGGCTAATTCATTCCTGAGCCAATTTTGCTAATATTTGCTACAGCAGTTGCTTCACTAATTCGCATATCTTACTCCCCTGAATTTGTGACTTAAATCCATTTTTTTCTGTATTTTTTCCAGAGCAAACAAGTGTGAAATGTATTTGATTTACACAATTCTTGGGCTGCCTGGGCTTATTCAAATTTCTTTTGTTTGCTGATTTATACAATTGGGCTTTTAAACTTACCTTTTTGCTTTGCACTCTGATATTTCATTGTGCTTTCTCTGATACCTCAAGCTAAATGGTTCATTAACTTTTGTCTGTAATTATAATTTTGCTACAGTTGTATATTATTTTCAGAAAGTCCCTTTTATAAAGATACATAATGCATTACAAATAATATGACAAGGAATGGGAAAAGATCCCATTTTTATTACCTAAAACCCACTACTGATGGTATCTTTTATAAAAGTATTCTCATATAACTATACTAACTTGCATATTATCTTAAGTAACTTGTTTTTCTGATTATTAAAGAAATTCTTATACTTAAGACTTATATGCCACAAAAATGTCATCAGTAATCAATAGGAGATTTTTGATATTCTGGTCATTTAAGGCAAAATTACTTAACATCATTTTTCCCCTTTTAATTTGAAACAAGGCTTTCTATATAACCTAGGCTGGCCTTGAACACTATCTAGATTGTTCTAAGCTTCCCAAGAACTACAAAGAGCATATATTTTTAAAGCAGGGTTAAGTGAAAACATTTAGAGGTCATAAAGGTGATAAAGATGATATAGAGACAAGATTTATTTCTTTTCCCTCTTGGTCAACAGATTTTAACTATTACTGTAATTTTAAAGAAACAAGTTCAAGCATTCCATATGTTAATAATGGTTGAAATTTGTCTGAACAAAACTCATATGTTATTTTCTATTTCTATCTCGCATATGGAGTCCATTTGTTATCCTTCTGTTTTTCAATAAATGCTTAAAATATTTAATTATGTTTTTAACTTTATTTCTATTTTCTAATTACCTATTGATTGAGTGGTTAATTTATTTAATTTCTTTCTTTTTTGCTTTAAAAAATTTTTTTTGAGATAGGGTCTCTCTGTATAGTCTTGGCTGTCCTGGTATTTGTTTTATAGACTAGGCTGGCCTCGAACTCACAAATTCACCTGCTTCTTCTCCCAAGTGCTAGGGTTAAAGGTGTTAACTGCCATGCCTGGCTTGATTTATTTAATTTCTTCTTTTTTCTTTTTTTTTTTTTTTTTTTTTTTTGCCTTTTTTAAAATGCTATCCCCTTTCCTGGTCTCCCCAAAACCCCAGATTCTGTCCCCCCTTCCCCTGCTTCTGTGAGGGTGTTCCTCCACCCATCCACCCACTTCCACCTCCCCACCCTCGACAAACCCTACACTGGGGCATCCCTCAAGCCTTCACAGGACCAAAGGCTTCTTCTCCTATTGATGCCTGATACGGCCATCCTCTGCTACATATGTGGCTAGAGCCATGGGTCCCTCCATATGTATACCTTGGTTGGTGGCTTAGTTCCTGAGAGCTCTGGGGGGGGTCTAGTTGGTTGATATTCTTGTTCTTCCTATAGGGTTTGAGAGCCTCTCAGGAGACAGCTATATTAGGCTCCTTTAAGCATGTACTTCTTGGCATCCACAATAGTGTCCGGGTTTGGTGACTATATATGGGATAGATTCCCCAGGTGGGGCAGTCTCTGGATGGCCTTTCCCTTAGTCTCTGCTCTAGACTTTGTCTCCACATTTGCTCCCATGAGTATTTTGTTCCCTTTTCTAAGAAGAATCGAAGTACCCACTCTTTGGTCTTCCTTCTTGAGCTTCACATGGTCTGTGAATTGTATCTTGGGTATTCCAAGCTTTTGGGCTAATATCCACTAATCAGTGAGTGCATGTCATGTGTGTTAGTTTGTGATTAGGTTACTTAATTGGCTGCAGTATATCTTCAAGTGTTATGCTGGGTGGTTATAGAATTTCTGGTCACAAACTTGTTCCCTTTAAAAATACATATACTACTCTATTGGCCCATGGCATTTCATAATGCAGCTCCTCCCATTAGAGCAGCAGTCCTCTGTGTGGTTCGATAGCCCTTTGGAGGTTGTATATCAGATATCCTGCATATCACATATTTAAATTATGATTCATAATATCAAAATTACAGTTATAAAGAATCAAAATAAATTTATGGTTTGGGGTCACCACAACATGTGGACCTGTAGTAAAGGGTCACAGCATTAGGAAGGTTGAGACATTGCTTTAGGGTAGAAGTACCATTGCTAGCAGCCATCGTTGACTCCAGCCCCGAAAACATACTTTTGAAATAAGGAAATAAGGAGATTTCTTTCTTTTCTTTTTTTTTTCTTTCTTTCTTTTTTTTTTTTTGGCTTTTTGAACTTTGTTTTCCATTTATGTTGTAGTATCTTTTCAGAAGTCTCATATTAGGTTTTGTTGTTCATTCTTGAACAGTCTACCAGGTTTGATTTCCCTCTAAATAGTACAGTTTTCCCCATCCATCCTGATACCCCTAAATTCCCCTTTCTTAGAGTGTAACTGACACAAATTAAGGTGTGACATGGAAAAATAATTAAGGAGGGGGCCATGGATAGTACCTAGCAGGAAAAACTTCCTTTTTATCTTTTCATACAAACAATTCATAGATTGGCCTGACCTTTATTCCAGGAACAAAGGGGCTAGTCCTTTGTGTACTACTGCTTTGTGTCATAGAAAGACCCTAATGTGAGCTCTGCTTTGAGCTCGATGTATTCCTGGACTTCTGGTGGCTATCTTAAGCCATCAACATTTGCAAACATAAACCAGATTAAAAGTCTCCTGCATATTATTCTTACCCCCAATTCAATCATTTTTAGTCAAGTGAAATGACATGTTAGTTTTGGTCTGTACTTAGAATGCACCCCTATCTACACTCAGTTGTTAAGTGCAGTTCCTCAAAAATTTGTCCCGTGTACGTGAACCCTTTACATCTCCCCACCTCCCCATGAGTACTGCCACTGCAGCTTCTAACACTAAAGTAATTTCTTCTTTTCAAACTTTGCAGTCATTTCAATTGGGATTGTAAAAGTAAGAGTACATATTAAAATCAATGCTCAAGTCACAACTTCTAAATTCTAGTTCTTCCCCATTTTTGACAAATTTGTGTTTCTATGGATACTATGCTTAAATGTACATATCTTAGGGAAACTCAGCTTATACAAACACTGATTCTCATTTAGATTGTTGAATTAAGAGATTATCAATAAGTTAAATGAATAACTAGAGGGATAAATATAGGAAGATGATTTCCACAGGACTTTTTTTTTACATTATAAAAAATACTATAAATCTATAATTCACCTGCCAATTTCCATGACTAAATCTGTGGTTTAAAAAGATATGTACCTGCACAGACATTATAAGCATTCATGAGCTTATTTTTATCATGCTTCAATATGGGACTTTCCGGTGCATTAAAGGAGGAAGTGAAATAGCTCAAATGTTGGAATATTCTTGTATCTCAATCACCAATTAACTATATAACTGGTACAAACCATTTAATTTTTGTTCACCTTTTAGCAAAAATTAGAAAATCAGCACTAGCTGATCACAGGATATTGCAGCACTATTTAAAGGAGTAAGAGAGTATATACACTATAGATGTGAGGAGAATATGAAACTTATAAAAATACTGAATATAAGTCAGTGTAGGATGCAAAGCTGGTAGCTTAAAATAGTCTTCACATTCTTGTAGAATCTATGAAGCAAAACAATTAAAAAACATTTGTTATTAATACGAAAAGAGGTACAAAACCACTGTGGGAAAATTTCCTAGAGCTGGAGAGCAGGCTCTTGATTTTAGGATCCGATTTTAGCTTCAAGGAATCTGATGTGTCTTCTGGCTTTCATAAGCAATCTTGTACACGTGTGTGCATAAATTCATGCACATAAATAAAGTTATTCTCTGATATTCTACATTTATATTAGAATTAAAACAAGGGAGCCAAGCTATCCAAGAGAAATCATGTTAATAACCAACAAGCTTATAAACTGCCACAGTATGGTCATAATTCTAGTAGTTAGCCAATAAACCAAACACCTTTGTCCCCCAGTAGATTGGATTATCCTAGTGGTCCCTAAGTATTTTAATACCCAGAAATGTATCAACAACTAAGTCACAAAGTAGGTATTTGCAGCCAACAGTCTCTTTTACTAAAACAATATAAACCAGCCAAGTTATAGAAAAACTGCTAAATTTAAAGTTTTGAGGTAGATAAAATACTCAGTAACAGTCACTCCATGTATTCAATGAAAATCATGTTGCTAATCAGCACATTTCAAAAGTAAAGTCCTCTGACCATAAACCCACAATGCACAAATGCACAATAATTTTTAAAAGTAATGTGCTTCTCAGCATATGTTACGGAATACCTGTCCTTCATCAGGCATTACCACTAGGCACTAAGTATTGAAATCTAAATAAACATAACCAACATTGATATTTTTTTTTAATTTGAAAGTAGGGGCTGGAGATCAGAGCCTAGCCTGCCTGAACTCATAATGCCCTGCCTCAGGTTCCCAAGTGATAATGGACTCTGCAATGTGTTGTTTATTTTAACACTGCTTATCTCGTTTACTCCTATAAAGTAGGTCAGACTGTGATCCTTTTCTTATATGAGTCAAGGTTTGGAAGTGAAGTGAAATAGTCACCGAAGGTTTCAAGGTAAAAGACTAAGACAGCAGAGAAAGGGAGAGGGGATGATAGGGGAAGGGTTATGAGAAAGGGTGGGAGGGGGACAGTGAGTGGGATATAAAGGGAATAAGTAAAAATAATTAACTAAAATTAAAAAAAAAAAAGATTGAGACAGTTGAGAGGATAATGCAAGCTCCCCAATTTTAGAGACCACAGACTTAGCCAAACCCCTTAGACTATCTCAAAATGCTACTTGCACATGTTTAATGGAGGATGCAAAAATTATTATTGGGGTTTGAGAAAATGCTCTGATCATGTAAGAAAGCCAGTGAAATGGACAAGTGAGAAAAGATGCTTGTTACCAAGCCCAAGGACCTAAGTTAGAATCCCGAAGACCCACATGGTGAAAGGAGAGAACCCACTCCCACAAGTTGTCCCCACATGTACACACACCCACAAATAAGTTTTAAAATGATAAATTTTATTTAAATAAACAAATGTAATTTTAAAAGATAGTATGGGGAAGTGCTATATCTAAAAGTATCAGGAACAAACATCACAAAGAGGGCCTATAAAATGGACGGAAGGACAAGAAAGACACAGGTAACAAAGGAAACAATGTGCAATTTTCCAGGAGCATGAATGTTTTATGTAACTGGGTTACAAGCTGCAAGTGATTCTATGCACCTAATGGCTGGCTGAATGGAAGCATGGCAGCAGAGATGAGCAGACTAGAAAGGCAAAAAGGACTAAAAAGTCCCTAGGCCATGCAAAGGAAGTTGAAGGATTCTAAAGTTACCTGTAGCGTATTATGCAACAGGAAAAGAGAATCAAGTTGACAGTAGAGATGTATGTGAGGAGTCTAGTCTAGTCTTGGTTGAAATACGGGGGAGTGGTGGCAGCAGTCAGAGAAAGACTAATAAATGGGAACTTTCAGAGGAAGTCAAGAGAGGACAAAAGTCAACTGGTAGCTAACAAGTAATGGTGATTATACTATGTTTAAACATGAGCCTTATGCACTGAGTTAGCACTGATACAAAGTCAAGCCAATGTAGCTGAGTCTCACTATTGTCTTAGTGTCTCAGCAAAATGGCCTAACAACTAACAGCAGTGGGAAAAGATGTCTTACCTTTCTTTAGACTGCTGAAAAATAAAACCTAAAAGGTGAACCAATTGATGCTCCACATCTATCTATACTCCCCAAAAAAGCCTTTCCTGTCTTCTAAATATTGTTTTATGTGTGAATGTTTTGCCTACATGTGTGTATGTGCACCATGTAGATGCCTGGTACCCACAGAGAGCAGAAGGAGGCTGTGGACCCCCTGGAACTGGAGTTAGAAGCAGTTGTAAGTGCCTGATGTTGGTGCCAAGAACTAAATCTTGGCCTTCTACAGGAACATCTTAACTGCTACTATCAGGCCATCTCTCCAGCCCCTCACCCTCTATTTTTAATTCTCTCAAGTCTCATCACCATCTTTCCTTCCTATAGCTGACAATTCTAAAATTCTGAGTGAACATGTTCATGGTTTGTGCTGTTGCCAGAATAGTCCATTCTCCTTCTGTGAAGAGCATGGGGGCTACTTTTGCTGTGATATCAGTGACTGCAGGTGCGCAGCTGAGAGGCAAGGACAGAGAAGGTCTCTGATGATCCCTACCCTTAAACCTCCCCCCTCCAAAGCAGCAGCATAGAGAGGAATCCACCATAGAGAACTCTGAAAAAGTGTGATAGAGGTGCTGAGGGGTAGCCCTCCACATTGACAGCTTCTGACAGTAGTCCAGGAGGAGACAGACTCAATTCTATTTAAGGGGCAGGCCAGTAAGAGCTTGACCATGCTTCAGTGAATATAGAAAACACAAATTGGGCTTTTCCCCTTCTTTTTATTTTATCTTTTGGGGGGGGTGAGTATAAGGAGGGACAGACAGGAAAGGACTGTGGAAGTGAGTATGGTCAAGATACATGATGTGAAAGTCCCAGAGAATCAATAAATAATGTTTTAAAAAATCCCAACTGAAAAACTCAGAGGAACCCCTAAGGAATGGAGAAGGGGACAAAGTAAAATAAGAAGAGCCAATTTGCTGCACAGATAATATATAGTAAATAGAAAGCTGAGAGCACACAGTAGTGTCCCCATTATATATCAGTGAAAAGCAAAGCTTTAATAAAGGCCAATTAGACTAGAGTGGAACATACAGGAATTTTATCTATTTTTGAAATATACACGCAAAAGTAACTGGCCTGTAAAGTCAGGTGGAAGAAAAGCACCAAGTAGAAGCAACTCTAGACACATAAATCCCCTTAGGAAAGATTTCATGGCAAGAGCAGAAAGGAGAAACCAGGATGGGTTACAAAAGAAAAGGCATTACAATTAAACAAAATAGCTATGTTAATTTGCCTTAACCTAGACAAATGACCATGTTATGAAATCTGTATAAGTTCTGCACATTTAGAGTGATAGCATGGTTGTCAGTCTATTACTGATTGCTCTTAATTCAGAATAATGAAAACAGGTATGTAGGTATTGACATTCTTCCTAAAAGACATTCCGTAAATTTGCTAAAACAGAGCAAGACATCACAAACCCTCCTGCTTAAGTACTAGAACATTTTCAAAACTATCTGTAGTAGCCCAAGTCAAAATAGTACATAGAAGAACAATTGGGAATGGTACCACATGGATGGCTTAATAGCTTCTTGGTAGAACACAATGATATCAGTGGCAAAATCTGTAGACTTGTTCAGCTATATGTCATAGTTGATTTCAAAGGAAAATATAAGAATCCTGCAACATGGGTGATAGCCAAGGATAGTCCCAGTGTCTACGTTATTCTCCCTAGGAACACTGACCTTCTGACCCTGCAAGGAAACAAAGCCTGAGGCAAAGGATGGGAATTAATTCTGCACGACTACTAGCATGGACTGGATGTTTGATATCCAGTACCCATTTGACATCCAATTTCTAAGTAGATTCTGTCATTTGCAATGAATAGATGAGGAAACAGGACAATAGAGACTTAAAATGTGGCCAAGACGGTAATTCGAGGTACCAAGCCTCACTCTGGCTGACTTAGAGTCAAGAAGGGTCAAGTTTCTTTTTCTTTCTTTCTTTCTTTCTTTTTCTTTCTTTCTTTCCTTTTTTTGTTTTTTTTTTGTTTTTGTTTTTGTTTTTGTTTTTTGAGACAGGGTTTCTCTGTGTAGCCCTGGCTGTCCTGGAACTCACTCTGTAGACCAGGTTGGCCTCGAACTCAGAAATCCACCTGTCTCTGCCTCCTGAGTGCTGGGATTAAAGGCGTGCACCACCACTGCCCAGCTTCCCCCCCACCCCCAAGGAAAGAGAGTCTTGTTTTGACTGAAGTTTTGCTCTTCCCTTCCCTTAAGGGTCAAGTTTCTAAAGGACCACCCCCACCCCTAAGCACTGAATATGGAGTTAATTTCTGATAATGCTCCACTACAAGAGACATATGTAGCCAAGCTCCAAATCTGTGGGTAAAACAAAGGGAGATAACTCTGATAATATTATTGATAGTGATGATGAAATGTTATCCAAAGAAGCAGCCAGCCACTCCAAAGCTCCAAACAGGAAAACAAAGTAGGAAAAGGGAAGAAAGTTAAATAGGATTTTCACCGTTAGGAGATGGAAGGAAAGGGATGGAAGTAAATGTTAATAGAATGAATAAAGAGAGAGAGAGAGAAGTCCACTAAATGAGAAAAAAAAATAGAAATATGGCCAGATGTGGGAGGGACAAAGAAATCAAAACCACAGGATAAATAAAACAAAACAAAAAACCAAAATAACAACAAAAACCAAGGAGATGGAGCCACACAGAGAAAAAAACAAAGATAAGTATTTCTGGGTACCTTTAAATAATGTGCAGCCATTTTCTAGAATGAACAGTCCTACTCCTTCATTTCTTTGTATTTTTGATAAAAATGTTTACAAAAGTGATATATGGCCTTTATCCACACTTAAACGAAACTAGGAAGAGGTCCATGAAGGATAAAAAATGAAGGCTTACAGCACAGGGCGAGGAAGATAATACATGGTATACAAGTAGAAGGGGGGAAAATGGGGGTGACAGAACATACAGCAGAAAAGGAAAAACAGAATTGTAGGAGAAAATGGGGGTATATAGCAACCAAAATTAAATATGCAGGATAATGCAACAAAAATAAACTGTCTATGGAAGGAAGGAAAGATAATGGATTGTATTCCTAGAGAATACTCATTATCAAAAGACTTTCTGTCACACAGAATAACACAATGAATGTCCTACTCAAAACAGGTATTTTTTGTTTTTATTTAAATTTTTTTCATATGATATATTTGGATTATGTTTTCCCCTCCCTCAACTCCTCTTGTTCATATTTTCTCCCTCTCTTTCTCAAAATGAAAACCCCAAAAGAACAAATATTAAAACAACAATGAAAATAAGACAATGCCCAAACAAGGTAAATAGAAGAGCATAATTAAAATAAATTGAAAAAAAATGGACATTTTTAACTTCTTCAAGTGCTCCCAAAGAACCTCTGAAAGAGATAAGAGCAGTAACATACTTTGGGGGAAACATAATTACATGTTTTAAAATAGGGCTATCAATTCAGAAGACTAAAAACCACAGTAAAGACACCCAGAAATCTTTCATGGTAGACTATCATGTGAATTTGTTGTATTTGCTTTCTATACATATTATCATATTAACAAATTTATATCTCACATCTTATATAAGTCTGATTCCAAATTCCATTTATATGAAATGCAAGAACAGACAAAACTAAGCTATAGTGAAGGAACTCAGAAAAAACTGGGGGGAGGGGCGGGGGAGAGGAATGGGGGTATGGTTCTATAGCTAAGAGCACTGCTTGTGTAAATGTTGGATTATAGCATATACATTAGATGGCTCACAACAAATTCTAACTCCAACTACAGGGCATCCAACTTCCTCTTCTGCCCTCCACAGGCACCTCTACTCATATTCACATACCTATAAATAGATACATAATTAAAAATAATAAAAATAAATCTTTGGGCTGGAGAAATAGTTCAGCTATTCAAGAGGGTCAAAGTTCAGTTCCCAGCACCCACCTGGTAACTCATAATCCTCTGAAACTCCACTTCTATGGGTTCTGATACCTGGGCCTCTGTGGGTGTCAGGCATATAAGTAGTAAAAAGACACACATAAGCAGAACATCCATACACATAAAAAACAAAAGCATGGACTAAAGAGGTAACTTGGTAGTTAAGAGCATTTGTTGCTCTTGCAGAGGGCCCATGTTTGTTTTCTAGCACCAAATAGTGGCTCACAATCATGGGTAACTCCAGTTCTAGGAGAATGGATGCCTCTGACCTCTGTAAACACCAGGTATGAACATGGTGTATATATGTGAATGCAGGGAAAACAAACACATAAAATATATAAATCTAAAAGAGGAAAACAGGAAAATTGTAAATGAATACATTCTTTTAAATGGGAGGAGGACTAAGTGAAGAGGACACAAGAGAACTTTCAAAGGTACTTGGGGTGCCTTGATTTCTTGTTATGGTTAAATAAAATGTTACTGTTAGGGAAATCTGAAGGAAGGTCACATTCACTGTACCATTTTGTCATTTTTCGTGAGTCCAATATTACTACAAGAGTATTTTTAAAATCAGGAATATGGTTCTCAGATAATTCACAGTTAGTATTTGTACTATTTCCAACTATTAGTATTCAAATGGAAAGTCAAAATCTTCAATAATTTTAAATGTTTAAAATACACCTTCTGCTGGTTTCAAATCAGAAGTGGAAAATATAGAAGTAACCATGACTTCTATACATTACAAACACAGAGCAAAATATAAATTGGCGTAAAGTTTATCTCAACAAATGACAGGGTTTTATATTTTTAAAAGTCCATGCACACAGTGGATAACCATTTGAGAAGTAGCAGGGAGTGGGGGGTTATGATCTGCCAGGCAGAGAGAAGTCTCAAGAGGATCCAACCCTACCTCCGCTTTGACATTTGGCTTCCAACCTCCAGAACTGTGGAGAAAATGTGTTTTGTTTTTTCTCTTTCTTCCTTCCTTCCTTCCTTCCTTCCTTCCTTCCTTCCTTCCTTTCTTTCTTTCTTTCTTTCTTTCAAGACTTATTTATTTGAGTGCTCTTTCTGCATGTACTACTGCATGCCAGAAGAGGGCATCAGAACTCATTATAGATGGTTGCAAGCCACAATATGGTTGAAGGGAATTAAAATTGAGACCTCTGGACAAGAAGCCAGTGCTCAACCTCTGAGCTATCTCTTCAACCCCTGAGAAAATACATTTTGTTTTCAAGCCACCTAGTACATAGTATTTTTGTGGGACAATAATACAAACCCATATATTAAGCTGTCATTTGTATACCATAAAATTTACTCCCTATGAGTCAGTGGCTTTTTATAAATTTATAGTGCTATATAATGATTCGCACGATCTAGTTTAGGATAATCTAGTTTAGAACATTCCTATCACCCTTGAAATATTTTCCTCTGCATGCCCCAAGCAAGGATGGATTTGCTTTTTCTTATATATTTTCTTTTCTAGAATTTCACGTAGGTGGAACCATACACTATGAAGACTTCTATATCTGGTTCCTTTCATTTAGCATGCTTTTGTGGTTCATAAGACATAAGTCTTAGAGTCCTTCAGGGGTTTATGTTGCTGAATAATTTTATTTATCCATTTTAAGTATATAAATGTTTGTGTTATTGCCTAGCTGAGCTATTGTAAATAATGCAGCTATAAAAATCCCTAAGTGGGGGCTGCAGAAATGATTAAGTATTTGAAGTACTTGCTGTGCAAGCATGAGGACTTGAGTTCAGCCCCCAGAACTCACATAAAATAGCTAGGCATTGAGAGCATTTGTCACTTCAAGGCTGAACAACTGGTGCCAGGAAAATCCCTTGAGCTCACTGGTCAGCCAGTCTAGATGAACAGGTAAACTCCAGGTTCCAATAAGAGACCCTGTCTCAAAAAATGAGGCTGGCTTCTGAGGAATTATGGCAGAGGCCTCCACATGTACATATATACATGAGCACATTCACTTACACAAACGTATGTACTCCTGCATACATACACGCAAAATTTTTTAAATTTCACATGCAAAAAAGATAGAGGTGTGTTGGAGAAATGGGTCTGCAGTTAAAAATAAAATGCATTTTGGTATGCGTGTTTCAATTTTAATTTGATAAGTATTTAGGAGTAAAATCATTTGGTCACGTGGTAAGTATATGTCTATTTTCAAACCTACCAAACTGTCTTTTAATGTGGTGTTATCATACCAGGAATGTATTGGCATTCTTCTTAAATTATAGCCATTCTAATAGGGATATACTGATAGGTACTGAAGTATAGGCTTAAAAACACTTAAAAGGACTTTAGGCTAATAAGAATAAGCTATGACCTGTTGCTTAAAAACAAAATCAAACTGGGACTGAAGAGACAGCTCAGTGATTAAGAGCTTACTTGTACTACTCTTCCAGAAGATTCAAGTTTGGTTTGTAGAGCATCCAGTTCAGGTGTAAGCCATCTAAGTTCTAGGGGGATCTGATACACTCTTCTGGCCCCTGTATGGAGAACTGAAGCCACACACAGCATCCGCACAAAGAATTAAAAATAAAAATAAACCTTTTTAAAACGCATATACATAGCATAATAAAAATAATTCTTTTTTTTTTTTTTTGGAGCATAGACCTATGATAAAGGAGGTTTTTGTCAAGGAGCCAATTTCTAGGTTATAAAGTAAAAAGGGAAATTCTTCTTTAGTAAAATAATCATTTATGAATCTCATTCTTTCAATTCCAAAAATTTATCCCAGTTTTCAGGATACTTTTTAATTAAATGCTTTCTGAATTTCAAAAGAAGATTAAAGAAACCCTCGTTGTACAATAAAATTGGAAACTCTCATTTTAACATAAATTTAAAGACTATAATTGTATGTTTTACTCTTAATGATAAATGTAGAATATATAGTTGACAATTTGGGGTATCATGTTTGATTTCAGATAGGCCGTTTGATTTTTTTTCTCTAAATCTAAATAGCTAAAGGTTTATATAATTGTGAGTAAAACATGGGAATTAGATGGCAATATACTACAATTACAATGCTATAATTATATATATTATTCTCTTATAAAAGGTTTCTAGCAGGAATCAGATAATTTAAAAATTACATAAACCTATGGAAAAATTTCCATTTGCAATTTGAGGTAGAGCTTAAAGGTATAGTACCTGACAATTTTCAAGCTATAACTGTCTTTTAATTTGATACACTGATTATATTTTATAATATACCTAATTGACTTTAGGCAAGATTCCTACAGTCTGTATTTATGCATTGTTCTTTGTTAATTGTGTGAAATTTTGATGTAGTTAACTAGTCCTAAATCACCCTGCAGAAAAATTTGGAAGTTTGACTGGAACAGGACTAAAAAAGAAAATCAGCCCCTGAGGCCTGCCCACCTAATACTGTCAGCTGATCTGGTGTTCCCCTTAGGGACAAGAATGATTTCAATCAACACCACCAGACAGGGCCACCCTGAAACTATGATGGATAAAGAAATACCAAGACAACTCCATAATCATGTCTGAACACAGACAGAAAATAAATGATATCCAAGAACCTCCCCCATGTCAAACTCAGCAAAAGCCTCTCTCTAGTCTGATCTCTCTGTCAAAGAGATGTGTTAAAGTGTACCCACTCATAAAAGTACTCTGGCTTCCTGATAATATATAGAACAACTCTTCTTTTCCATAAACCCTCCCCCAACATCCCCTGCATAAACTCCATTCTTACCTTAGGTCTTTTCTGCTAAGAAAGCAATAAGAAACCAGTTTGTTCACTTTTTAAGTCAGGGGCTCAGTGAACAAAATGACGAAAATGTATGACACCCTGAGTTCTGTCTCTAGCATAAAAAGCCAGGCATGGTGGCACATACTGGAGACATAAACTATGGCAGGATTTTCCTTGTCCAGTCTGTTTCTTCTATTGATACTAAATTTTTAAAAGTACAGGGCTTAGACCCAGTCTTTCTATAACTGTTACTATAAACTAATCTGAGATGATTATGCCTGTGAGTTAAGGGCCAAATAGCAAATTCATGGCTCTGAGTTTATTGTTAGGGTGTTTTCAAGATATTTAATTAAAAATAGCTGAGAATAGTTAACGGAGAACAGTCCAGATTACTTTACATAGATAGTTGGTTTTCAAAAAACATCAGAAATCCACAGAACGTGACATTTAATGTTATTTATTCACTTGTTGAGACAAACCTGCTTCTAACAACTTCCCATTCGTGGATTCAAAGAAGCAACTGAACATCTTACCTCCAGGTGAGGCTGTACATTTGTGGCTAGGTGGCCACTGAGCAGAAAATTGACAACCTCTCCTACAGACCTGTACTGTTCTTGAAAGGACACAATTTACAGGTTAGGACAGCTTAGTTCTGCAGAGGCAGAATAGGCTAGTCCTTAATATTTCTGTTTCTCAAAGGTCTGTCAGATGATCCTGGGCTAGAAGACTGGTGCTCCAACTTCCTGACTTACTGGGGCTGTATAGGGTAGGCAGCTCTCTCTACAATTTATCTCAGTTCTGGAAGCTGTCTTAGGCTTCCTATATCTTCAGATATGTTGTTCATTCTCAGATTTCTGACAGGATTGAAAAACTACTTCTAGTCTCATAGCCAACCCAGGCTATTTACTTTGAGAGAACAGATTTGAGAGGATAGTTTTCAGATGGCATACAGCCTAAAGCCAGGACATAAGTCAAAGTAGAATCACAGCCTTTTAATTTAAGGATAGATGACAATGTTTTATCTTAATGACAGAAATGGTTTGACTGGGTGTTAGGTCTGTCTTTACCTTATAAATTACAAAATGGTAATAGTTGTGCTCAATTTATATTTTTGAGATAAAAGTGTTTTTTTTTTTTTTAAACGGAGTGATATGTGGCAGGATTTTCCTTTTCCAATCTACTTAAATATTAGTGCAGCAGGAGGCCTATGATTGGACAGGGAAAATGGAGGTAGAGCTAAGAGTTGCAGACAGAGAGAGAGAGAGAGAGAAGCAAAATGGAGGACGGACAGGAAAAAGATCCTGATCCTGCGTGCTTTTATATAGCCACAGGTAGTTATGAATATCATATAGGGATAGAATAATTGAGATAACTTGTCTAATCTAGGTGGACAGCTTGTATCATTATCAATTAGCGTAGAAATTACTGTCTGGGCATCTTGTGAATTGAGAATTTATTGATATATAACTCTGACTGGTTAGTAAGTTTCAAGAGTTTTGTTTTACTGGGTTATTGGAATGTTGGACCGCCAACCACGGGGATTTTGGTTGAGAGGGTAAGAGCGGCACTGAACCAATGAACCAGAGCTGGGAAGACAGCAATCAGTCGCTGATGATACTAGTATAGAGGCAGAGGCCCAGGGACCTGCAGGAGCAGAGAGTTGCCGGCAGTAGTGTGAGAAGCCTGCCGGTCATTTTTTAATATTTCCCGCAACAGGAAACAGGGATCATTGAGGTTTTGATGGCCAGCCAGCCAAACCAACTTGTTGAACTACAGATCCTAGTGAGAAACTGTTTCACAAAACAAGGTGGACAGTTCCTGAGGAACCATACCCAAGGTTGACACCTGACTTTCACACATGTGCTCTCATGCGTGCGCGCACACACACACACACACACACACACCTATTAAGTACATGAATACAAAGAAAATCAAGGTGACCCAAGAGACGGCATTATTTTTATATTGTTCAAAGGTAGAAAGATTCATAAAATACTATATAATTAGCTCACTATAAACTCAAAGTCAATTAATGAGAAGTAATTAAAATTCTAATTCAGTGGTCAGTAGTTTTAATTATAATTATGTTTTAATAAATGGAAAGAATTAAATAATACTTTTAAATGCATGTATACTTTGTAAGATCAACCTTTATCCTGGCACTTTCTATAATAGAATCATTTATGAATTAGCAAATAAATTATGCTAACTAACTGCCATTGAAAAATGAAAAGAAATGAGAACATAATTGTATAGTCAATGTAAATGGTGCTTCACATCCAGAAAAAAAGTCATATAAAAGCAGTTAGTCATCTACACATTTCTAAATATTTTGACTTTTTTATAAAAACAGCTAACCATAGGATTATATATAATAGTAACCAACTGCAACATATCACACACGGCTAAAACCTACACACATTGCTTAATACTGATATAATTAAAACCCTGGGCCCAGTTCTAGCATGAATACATGTCTAGATGGCCAGAGGCAAACAAAAACCTCTTAAAAATCATTTAGTTAAGCCCTACATCACACGAAGTCAAGGCAACTGATGCTCAGATAAAGTGACTAAGCTACAGGCACACAAACCAGTACCTCCAACACTCAATCTTGGATCCTAGCACTTCTTGTGAATGTATGATTCCTTATTTACATATTCACTACAATTATTTCTGCTGCTTCTTAATGAAGGAACTGGGGTGATAGCTGAGAACCATCAAGAGTGAATGACGCATTTTGTGGTTTGAACAACATTCTTTTTGTTTGTTTTTGTTTCTAATATTGGGAATTGAACCTAGGGTCTCATGCTAGAAAAGTGTTCTGCTGAGCTATTTACCTAACCCTGTTTTTTGATTGCTTGTTTGGTTGGTGGTGGTTGTTCCTTGCTTTATTTCTTTCTTTCTATTTTTTTCTTTCTTTCTTTTTTTTTTTTTTTTTTCATTTTGAGACAGGGTCTCAGGAACTTGCCCAAGCCGGCTCTGAACTCATTCTATTTTCCAGGCAGGCCTTGAACTTACTGTCTTCCTGCCTTAACCACCTGAGTGGCTGACAATCCTGCCCTGTGTTCATGTTCTGTGTTCCAACCTGACTGTGGAGTAGTCTGTCTTTTAGCTTGGCATATGATGGCCTTCTTTTTCTTAGCTAAAATTAATGACATCAATAGCCTTTTCAGAGGTGGGAAGTATCAAGCAAAATTGTTTTAGCTATTTGCATCAATCGTCCCAGTGCTAAGGGTTTTAGAACAAACGGGGCTTTCTCAACAGAAGCATAGTTGGCATTTTAGGTAAAATGATTCTGTGCAGTACAGGTTTGCCTGCTTCACATGCATATTGGCACCCTGACAGTCATTGGTAGCAGACCTCTTAGCAACTACTAGCCCACAAATGAGGCAATTTAAAACTTCAAAATTAATGTAAAAAAATCCTGATGAACAAAATATAGAAATGCTAAAAATTAAGAAAAAATTTCACTCCAGGCTCAGTGTGGATCACATGGCACAATTATTGATCCTACCATTATTTAATGTTATTTTGTTAATCATGACATTTTTTGCATTAACTCTTAAATAAATTATAGCAAATATTATCCAAAATAATTGCTAAATTTAGGGATCAACTTAAATGGAGAACCCAAAACAAGCATCTTTCTCAACTTATCCTAGTATAACCTTACTCTTTACACTCTGTGGTGAATCAGAATACCTCCATCACACTTCCAAATGCTTGTGTAGGTTGAGAACTTCTGAACTACGTTCTGATTTTTCTCACTTAAGTCTAGAGAAAGTCAGGTATCTCTGTTATATCAAAAGGGATATAGGGTCCATTTATCTCTACCATACTCAAAGAGTGGCTAATAGAGCTGACAAATTATGCAGTAATTACAAACAAGAAAATGGTGAAGAATAGGAAAATCATACCACCTGAGCCTGCTTCCTTTCACTAGAAAAACAGTAACTGTCCCAGATGCGCATCCAATAAACTTTAACACATATGTCATTAGCAGGAAGTAATATGTACCACTACTGACTGGATGAAATGAATAGCACAAACAGCCATAGCTATAAGAAACAAGTAACACAGCTACAAGGTAAACAATTTTAAATAGTCATATTTCCAGACTGAATAAAACTGATACTTCCACCTGTAAAATGATCAAGTGCATATGAATGAAGGGTAACTGGCAATATGTATTCATGGCAGGGATCACGTAGGATAACACATACTGATTCTTTTTGGTGACTGCAAATAGAACTTTCTCTACTAGTCAGATGATGGTCTATCTAACCGCAATATTTTGATGGTCACCTTTAGAATCACAGATAAAAGTGTAAGTTATCCTAGGCTGGGACCAACAAAAGTGGAACCTGAAACAGGGATTTATCTTGTTGTGGGGCATGTAGACCGTTGCACCAGAGATACTGGTACAGAACTGATGAGGTGGAGCATGCTTAAATTCCATAAATCTCAAACTTGAGACCAGCAGTAGAGCTAACTCCCTTCCTGTTTCCATGCCTGCCTCAGAGCACATAACCAGGCAACCCCCAACCAGGTGGACACAGATAGTCACTTTCCAGCACCTGGAATGCCTCTACATGCTAATGAGGTACCTTAGTAACCTTAGCCAATGACCTTTCCCTCCCAAGAGATACTCACGCCCTACCCCCCAAAATATAAAACCCTTGATTCACCCCAAATAAAGTGGATGTGTTCAAACCCATCCCCAGTAAAGAAATACAAACAAGGTAAGATTATCTTAGAGAGCTGATTCATTAAAAATAGTCAGAGAAGGCCTTTGCTTATTTAAACAGGCTGTGACACTAAGATTCTAATGTTGAGGTTTGGTCTTGCTGTCTATTATAATGCTAAGTGTGTGCCCCCAAGACCTGGAGTCTGCAAATAAACCCAAGACCCTGCCCCCACATTATTTTTAATTGGTAAATAAAGATGCTAACAGCTAATAGCTGGGCAGAAGAGACAAAGGTTTGGTTTAGTTTTCCCAGGCTTGGAGTCTGAAGAGAACCTCGAGAAGGTGGTAAAACAAGAAAGAGAAGCCACCATGGGTTAGGTGAGTCATGAAAACATGGCCCTGAGGGCTGACCAATTAGAGTTAAGAGCAGGCCAGATGAAACATAGTAAGTAATAACTCAGGGTTATCAATAGGAAAGTAGATTCTAATATCTTAGAGGGTAAATATCTGCCCAGCTCTTGTGCTGTTTAAAGCTTACTGTAAATATAAAGGTTGTGTGTGTTTATCAAGGAACTAAATGTTCAAAGGCTGGGTAGAAACCCCAGTTTGGGATTAAATTTTTTTACATCATATTGGCACCTCAAAGTCTGGCAAAAAGTTTTTTTAAACAAAAATTTAATTTCAGATTCCTGAATGGAAAACACATGCTGTCCATTTAAGATAGAAAACAGGGAGAATTAGTTTCTTAACTGCACAGTTTTTCCTCAAGATGAGTGGGGTTTGGAACTAGGAAATATATGGATTTGGTATGCATGATTCTGGGGTTCATAGGGTAAGCTGAACAGCTGTGCCCCCCAAACCAAACAACACCCAAGCAGCAGGCTTTGACTTCAGCCTGAGGGCTTCTCAAATGCTGCTCTATGCTGCCTTAGAGATGCAGCTTAATCACATAGATGCTAAAAGCTCCTGCTGTGCAATGAAGCAAAGTCTTGCTGCTCAGAGGGCAGAATGCAAGGCTGCATGCCTCCTGCAATCAAAAAATTATAGAAAATAAAATGAATTACCATGTCAACCCTACCTTAAGCACATGACACATATATGTTGGCCCGAAAATAGGCTTATGCAGTAAATAGAAGGTAATTTAAATGAAGTTAAATATGGAAAAAGGATATTAATTCAATTTATATAAAAAGGAAGGGGATATAAGTATATTTATGCAGATATATTAATCTCTACAGAAGAAATAAATAAATGGAAATTGATATACATGCTTTTAAGGATAGAAGGAAGATATACATGCAAATTCATGTAAATGTGTCTTAGTCAGGGTTTCTATTCCCAAACAAAATATGGCCAAGAAACAAGTTGGGGAGGAAAGGGTTTATTCAGCTTACACTTACTTCTACATTAAAAATGTCCCTAGCCAGAACTTCAGCTATACATAGCCAATGTATCTTGTTGGCTACAGAGTCCTCAAAGTTCCTCATGCCATCTTGTTATAGGGCATGAATGAATAATTAGATTATAATTTGGTTATTGATCAAACTGCCTCATAAAAGACAGTTGTCTTTCACCTGCTCACACAAAAAGAAAAACTTCATCCGTAACTGATCTGTGCATTGCACATTCCATACAAATATCTTTATAGAAATAAGTGTTGGTTGTAAGTTTAAATATTACAGAATGAAATACCAAGAGTGCAGCCCTGACAAGATTCACCCTTGGGGATGCTGAAATGACCTGCTGTTCCAGCTCCCTGCCTGATCCTGTCTCAACTGATGCTGTTTCCAGAGACTTGCTGTTTAAGGCTTATTGTAAACATAAAGGTTGTGTGTGTCTTTTGTTGGGGAACTAAATGTTCAAAGGCTGGGTAGAAACCCTGGTTTGGGATCAAAATTTTTTACAACCTTCTTGGAGACGGCTCCACGTAACCCACTCCTGGCCTGGCCTGGCCCGGCAGGTAACAGCATATGACTCCTCGAGGGAAAAGCATACTATGGACCCCACCCATTTAGGACTTATCCTTTCTTTTCTGAGAAAGTGTAACAGTGGTGTCCAGACACCTCTCAGTAGAGGTGGAACCTGGATCCACTCGGCCCTGTGCACAGCTTTCTGAGCTGGTATACCAGCAACCACATCTTGAGAGGAATTTTTAAGGACAGGATAAAAGCACCAAAGGAAGAGGAAATAAGCCAAGCAAGCGAGTATTCACAGAGCAGGTTGAACGCTGGTCTGACAACACAAGGGAACCTGGATCATTGCATGTAATTGGCTCACCTTGCAAGAATGAAGCAGAACCCCTTGGCTTTGATTAATTTTTTCAGCTCCTAGGGAAGGGCTGGGGTGTGTCTGAGTGCTTTAACTTCCATCAGCATGGGCAAGGCTCCAGCAAGGACTGTAAGTGTGGAAAAGCAGTCATTGCAGCTAGGGGCTGGGAACATACCTCCTAATGTGTACCTGGGTGGGTATCAGTAACATTTACTACAGATAGTCATTTGAATATGGCCTCCAAAGAATTGCCTTCACTTCTACTTTGTATTACTTGAGAGCATAACCTTACATATATTTCTGGGATTAAGAGCTATTTGAAAAGCTGGCAACATGTTGAAAGTGTCTCATTTTAAGAAAACAAATGATTAATAGGTGTTGACTTGTGTTGCTGAGCTACTAATGGAGGAAGCACTTTATTATTTGCTCTGGGTATTAACTAGGATCTGCTGGGTAGTTCATAATCTTGTCAGGGCACATTAATATCTCATAGTCTTAGGGTCTCATTTAAAGCTCAATGAATATTTAATTGTTGTTGACCAACAAAATAAGCAAAAGAATTATGTTGTATTCAATCAGATATGAAATGAGCAAGCTCTTCATTTTCTCATGTAGGATGAGGCTACTATAATTCTGCCTTCATGAAATATTCTACATAATTTTATAAGTACTTACAGAAGTAAAAATTTGTCTTTAAAAGCATATATTAAATATTAAAAAAAATATGAAATAGAATTTCCAAAGTTACGTGCAAGAGAATGGTGCAGGCTATATTATTCTTTCCATATTGGATTAAAAATATTGTTAACTCTTTTTACTTAAGAAGTAAAAATGGAACCTTTTCTTTGGCCCTTAAAAATTAAATATTCTATAAGATACAGAATTACAGAAACCCATGCATAATTGCTCCAAGTCAGTCAGCCCAGAAATTGTTTTTGAGCTTTAACTCTACCATAGAACCAGACATGAAAAAAAAATTTTTTAAAGAAATATTAGCCTATATTGAAAATCAAGCTGCTTTCCCAGGGAAGAAGCCTCCCTGTGGTCTTTTATATCTCTTATAAGTATCAAAATTGGGCTTCAAATAATGTGAGTTTTAACTGATGTATAATATCACAGATGACATTGGAATGTGTCACTTCTACCATATTTCAGGACACTTTGATTGGAATCAAAGTATTGCCAACTGATCCATGTTAAAACATACTAAAAAAAATAATCATTTGATAAATTGAGCATATTGTGATTTGAATTCTTTATCTAGTCCTGAATTATTTTCAGTTTACAGGGAGGGACCAAAATAACATAACAAGTTCATTTTAGAGAACAAAGCACGAAGCTGTGATTCGGGTTTGTTGTAAACATGGTACATCCATATGCTGCCCTAAAGAAAATATCTGCTTGCCTTGGGTTTCTTTCCTTTGATCTTTGTCCCTGCTATAGATACTAAAATGCTGATGGTGTGGTCAATGGCAGAGTGCTTGCCTAACAAGTTTGAGAACATAGGTTCAGTCTGATCATTAGACTCAGGGAGAGAAAAATAGACGAAAAGACACAAACTGCATTGCCCTTTTATTAAACTATTGGTTGTATCTCTGTGTATATTCTTTGCAAAGGTGTACCTTAAAAATTCATAAGGCAGGTGTAATGGTGCACATATGTAATCCATCTCTCAGAAGATAGAGGCAGAAGGATCAGGACGCCATGACCAGCCTTTCCATATAAATGAGTTTGAGGCCTTGACAAATAATGGTTCATCACCCGTGTACTTTAACAATTTTTATCACCTCACACTACAGTAGGTAGTGATGGAGAACATCATTTAGTATGCAACAAAGGAAACAGTTTTTTCATTTCCTATTTAATGCCTCATTTAGAACATACAATATTAGTTATTGGCAAAAGTGACATGGTGGCCTGACTCTTAGATACTCCTGTCTATATAAAGATATGAGATGAAGGTTGATAAGCACTAGTTGGGAAAGATAAGTATTTGATACCCTACAACAAAAGTGCCCTGTCAGAAACAATAGAGCAAAGATAATATGTCTTTGTTTGTACCTCTGCTCTTGAATTTTTTTCCCCTAAGGTGAGGCAGGAAGTAGCCTTGTCTAAAGGATACAAAATTAAAGTTGCATAGAAAGAGTAAGTTCTGGAGATGTATCACATGGCACAGCAAGTACAGATAATAGTAATGCATTACATACTTACCAAGAAAGTACATTTTAAGCATTCTTAATTGGGCATGGTGACTCACACCTCTGATCCAGCACTTTGGAAGCAAAGGCAGCCCATCTTGGCCTATATGGTGTTTGAGACCAACTTAGTCTGTATGGTTAGTTCTAGGCCAGTCAGGGCTACATACTGATACCCTGTCTTTAAAAACAAAACAACTTCTTACCACAGAGAAGCCTGAAGTAATACAAACGTTAATTTGCTTGAGTTAGCCATTCCACAATATATACATATTTCAAAAACACATGTTGTACATCCTAAATGTACAGTCATCCCTTGGTATCTGCAGGGAATTTGTTCCAGAGATACACAAGGATGTTGGAGTCTATTACATAAATAATGTATGCATAAAACCTCCACACAGCCTCTTATATTCTAACTCATCTCTGACCAACCTATGATACCTAGTGTAATGTAATCCTATGTAATTAGTTGCCAAAGGAGATGGTTTAGAGAATGAACCAGACAAAAAGGTCCATATACACTCAATATAGACATTCTCCATCCCAAATATTTTGGATTGCAAGTTGGTTGAATCCATATATATGGATCCTGCTGACACAGAGGGCCAACTGTGTACATTTTTATTTGTCAAATTAGAAAAAAGTTTAAAAAATATTATGTATAAAGGCAATATGTATAAAAGCCAAAAGTGAAAACAACCTTAATATGCATATTGAAGATGCTATTTTCTCACATCTACATGTAAAACTTGAAATTTGAATATCTCTCCAATGTCATGTGACTTACCTGCTTATCAAAAGCAACCCAGGATGGTGCATCGGCTCCATCTCCTTTGGGAAATACACTGTGTTTAGGCTTTATATTTTGACCAGATAGCAGATCTCCACCTATTCCAGGCTTTTCTTCGCTCACCAGCATCCTGACATTGTTGCAAAAGCCCCAATGTTGAGACTTATGGAACTTCTCCTTTCCTATCTGTGAATACAAAAGACAATAATAGAAAATAAAAGTGGCCAAAGTTACTCTTTTTTATTTTTCTCACAATAAAGACTTTTACAACATAAATAGAGTTTCCCATTTATTTTTCCCATTACAAAATATATGTGAAGTGTCAAGTAACTGTGGGCAATCTCTATCTGTAAAGTTGTGCCACATTTTAAATTCAGTTTATTCTAATTAATTTAAAACTTTGAAAAGCTTTATAAAAAAAGGAATAAAGCTAATATTCCATGCTATTTGCAGTATTTCAGAATGATTACTGTAAGTGAAGATTTAGAACACTGGTTTGCTAATTGGACTACTTTACTTATTTGCAAAGAATGCAATACGGGAAAAAAAAAAAACTTAATTACTTCAGAGAAGAATGCTCCTGCTTTTCACAGAAGCCTAACTCAAAATTATATTTACTCAAACAGAAAACAAAATCTTGTCCTCATCAACATTAACATAAAGGAAAATTCTTCACAGCTGACATTCTCCTAATTGTGAAACCTTGCCTCCCACCAGTTTTCAGTGATGTTGACAGAGAGAAGGCACAAGTAATGCCAAGAGTTGATGAAGATGAATCAGGTTGGGGGATGAGGTAAATCAGGCAGAGAATAGATAGGAAAATCTTCCCAGCAAGACAATGAGAAGTACATTTCTGAGTGTGAGGACCAATAGATAGCATTTCTGAGTGTGAGATAGGAATAGATGGGAAAGTCTAGCTTAAAAAAAGAAGAAGAGGAGGAGGAGGAAGCCAAGTTCAAGATTGAGAGGGAGGTACACTGGGATAGAATATCTAAGAAGGTCCATACTGTGGAAAGCCATATACTGAAATGCCTTGATAGTCTCATTCAACAAGCTGCTAGAATAGTCAATGAACCAGGCCATATTCTTGATAATAATACTATAAAGATTAAGTCATAGTCAACCTCCCATCCCCTAAAGAGATTTCCTAACGGTTCATACATGTCTGCATGGATCCTGGTTTCCACAATCCAAAAGCCCTTGCCATTGTTGGAAGGCTTCACTTGTTGACTTGACACACATAACTTCACAAAGTGTCCACATGTATCCTCCCCTTTGGTTAGATCATTTTCTCAGTTTGTAAGGCACCTTGAGGCCCATTCAGAGTCATGCCCCTGGTCAGGTTCTACATAAAGCCCGCTTTCCTCAAGAGTCAAGTAATGCCCTACCACATTGTCATCTTTCCTATAAATATCATGTGAGAACCCACTTTGTGCTGAGTTATGTAGACTCCAGGGATATGGCTTTGGGCAAATCTCAGCTATCTGTGTCATAGACTAGAAGCCAGTCACACCCTTAGATTTAGCAATAGCTTCTTAGATATGACACCAAAAGGATTCAGGGAGGGGGTATTAGAGGAGGACAGTGTAAGGTAGGACCAGAAGGGGGGTCAGTAATTGGGATGTAACATGAATTAATAAGTAGATTAATTAATTTAAAAGATCATTTATATTAAATACTTGAAGAATAAAAATATGTTGTTAAAATTATTTTAAAATTAAAAGATCCCTACACACAAACATTGAGGCCCTATTTCCAAATATGATGTCAAAAACTTCCATTCTATCTTCTCCCTTTCTGTGAAGGGAGAGTAAAGTCTCAGTTCAATAGCATAACACTGACTTAATTTGGGGCTTCTGACATATTTCTCTAACTACACAACAAAAAGCAGGCCTTAGACTGAGCATCCGATATAAAGACACCATTTGGATTTACCCCTTTTCTTACTATGATCTTCAACTTTTATAAAGTGGACCTAGTTTCTACTTAAATGTTTAGTATTACTGGGAGTCAATTGACAGAGAGTTGTTAATTATATAATGGATTTGTTGGGCTCTAGATGCTTTATTTTTAATCCTAAAGGTGACTTGCATGATGAAAAAGTTTGGCAATCCCTGACTCTCTGAGGCAAATGCCATAGAAATAAGTTGAAGAAACTAAGAAAAGCTGGGCATGATAAGTCATATGTAATATATGTAATCTCAGCATTTGCAAGACTATAGCCTGAGCTACATGGCAACTTCCAGATCAACCTAGGCTGCAGAATGAGACCATGCCATAATAAGAACTCAAAAGGAGGACAAGAACTTGGGTAGAGCAAACAGTGATCTTAGTAGCAATGTTCCCCTCAGAGGCTGTGTCATGTCATGCGTGTGTTGACATAACAAAGGGGCTAGAAAACATAGAATGAGGATGCTGAAAAGACATTGCACAGAAGATGGTAAAAACCCACATCGCCAAGGAACCAAGAGTGACAGCAATTAGTTAGCAGTTTCCACACTCAGACTCTACTTCTCTCAAATTATGAGTTCACTTGTATCTCTGTGGTAGGAGCTAACAGCTTTCAGTTCCCTGTGGATTCCTGTGTAGAGACACCTAAAGATAGTCAAGTGTTAGACATCACAGATAGGCAAAGCCTCCTCTGACCAAGAATATTCCTTCTGTCAGTCTTCACACCCTCCCACCTGCCACCTTCAAGTATCCCAAATGGCAGTCTGCCCTCACCAGCAGTGTTTTCTCCCACTATTCCCTCCTGTACTTTAGATTTCCATGTTACCTTACTTCTCTGTTTGGCCTTACCTTGCCAGACACCACATAAATCTATCTTTACATGGGCCAATGGAACACTAAATGAACACATGAGGTGGGGAACATAAATAGGGGTTGGTGATATGACTTGGAGGTTTGTACGTAAAGGTGCTTGCCATTAAACCTGAGAACTTGAGTTCTATCCATAAGATTCCTGTTCTCTGACATACAGACATGTGCTACAGCATATATATTGCATCCCACCTCCCCGTAAATCAATAAAAACAAAGCTATGAGCTCCACTAAATGGACTTCAGAAGCTATGATCCAAAATAAACATGTGTTCCCCACCCCCTATAGTAGATATAGACACAGAACTACAAAAGTACTACACTGGGTATATTGTGACAGTCCAGGCAAGAGGTGATTGTGGACCAAAGCAAATATGTGGAAGTAAAGACAATGAAAATGTAGAGCATAAAGGTTTTGTGGCTAGATTAGATAAGGGATATAAAAAAATGGGGCACATGGCTAATAACTACAAATATTTTGGCCTGGGAAAATGGACATGTGGAGCTTTACATACTAGAATATAAAACAGAGCCAAAAAGTCACACCCGAATCCAGAGTTCTATTTTGCCCATGTTAAGTTTGAGAAAAGCATGTAGAAATGTTGATTAGCAGGTGATGGTGTGAGTCTGAAATCTAAAGAGTTTAAAGCTAGATATAAAAATGTGACACATAACAGCTGATGTTCAGTATTTAGGCAATCTAATACTGGGTTGAATGATCATGCAGTAAAGAAATCTAAGACAGAAATTTATAGTTTAAAATATCCCCACGCTACAATTCAGGGAGATGGTATAGAATTAGCAAAGAAGACCAAAAAGGACTGTCTACAAGCCAGGAAGGTTTAGTGTCATGGAAACCGGAAAGAAAGTATTTGAAGAAAGGCATGATTAACTGGGTTAAATGCCAATGATAACCCAAGTGAAAATGAGCCTTGAGACTTCATCCTATATTTGTCAACAAAGATAGTCATAACCTTGATGAGAATTCTTTTGGCAGAGTCACAAGGACAAAATACCCTGTGAGCCATATGTTTTTGTTTTGTCTTTTAAATTATTCTAGGTAAGATATTGCAAATCAAAACTTTTGAGCTTCTAGTATTTATAATTTCCCTAAAATAACTCAAGTACAGAAGAATGTAAGAAACAAATAAAAGATTGTCAAAACACCATCTCTTTTTGAAGATTTTCCTGGCAGCTAGGAGCAGAATATTCTGTTCCTGCATAGATTTTCTATAGATGTCATGAAGGTCATCCTATCCTTAAATCATTTTACATACTTACCCCACTGACTCCTACTAGTATTTCCAAGGCAAGATATAATACTTAGAGCACAGATCATGAGGATCTTTGCCCTTGAAAGCAGCAGTGATATTGTGACAGGACAAGACAGTGCAGTGGTTCCTCCATCTTGTATTCTTCCTGAGACCATTTCAAGTTTAACTAGAATTTTATCTCCTTGATGGGGAATCCCATGAAAACTACCCAACTCTATTCTAGGAACCAAAGGTCAGGATGTCCTGACTTAACTTATCTTAGCTTCTGTTAAACTGCCTGTTTATGTGGAACCTTTCCAGCTAACTTCTTGTCTCAGATTCTGTGAAACTGCTTGCTTCAAACTATTTAATTCTGTGAAGGCCCCTGAAGCTGCCTTTTAAAACCCCATGTTCTGATGTTCTGGATACTTGGAGTCACACCTAGGCTCTGGAACATTTAGGTGTGGTCCCAGCTGACTGAAATAAAGACTTTCAGATAACTATAAACTGTGTCAGATTGTTTGTCTCTGATGGGCTACCCTAAACAGTAGAAAAAGAAACAAACAAAAAAATGTACAAGATTTCTACTGGATCCATCCACTCAACAAATGAGCCACAGCTTCATGTCTGTAATTTCTAGATATCCATCTGTGTAGTTAGCATATTATATAATAGTCATCTATTGATGTCCTTACGTTTGATACTAGACTTCTTAATTCCTAAGATAAGGATGACAAGACTTGGCACAGATTCACCAAAAAACTATTGAGTCAATAGAACATAAGCTGTGGCTTATTTTCAGAAAAGATGATTAGATCTTGTCACCTGTTCTCTCCTTGTACACATTTAAAAGTGTGTACATAAAGTGGCTTAGACCATTTTACACTGAATATAAACATTTGGAACCATAGGAAACAGAGCAGAACCAGGGTCTAAGGGCTAAACTTAAAATATAAAGAACAGAACAGAAAGCAAGCATTTGATGCCAGTCCCATTCATGTTTGGTCATGCATGCACCATGTCACCCAGAAGCACTTTCTCTTCTCTAGAGGACCTTCTCTTTAGCATCTCTAAATTGAGAATAGGAAAAACTTCTTTGTAGGACCATGTTTAGGTCTGAAAGAGTTTCTGGGATTGTGGCTGTCTATTACCACTGATTTTGTTTTTAAAAGGACCTGAATTAAACGTCCAATTAAAAATGATAATGATAGGAGCTAAAGAGATAACTCAGTGGTTCAGAGCACTGGCTGCTCTTACAGAGAATCGGGTTTTGATTCCCAGCACCCATATGACATCTCACACCCATCTGCACCCCCAGTTCAGATTTGAAGCCCTCTTCTGGCTTCGTTGGGTTCACAAACACAAATGTAGGCAGAACACCAATAGACATGAAAGAAATTATTTTTTAATTAAAAATAATAATAAAAGAAAAAGAGCAAGTTCCTAGGCCCTCAATTATTCAGTGTTAATTCTTTTCTCTTCCCTGAATATATGTTTTGAAACTTTTCTGATTTGGTTTTTGGACACAGAGTATGTTACCTAGGCTGACCTGAACTTGAGATCCTGCCTGAGGCTTTCAAGTGCTAGTATTACAGGTATGTCCAACAAGATCCAGTTCTATTTAAAAAATGATAAGTAATACAATGAATATTTTATATCACCTTAGTTTCCTACATTTGATTACATACTTTTATAGATTTATCTCTACTTCTAGTACATTATAGGTTAGAATAGTTTTTCCTCAACATGTATGAACTTTCCAATTTTCATTCCTTGACCGAGAATCACTTTTAACGGTGTTCCCCTAAGCTCCATTTTATTTTGCATTTAGTTTGTAGCAAGGGTTTGAGAACCAAAGTTAAATGCTGGAGGCTATTTGTGTTTTGCACTCCCTTAAACGAGTTTGGATGTGTTTGATCACATGTAAGCAAGAGATATGTGGACAGTGAGGAACACAGGCTGTGGGGGAAAAACTCTGATTTGTAAGCTGACTCCAGCTTGAGCCTGTTTGTTCCCACTTTGAACTCTAGTTAATAGAAATACCAGGAAAAAACTGCTGTGGGCCTGAGCCAATCGGGAAATAGAGGAAAAGTGCCTAAAATTCCAGAGATTATAGATAAATTGCTCAAGCTGACTGAAATCATCACTGACCAATCCCAGTGCATCAAGATACCCCTTGCCAAATAAGGAGACTACCAGGCTGGAGACCCCTATTCCCTGCTCAAACTAGTATAAAAGCCCTGCCTAATTGAGGTTGGGGCTCTCAGCATGAATTTGAAGCATTGGAGGAGTCTGTCTGAGCTTAAGCCTGAATAAAGGCTCTTTGCTTTTGAATACTGATTTGGGCTCCTGGTGGTCTTTAGGAACCTTGAAATCTGGGCACAACATTTGAGGGCTTGCCAGGATCCCCAAGACCCCCACTGTGACCCCAGACATGTTAAGTCTTCATACAGTGGCCAGTAAGTTGGTATCGTTTGTACTCTTCTGTCTTCTTTGTTAAAGGCACTTCTTTTCTAGTATGAGTTAGTCTGCAAGCAGTCTAAGCAGATGTCTTAGACAGCCTGCATGGGACTTGGGAGATGGTCCAGACCCGCATGTAGGGGCTTGGATCTCCTTGTGAATTTGAGAAGCACAAAGAACAATAAGGCACTTAGTCCTCCTGGGGGTCTGGAGGCAAAAAAATGAGACTGCAGCCTTTTCACATCCCCTATACTAGGGACACCCACCAAAGAGCCCCAAACAACCTCTAAATCCACTCTTGGGAAGCTGAGGCTGTCATCTTGGGGAGCTGACCCTATAAAAGAAGGAAACCCTGATGTTTCCTCCTTTTTAGGGCCCTGGGGCCCAGGGATGAAGCTGTAAATCAGTCGATGCAATATTGTCCTTTTTCTAATATTGACCTATACAATTGGAAGCTTCAGAACCCCAAATTCTCAGAGAAGCCCACATCCCTAAAAGGCTTACTGGATTCTGTTATTTTTATCCATCAGCCCACATGTGATGATTGCCAGCAGGTTTAACAGATCCTGTTCACTACAGGAAAGAGGGAGAGAATCCTAACAGAAGCTCAGAAGCTGGTTCCAGGTACCAATGGGACTCCCACTGCTAACCCTGTCCTAATAGATGTTGGGTTCCTACTGATCAGTCCTGACTGAGACTTCAACACAGCAGGAGATGAGAGGCTCTGGTCTATGACCATATTCTAATGAGGGAGTCTCCCAGCAGCATGCCAACCCACTAATTTGGCCAAAGTTAGTAGCATGGAACAAGAAAAGAGATAACCCCTTGCAGCCTTCCTACAAAGGATTGTAGAGGCCTACCATACTTATATACCCCTAGATCCAGAGGCACCAGAAAATAAATCCGGGGTCATTATGGCCTTTGTGAGTCTGGCAGGGCCTGAAGCACAAATTGCAGAAGACAGATGGGTTAGCGGATAAGACATTGGAGGAATTGCTAGCAGTATCAGAAAAAGTTTACATCAATAGAGAGACACTGGAGGAAAAGCAACTGTGGCCAAGACTACCACCAATGAGCATCAAACTAGCAATTTGGCCAAGATTCTCTTTCCCTCCTCAGCTGAGTCCCGAGAAGAGAAAAGCCATCAGCCACCTAGCGACTGGAAAAGGTAAGTGGCCCACAGGATGGGAAGCTGAGGCTTCTAAAGAATCAATGTGCAGAAAAAAGAGGCATAGACAAAGGGTCTTTACCCAGACATCAGGTCCCTGGAATAAACTATAGCCTACCTGTCATAGAAACTTGACCCGGTGGCCTCTGGATGGCCCCCATGTTTAAGAATAATTGCAGTCACGGCCTTATTTGTCAAGTACTCAGACAAATTAATTCTGGGACAGAAATTATATATCACTCGCCAAAATGTCACCAAGAGGGTCCAAGTAATACACACATGACCCATTACCAAAGCCTGCTTAACAGCCCCCTCCATGAGCACACATTCACTTCCTTCCAAGCAAGCACTGTCCTAAACCCAGCATCCTTGCTACCTGACCTGGGACTTGTATAGGGATACTGAGTCAGGTCCACAGGCTCAGGAAGGACTTGACAGACCAGGCCCTGCAAGATTCAGACATCACCTGGTACACCAATGGGAGTAATTTTGCAAGGGATGGATGGAGGTATGTGAGGGTGGCCATAGTGTTGGAAATAGAAACCATCTGGGCTACTGCACTGCCAACAGGCACTTTGGCACAGAAGGCCAAACTCATTGCTCTGACCAAAGTCTTGAAATTGGGAAAAGATAACAGGATTAACATCTATACAGACAGCAGGTATGCCTTCGAATCTGCTCACATCCATGGAGCTATCTAACAAGAAAGGAGCTTACTACAGAAGGAAAGACTACTAAAGAACAAACAGGAGATCGTAGACCTGCTGGTGGCCCTATGGACCTCCAAGAAATTAGCCATTATACCTTTCCCAGGCCATCAAAAGGCAGATACCCCTGAGCCAAGGGGCAATCACAGGGCAGATCAGGCTGCCAAAGAGGCTGCCCTGAACCCTAAAAGTGTTCTAACCCTGCAATTACCAGACCCAGAGCACCCACTTTACCAGAAAAGCCCAAATATACTAAGGGGGACTTGGACTTGTTCGATAAGTTGCCCATGACTCAGCAGCCAGAGGCATGGTGGCTCATGGGAGATTACAAACTGATCTTGTTTAACAAATTGACAAAAGACCTGCTCCAGCACATATGTCAAACCACTAATTTAGGCACTAGAAGGACCAAAGACCTAATTAGGCATGCACACCTAAAAATCCTCAACTTCAGGCCCCAAATAGAACAAATTGTCTCCAAATGCCTGAGTTGACAACTCACAAACACAGATAACCAACCCAAGGATAAAGGCGCTCTGATAAGAGACGCCAAACCTGGAAACCACTGGGAAATGGATTTTACGGAGGTAAGACCTGGAAATATGGGTACAGGTAGCTATTGGTGCTTGGAGACACCTTTCAGGATCGACCAAAACCTTCCCTACCAAATGTGAGACAGCACAGACAATGATCAAGAAGTTGTTGGAGGAAAGTCTTCCAAGGAATGGCATGCCAGCTATCCTAAGCACTAACAATAGACCAGCCTTTGCCATTCAGGTAACACAGGGAGTGGATAGGAAATTACACTGTGCTTACAGACCCCAAAGTTCAGGCCAGGTAGAAAGGATAAATAAAACTCTAAAAGAGACTCTCACTAAATTAACCATGGAGACTGGTGGGGACTGGGTGGCCCTCCTCCTCTTTACCCTTTATATGGTACACATTACATCCTAGACCTTGGGCCTGACCCTTATGAGATTATGTTTAGAGGGCCCCCTCTCATCCTACCTAATCTGAAAGTAGAAATTTTAGCTGAAGTTAATGATCTCCACTTACTTGACTCTACCGAAATCATAGCCCACACACAAAAAGAACTCTGGCCTTACCTGAAGGCCATATATGAGGCTGACCCCTCTCCCACTCTACACAACTATGGCCCAGGGGACGGGGTCTTAATGCAGAGACATAGGAGAGAGACCTTGGAGCCTCGATGGAAGGGACCTTATCTTGTCCTGACTACACCCACTGCCCTCAAAGTTGATGGGATCTCCCCCTGGGTACATTACACTCATATTCAGCTTGCAGATCCACATCCGGACCTAGAGGACATCTTCCCACTGGCTACAGATGGTGATGTCCAAAGGCTGGAAAAATCCATGACAGCTCTGGAGAGCTAACTTTCTTCTCTAGTTGAAGTAGTACTACAGAGTAGGAGGGGAATAGACTTATTGCTCCTACAACAATGGGATCTCTGTGTTGCTTTAGGAGAAGAATGTTGCATCTATGAAGACCACATGGGCATAGTCAGAGAAAATATGGCTGAGCTGGGAGATTACAAGACAGAAAGCTAGAAAGAGAACAGATATGGGGATGGTATAAAAATCTGTTCAACTGGTCCTCCTGGCTAATCACCTTGATTTCAGCCCTAGCGGGCCCTTTATTCCTCTTACTGCTTGCCCTCACATTTGGCCCCTGTATTTGTTTTTGTCAGACAATGAGTCAATGCTGTTCAACTATTGATCCTAAGATCCAAGTACCAACCTCTGGACCCGAGCACCATAGAAACACAAAATCCATGATTGGGCCTTGGATACTTACTGGAAAAGTGGGGAATGAAGAACACAGGCAACAGAAAAAACTCCGATCTGTAAGCTGACTCCAGTTTGAGTCTGCTTGTTCCCAGTTTGCACTCTAGTTAATGGAAAAACCAGGAAGAAATACCTGCCCTGGGACCAAGCCAACCAGGGAATAGAGGAAAAGTGCCTAAAATTCCAGAAATTATAGATAAATTGCTCAAGCTGGCTGAAGTCATCACTGACTAATCCCAATGCATCAGGATACCCCTTGCCAAATAAGGCAACTGCAAGGCTGGTAATCCCCATTCCCAGCTCAAACTAGTATAAAAACCCTGCCTCATTGAGGTTGGGGCTCTCAGCATGAATCTGCTACATTGGAGGAGTCTGAGTCCGCAGATCTTAAGCTTGCTTGTTGCTTTTGTATACAGATTCAGGTTCTTGGTGGTCTTTGGGGACCCTGAAATCTGGGCACAACAGACAGGAAATATGTCAGGATGTATAATTGTCCTTCATTGGATGAAGGCAAAAGGTACACAGACAAAAAGTAGGTTAGGATGTATGCTTGCCACTGATTGAACCCAATAGGAAATGCAGTGAATTATGGGTTTTGCTTTTTTATGTCCCTGTAAAACATGACTCGGCCACTTTCTGGAAACCCAGAGATGGACCTGGCCAGAGCCTGTTCACCTGGCCAATATTTAATTAAGGCTTGCTTCAAATGCGGCTTTATTTTGTAGTAATCGCCTTAGTCTCGACCAGTTGGATTAACAGGGTCTGATCAGATACAGTCAATCACTTGTGAAATTAAATATACCTTCTTTTTGAAGATCTCCTTTTTGGCAACCAAGTATAACAAATAGCATATGACTAAAGAACATAGGAATTCAAAGGACTCCACTTAGACTCTTCAGGTGAGTCTTGACATTATCTTGTAGAATAAGAAATGTGATTCTGAGTATGTTTGAGACAAGAGGCAGACCCAACTAGATAGAGGAGCATTTCCTACATGCATAGGAAATTATGTTTGAGAAGATACTATGAGAGTTAATACTCTCATACATAGGTTGTGGTGTGAACTTGACTGCTGACTAGGTAGGCCACAGTGAGCCAAAAACTCATTTCTGCAGGTGCAAGTAACATTTCTTTTGCTATAATGGCTAATAAAACTTCTAGTCTTGTTTCAGGCACTCTAGAAGCACTCAGATCTCTTAATATCAGAGAAAAACTGCATGTATGGTATTATTATAAATGGGGATTCCAAAGGACAGTCAGAATAATTTTTGATATGATGATCAGTCTAGGATGCAAACCCAATGTCTGGGCCTCAGCATCAGGCCTTATATCCTTCCTTCTTATCTGTCTTTCCTTCTCTTCTTCATCTTCTTTTGCTGTGCATGGAGGAGTATATGTATATGTATTATATATGTGTGTGTGTGTGTGTGTGTGTGATGTATATGTAGTGTATATGCATATGCACATGTACACATAATGTATATGAAAAGTACATGTAATACATATGTGATATATGTGTATATGTATAGAGGTTAGTATAAGATGTCTTCTTCAATGGTTTTTCCAACTAACTTTAAAACTTTTGATTATCTATGTATTCTCTGAGAATTTCATACATGTATACAATGCATTTTGATTACATCCATCTACCTCCAAGGAGAGACCACACCCCTGAAGAAAATGGGCTAACCTTTCCCTAGTAGACAGCAACTACCAATACCTCTCAAATAGGGGTGGGGCCTTGTGAGCCCTTCTCCTGTCTATGTCTCCAGCTTATTTTTTTAAGATATGGACTTTCACTGAACCTAGAGTTTACCAATTAGCTAGAGTGACTGGTCAGAAAATCCCAGAGATACTCCTCAGCATCAGGATTACAGGCATGCAGGCTTCTGGCAGTTTGCACAACATCCTCATGTTCACTTCATAAGCACTTTACCAACTATGCTGTCTCCTCCACACCAGTTCTCATATTCTTTGGTGCCTTGTTGCAGAAAAGGAGATGTTCTTCCTTTGTTTAACTCATTGGAGTTGAATAGTCACTTTTGCTTTTGACAAGTGCTTTTGACATTTTGGCAAAATGATTGCTATGATCTTGAAAGAAAAAGATGGGTCAAGTAACAGATTCGATTTCTTAAAAGTTGAGCATTTATGAGAAGACAGTTCTAGAGAATCTCTTCTATGCCATCCAGTTATAGAAATGTAGGAACTGAAGAAAACCAGATAATATTTAGCATTTCAGGGGCGAGATGTACCTCAGAGATATAGTGCTTGACTGGCAATAACTAGGCCCTTATTCAATGCCCAGGATTCACCACTGCAGAAATGATATATTTTGTAATAAATAGTGATGATGCTCTTCTAGAATGTGTGTGTGTGTGTGTGTGTGTGTGTGTGTGTGTGTGTGTGTGTACAGAAACACTATTAGGAGACATACTGCCATTCGTGTCATGGCTGGTGACAACAATTTGAGGGAACTGGTTCTCTCTACTACATGGATCCTGGGGATCAAACAACAAGCATGGTGGCAAGCACCTCTACCCACTAAGCCATCATGCTGTCCTAACAACACTTTAAAAAACAAAACAAAACTACTTTTTATAGTTTGAAGACAGAGTCTTCATGTATTTCTAAGCTGGTCTGAAATCCAGGATCTTTCTGGCCTTGGCCTAATAAATACTGGGATTACAGGTCTGAGACTCTGTATGACATAAAAGAAATACCCCACAAGTTTGCCTAAGTGCCAATCTGATGACCTCATGCTATTACTTCAAGTTCCTGTGTCCTAGATGGCCCAGGATAGTATAAAGTTAACAAAAACCAAAAATCAAGAAAATAAATAACATCAACAGTAACACTGTCCCTACAGGCTAGGTAAAGTAAATGACAACACTAAATGTTAACCTGGTTATAGGTGATGTAGATCACATATACATTACCACTGGCCTGTAATATGGTATCTGATCTCAGAAGTGGTTTGACAGTATTGTTATAAAATTAATCATTATTACATGATCCAAGAATTGTATTCTTGTTTTATTTTTGTTGTTGTTGTTGTTGTTTTTAATCCCAGGGAAATGAAAACTTACAGGCTGGTGAGATGGCTCAGTGGGTAAAGCCATTTGCCACCAAGCCTGAGAACTTGTATTGAATCCCCAGGACTCACATAGTAGGAGAAAATCAGCTCCTGAAAGTTGTCCTTTAACATGTGTGCTGTGGCATGCATGCACCCACACATGCATACACACACACAATAAATAAATATATTTTAAAAACTTGTTTACACAAATTCCTGTACTTGAACATTCATAGAAGCCTTATCCCCAACAACCAAAAAGCTAAAACTCTCCCAGGTATCCTTAAACAGGCAAATGATTACAGAAATTATGGTGCATACACAAAACATTTGAGTTTACTGCTGTGTGGTAAAATATTAATAATAATTTTTTTAAAACTTGGATAAACCTCCATAGAATTATACAAGTTAAAAAAAAAAAAACCCTAAAGTCAGAATTGCAGATGGTATCAATATCAGCATACTGGCTGAGATATAATGCCATCATTTTCCAGGATGTTGTCATTGGAGGAAAGTGATCAAAAGGCATATATAACTGCTATGTATTATTTTTTAACATCTCTACCTAGAAACCTACAAATAAAATTTTCAATCACATACAAAAAGCAAAGGGGTTGGAGAGATGGCTCAGAGCTTAAGAGTACCTGCTGCTCTTTCAGAGGACCCATGTTGAGTTCTAGACATTTCCTCTGAGATACCAGTTATAGCACTAGAAAAGCAGCAAAGAATCTGCCCTTCAAGCGGTCAAGCCAGCCACTTGTGTGTGATGTTGGTGCTGCCAGATCAAAACTGAACATGCTGTAGACTAGGTAAGGAAGGAGTGAAAATGCCCACCTCTCACTTGGCCCTGCTTTGGGCAATCTTCCCAACCTTAAAAATCCACATCTGTTCTTTCTACAGCTGTATTGCACAGTAAACACCTGAGGAGATGACAAAGGAAATCCTTTGAATTTGTGCTAGGGAGCTCTGGAGTCCCACTGTGGGAACTCTTCTCCCCAAGAGTCTCTACTGAGGAGTGTGGATAAAAACTATCTGCTGCTCCCAGCAAATGTGAAACAAGACACCATGAGGAAGGAAATACATATCCCTCACCAAGAAAATAATATCTGTCATCCAGGTTCTGATTCTCCACCCTATTGCATCCAGCAGCTCTTTAGAGGGTAAGGGAAACAGAGGCAGGAATGGCCAGGAGCAGAAGAGACCTCAGGAAACTGTGAGTATTACAAGAACAGACTCTCTGGAGACAGTTTCAGTAAAACAGCTCATTTAATGGGGGAACAAAGGCTACTTAAACCTTTGGCAGTGGGTAGGGACAGTGTACACCATTTCTTAGAGTTTTACAGCTGTGAACAGAAACCTCGACCAAGCCAACTCTTATAAGGATGGCATTTAATTGGGGCTGGCCCATTATCATCAAGGTGGGAGCAGTGTCCAGGCAGACATGGGGCTGGAGGACCTGAGAGTTCTACCTCTTGTTCTGAAGGCAGCTAGCAGAAGACTGACTTCCAGGCAGCTAGGAAAAGGGTCTTAAAGCCCACACTGACAGTGACACACCTACTCCAACAAGACTACATCTCCTAATAGTGCCACTCCCAGGGCCAAGCATATGCAAACCATCCTTGGACTGGGGGTGCCTCATTTGCATAAGGAGGAATTCCAGATGCTACTGGACACGACTTTATAAGGGGAGAGGAAGTTTAACCTGTCTACTGAGTTACATGACCTCCTGAGAAGAACAAAAATTAGTGGAACGGGCTATGTGCTTTGGGAGGGAGGAGTGATCCTGAGGCCAATCTCAGGAAGAGACTTCTGGGGATTGGACAGGCCTTGACCCAACTCTTGCTCTAGGTTGAATCCCCCTGTTCCTTGTCCATTTGTACTCACCCCACAAATATCCTTCACCATACCACCAATAAATTGCTTTGAGTTACAACTTGCATAGGAACATCTGGATGCTGCCCTGGCCACTTTGGGTAAGCCAAGCTTCCCAAAAGCTATTGTTCTGATTGGGTTTTGTCAACTTGATACATACTAGGGTCATTTGAAAAAAGGAAACTCAATTAAGAAAATGACTCTTATCAAACTGCCTGTAGGCAAGTCTGCAGGCCATTTTGTTGATTAATGATTGATGGGAAAGAGCCTAGATCACCAGGGGGTGGTACCGCCTACATGATATAAGAAAGCAAGCTGAGCAAGCCATGGTGTCAGGTTCCTGCACCAACGTCCCTTCACAAAGGACTGTAAGTTTCGAGTTAAAATAGTTTCCTCCCCAAGTTGCTTGTGATCATGGTGTTTACAGCAGCAACAAAAAAGCAACTGAGACAGCCATGTATCATATTTAGGCAACACAGGCAAATTACTTTCTTTTCCCTTTCTATTTACTACTGTCCAAATAAGGCTTATTTTGTTCCCTAGCAGCAGTGGAAGACAACAGTGAGATGTTCGCTCTGGACATGATATTTTCAAGCTCTGTTTGCCCCTGTCTAGTTCTTAACCATGGTCACTGAAGGTAGAGGGACAATGGACAATTCCGGATGGGTCTTGTGTAAGTAAAGCACTAAGAGGTAACTCAAAGAGCAACTGATCACAGTTTCTACATTAGCTGAGAACTACTGCCTCATTACAGGTGAACAAAGTCAATTTAAGCAGAGTCCTAGGCCAGAAGCTAAAATCTGAGGGTGCCAGCATGCCAGCTCCAAACTCTTGCTCTCAAGAAGCAAAAAGAGGTAATGATGAGAAGAGCAAGAAAGGATTTAAATCAAAATGGCTATTTGAAGAATGTTCTAGTTTGCTTTCTGTTGCTGTCATAAAATAACCTGGGGAGAGGGGCAGGGAAATCACTTAGTGGAGCAAAGAAGGTTATTTGACTTATAATTGTAGGCTACAGTCCATCACTGTGCAAAGTCAGAGGTAAAAACTTGAGACAGCTGGTTGCTGGGGACACAGAGGTCCTTGCACTCACAGAGAAGCACTAAGAAAACCAAGAATGTTAATTACAGGGGTGTCTCCTAATGGTGTAGATAAAATCAAATACCTACATTCCACCCAGAAGGCTGAGAGTGGAGGTTGTTAAGGACCTGGTGACCTTTGCTGTACAGGCAGACCTCATGCAAATTCCTGAGAGTGATTGTCCCAGACTCTTCCCTCCTTAGACCATTACTCATCCTTAGAGGAAATGTGGCAAGTACTTTATGGCCTGCTGATATCTATGCTGTGGGTCAGAAACCACACTAGATTCTAGGCCTTTAAGCTATTGAACCCACCCTCATAGTCACATGTACTTTGTAAAATAGTTTCTATGTAGTCACATCTTAAGCTTTATTGTGTAGACTGATTGTTGCCTGGAAACCTTTTCCAAAATGGTACTGTGCTTTAAATACAATGAACTACCTGGCACTAGAGTCCCAGAAGTCTGATCCAGGTTGACAACGTCAATATGCACTGGGTTTTCATTATCTCTTTGTCGAGTTTGCTTCCCTTCCTGGATACCTTCAGGGACACCATCAGCTGGTCACATTAAATCCATGGCCAAGGGCAGAGACATAAATGTTCCTATACCAATATATCCTAGATGGCAGGGCTTTGAAGTGCAGTACAAAATGGAATTTTAATTTGCATGTTTGATATGCAAATTAAAATGTAGGCAAAGGGGCTCTCATTTCTGGAGTCCAAATTAACATTTAGGATTATCATCAGAATATTATGTGATTTTCAAAGTATGGGGCAGAGCTTCAAGTGGTAGCCCAGACCAGGCATGGTAGCACACAGGCCAGCTTGGGCAACATAGTAAACTTAAGGTAAGCCTGGATGGGGCACATAGATCCTGTCTCAAAACAAACAAGAAGAAGAAGAAGAAGAAAAAAAGGAGGCTCAGTCCAAAATGATAACATTTCAATAGCTACTGGGAGCAAAGTGACATAATTCTTTACATCAAAAGCATCCTGTGCAAGTATCAGGACCTGAGGTCAAATCTAGGGCACCCATGTACAAAGCTGGGTGCAAGCAGTGTGTGCCTGTAATTCCATTGCTGGGAAGTCAAAAGACAAGAGAATCCCTGGCCAGCCACTCTAGCCCAAGGAATGAACTTCAGGTTCAATGAGAGACCCTGAAAAAAGACAGAGGGTTTTTGAGGAAGATATCCAGTGTTGACCTCTGGCCTCCCTACAACATGTGCATGCACACTCACATGTATACAGAGACACACAAACAAAAGCATGTACACATATAGTGAAAAGATAACTTTTAGAAATTAGAAAATACATCCAGTGTTATGGCATAAAAGACAAATTAGAAAAAAAAAAAAAAAGACACCAATTATCTTGTTTTCCCAGCCATGTCCTGTTACCAATGCCATCGGATAACTATTTTTTTAAAATTTTGATTGGACATTTTCTTTATTTACATTTCAAATGTTATCCCCTTTCCCAGTTCCCCCTCCCCCAGAAACCCCCTATCTTATTAGGCTTCTGTTACAATATCAAGTATTGAGATAATCAACTTATAGGAACCAGAAGCTTACAGTTTTAGAGGTTTCAGTCTCTGGGTGGTTGGTTCCATTATGTTAGAGCCTGTGAGGATGCCAAACATCATGGCATGGAGCATGTGGAGAAAAATTGCTCATCTTCCTGGTAGCCAGGAAGCAAGGAAATGAAGAAAAAGAAGCAGGGGTTCCAATATCTTTTTTGGTAATTATGCCCCCAATGACGTAACTTCTGTCCACTAGGCCTGATCCCTTTAAGATCCTACTACCTCTGGGTACGAAGCCTTTTTGTTAGATGTGCCTTTGGAGGGCATTTATCCATTTATAATAGCTTTATTTTGTATCATAAAGTATCATCAAATTAACCAACTCAAAATGAGCAATTCAATGTGGTTTGATAAAATAAGAGCTGTGCATCATCATGAGAATCTAATTTTAGAACACTTTCATCATCCTCACAGGAAATCTCCATAGCAGCCAGTCCTCATCATACTTCTTACCCTACACAGCCTAAGGTAAACACTCATCCACTCCTTCCTCCTATACATCAGGCTACTCACGTCTTACACAAACAGGATCATATATATAATACAGGGTCTTTTACATATTGTTCTTTGATGGTTCAGCTATGCTGATGGTATCATTATATGAGTCCCACATTTCTTTTTTGGCCGAGTAGTATTCTAGCACCAAGCATAATAGCATAGCCTCTAATCTTAACAAAAAGATTGCAAGTTTGAGGCCAGCCTGGCCTACAAATTAAGTACAAAGACAACTTGAGCTACACAGAGAACCTATCTCTAAAATCCAAGAGAAAATTTAAAACCATTTGATTTTGTGTAGAAACCACGTTTTCATTTTCTACCAACCAGTTGAAAGTCATAAGTTATTTCTATTTTGAGTCATTACAAAGGATGGGAATATTGCTTCTGTGTGCTTTGTTTAGCATGTACAATAGCTGAAGGCCAATCTTAGGCCATTATTATTGTTATTATTATTGTTGTTGTTGTTGTTGTTGTTGTATGAAAAGTTCTCTCATAAACATGTTTTTCCTTGGGTAGATGTTTAGGAGTGCTGTGTAAAACAGTAACTCTATCTAACCATTTCAGAAGCTACCAGACTGCTCTCTACAGCACTATCAGCTGCATTTCACAATCCTGCCAGTGATTTCTCTGTCCTTGCCAACTTTTATCTTTTTTTTTGTCTACAGTCACTTTATAGGTCTAAAGTGTTATCTTATTGTAGTTTTAATAATTTGCATGTCTTTAATATGTAAATCTATTGAGCATCTTTCCACATGCATATTTGCTATTTCTATGTTCTCATTGGAGGAATGTTTATTCTAACTTCTCCATTTTAATTAGATTTATTGTTGTAGTTGCTGTTATGGAGATTATATATCCCAATTCTAAATCCCTTATCAGATATATGGCTTACAAGCATTTTCCCCCACACTATGTGCTAGCTTCCTTTTGAAGTATAACGTTGGTGATGTATTATAGCGTTATTTGTAACAGCAAAAGATTGGAAATAGTAAGTGGATAGGCTGAATAAACTATTGTTAAGTGCACACAATAGGGTAGCTCTATCACTGTGAAAAGCAATGAGGCCTAGCTGTATATCCTATTAAGTGACTTTCAAGATGTGCCATTAAAATGAAATAAAAAAGATTAAAGAGAATAAGCAGAGTAGGTTACTATCTATTTAGCAAAGAGAAAGATGGCAAATACTTTTAAAAAATTGATGTTTTAAAAACAGACTGGAGGGAAACAGACCCAAAAACAAAAGATAGAGAATCTTTTTTTTAGAAGGGTTTCTCTGTGGCCTGGGCTGTCCTCAAGCTCATTATGTAGATCAGGCTGGCCTTAAACTCACTCTGTAGACCAGGCTGGCCTCAAACTCACAGAGATCTACTTGCCTCTGCCCCTCTGCCCCTCTGCCTCTGAGTGCAGGGATTAAAGGTGTGTAAAAATGAATGTTCAAGCTTACTAGGAAGTCAGAGAAATGCATATTAAAACCACAAAAGTGGGGATGGGTGGATTGGAGAGATGGCTCAGTGGTTGACAGTACTTGCTACTACTCTCCAAAGGACTCGAGTTTGGTTTCCAGAACCCTCAAGGACTCACAGTTCCTCACAGCTCCAGAGTGTCTGATGCCCTCCTCTGCCTTCTACATGAACTCATGCGGTAAACACACATATAAATAAGTTTAAAAAATTAAAAATAAATCTTTGAGACTGCAAAGAACTGCAGTATAGTTACTGACCAAAAAAATGTAAAATTTAAAAGACTAAACAATATAGGCATTTAGAAACAAAAACACTTAAGTGAAAAAAGAAAAAAACGCTGGTGGCAATGAGAATTATGACTTTGCAGGGTTCACTAAAACTCTCCATATCAGTGCCATACAATCGAGCAATCACACCGAAAGAAATGAACAAGAGAATCATAGGAAGAGTATTTGTAAAAGCCCCAAAGAAGCTATCAAGAATAAACTAGCCAGAAGGATCTATACACATGACATTCATGCAATGAAGCATTATCCACATAGACAACTCTCACAAACACAATGCTGAACAAAAAAAGTCATAGAACAAAAAGCATGGGGTATTTCCACATATAAAAGGTGTCAAAGAAGCCAAATCTAATAGTGACAAAAGTGAAAACTGGTTTCATTTGTCGAATGGTGTACAGGTCAGCAGGGCGTGGAAAGGGTCATAGAGTTCCACATAAAATACAAGCTGCTTAGTTAAATTTGAATCTAAAGCAACAAGTAATATTTTAGTAATAGTAGGTCCCAGGTAATATTCAGAACATTTATTTTTAACGGCTAAAAAAGGCGTGCATATTCAAGGGGCTGCTTTTAGAGTAGTGGAAGTACTCTATTTCTTGATGTTCGTTTTGTGATCATCCACTGTGCATTTTTTCTGTACATGTGTTATTCTTCCCAATAAAAAAGTTTTATAAAAAGCAAAGTACACTCAGTACTATGTTGCTGATTTTAAAATATCTCATCCAAACACTCTTTTTCCCTTCCCACCCTTAATCACTGCATGTGAAAGCTGAGATACTTCTGCAGGCAGTGGGCATCAGTAATCACAAGCGTAGCTGAGCCAAAAGCTGTAGGCTCTGCTTACATTTTTTATTAAAATTACTTTTGCACAGCATGCTTCTTTATTTCTGGAATCTTTTTTCATGCCCTCCTTCTTGGAGCCTTTCTTATTTGGCTGACTTAATCTTTCCAAAGAGCATTGCTATGCTTCAGAGGCCAACCCCTAATTTACATCAGCCAAGAAATGAAATGCACAAGCCATTGTTCAAAGTTGAACAGACTAGCTGATGTGAGGGGTTCAAAATCAACCTTAAATAGAACATCTACAACAATACTCGCCCTTTATGGCCAGCAACTGAGACACAGACACTTCAGAATCTGTCAATTCGGTGTACTGACTGTTTTGCAAACTTTGAGCTGAGGCTTACAAACATCTCGAGTGACTCCACGTGAATCTTTTTCATTGATTTATATCACCTTCTCCTAAAGACACTAGCAAACCCAAGCAAAAGGCAGTAACCCCTAGCAAACAAAAGCCCGATTAATTTCCTGTTAGGTATGTGGCTACTTATTGCTGAGTTCTTTGATGTTCTAGGGGATTGTGATGTTTTGGTTTTGTGCTTTCATCTTGTCCTCCAGGTTTAGGTGCCTGTCTCAGTAGTGTGGCACTAAACTTTATAGGTTAAGAGAAGGATTCCCTATCTGCCATGCTTCCTTCTGGGTTTATTTAGTACCAAAGTTTATGGTTTTGCACACAGTGTACTAAAAATAATAATTAGACTCATGGGTTATAAAGACCATCTGCCTGAAAGAAAACTAGCATCACCACGAAGACCTCAGTTTCCTCAGCTGGAAATGGGAACAAAAAGGATCTAATTCAAACAGCTGTTGAGAATACCCAAGGCGATTAAAGCACAGCACACCACATACATTAATCACTCAGTGTTTCTTTTTATCATCACTGTCACCAACTACTTTGGATGGCCCTGCTACCTGTACTTAGATGCCATGTAGAAAAGGCATTCAGATGCACTTTGAGGAAAAGGGACGAGGGAACATGAAGTTTTAGGTGTACTCAGCACACAGAATTAAAGGGCAGGAGCTAGCTCGCAGGTAGGATCTAGGGAGATGAACACTCCCAGATCCTGTCTAAACCCCAGGATCTGGCCGGTACCTTGGGCTTCCTGCCTACTCACATTGCGGTTAAAGGTGTTGCCAGGCAGAAGCGGAAGAGCCATGGCTGTCAAAGTCCGATGAGGATCAAGGGTCCCACCAGAGAGATATGAATAGTGAACGCCCTGAACGGCCGCTTGTTTGACCCCTGCGTTACCTGGAGACCGGAGATAGCGTCATGGAGGGAGGAGGGGCTAAGATAGGCTGGGTAGGGTGAGGGTCTTAGGGCGGAGCCAAGGCCTGGGAGGGGGTGAGGCGAGACTCAGTAGAGGTGGGGGCGGGGCTGATCCTCCAGGGACCTTTCGTCTCCCTCCACCGAGCGCCGATCTTCTTTCCCTGCCCGCCCACCAGCGGAAGCAGCCTGCTTCTGACCCCACTGATCTTCCGCAAGCGCACAGTGAGTGCTTGGTTTTCACGCTGTTTTATGCTTTCACTCCTTTTTTCTAGAGCTCATATCCTCCTGTGACCTTCAGCTCACGAAATTTTGACACAGCATTGTTCTGCCATTTTGTCATTAAATGTAGTTAAAATGCCCAGAAAAGTACAGAAATCTGACGCCCGTGAGCTTACAGAGCTGCGGTGCATTTAAATTTTTTAATTCAAACGTTTGAGATGAATCTAAAACCACTCACCCCCTACAGGGAAACCCATTCCAAAGGTAAACATGGCCTTCAATCCTTCCTCTGATCCTTTCATATATGACCTAAGTGTGGAAAATCTAAGGTCCAATCCACAGTGGCCAGGAGCAGGGTCAGGAAGCATGCGAGGATTGCCTGCATAGCAAGCCAACCTGGGCATCACTGTGAGATTATGCCAAAAAAAAAAAAAAAAAAAAAAAACCAAAAAAACAAAAATCAAGACTGCTCCACCAGGCACCCAGATGCCTAGAAGGAAAACCTACAGTTAACTGCCAAGCAGCCCTGCTGGCTGGACACCTTAGTATGTTTCTCAATCCCTCTGCTCTTTCTGTTGAGACCCCTACCCCCAAATACAGCTTGCCTTACTGTCTTCCTTAGACGTGGAGGTGGGGACAGCTGATCATGCTTACAGAGCTTCCCTTTGTGAAATTCAAACAGCAGTTGTTACTCTGCTTCAGGAAGCTGCCTTCTCTTCCCCTACAGGCCATCAAACTCCTTAAGCCAGGCCTAGAGCCCTTGCCAAAGGAACACTTTTCTTCTGTAGTGGCTACTGCTGTGACCCTCCCCTCCTCTGTTCCAGCTTCAAGAAACCGCTAGCTGTTTCCAGCAGGATCTTCTGGGGTTTTGCAAATCATTCTGTCTTCTAGAAACACGCCTGTCTTCCCATGCTTCATCAAGGTAACTTCTTGTTCCAGAACTTAGTTTAGTGTGAAGGGGAGATACAAAAAGGTTTTGCTGTTGCTGGAAAATGAATGTTCGTTCCTTCAGCTCCCTCCCTGTTCCTCCTCCATCTGCATTAAGTGAATACACACTACTTGTGCCTTCTTCCTCCTACATGGTAATCATATATTTACTTGAATTTCTATTAAATGCCTGAAAAATTCCTCAAAGCGATGGCTCTTCAACAATCTCCATCATTATTTTCTGTGTTTAGAGAGTGTACATTTTGACTCGCCTCCCACACACTCCTTTGGCCACAGTAATGCACTCCAACCAGAATAACCCACACCCCTCCTGCCTGTTCTGTTCACCTATGGCTTTTATTTTTGAGATCTTTAAATGTTGACACATGTGAATAATAATAGTTCATCCATCTAATGTACATGCTATGATTAGAACACAAATCTGCTGTCATCTATTGTTGACAATTACTGTTTTCATTTATTTTACTAATTATTAACAATAATGCAGTGAATGACATAAACCTCTTTTGTTTGCTTTGGGGATATTTTGAGACAGTCTCACCACATAACTCAGGTTGGACTCAAACTGATAAACGGTTAGTCCTCCTGCCCCTACCTGCTCCGTGTTGGGATTGTAGAGATATGTCACCAAGCCCAGGTTCTCCTAAATGCTATTGAAAATACTTTTCTTTGTTACTTTCTAAAGTGAACTAATTTAAAAATATTAGGTGTGGTGGTTTGTGTATGCTTGGCCCAGGGAGTGGCACTATTAGGAGGTGTGACCTTGGAGTGGGTGTGTCACTGTGGGAGTAGGCTTTGAGAGACTTTCCTTTTTTTCTTTTATTGGAGATTTTCTTTATTTACATTTCAAATGTTATCCCCTTTCCAGGTCTCCCATCTGGAAAACCCCTATCCCATCCGCCCTCCCCCTGCCTCTATGAGGGTGCTCACCCACCTACCCACTCCTACCTTCCTGCCCTGGCATTCCCCTACACTGGGGCATCGATCCCCTACAGGACCAAGGGCGGCTTCTACTGATGTCCAACAAGGCCCTCCTCTGCCACATACTCAGCTAGAACCATGGATCCTTCCAAGTGTATTCTTTGATTGATGGTCCAGTCACCAGGAGCTCTGGGGGGTCTACAGTTAACACTGTTGCTCCCCCCACAGGGCTGCAAACCTTCTCAGCTCCTTCAGTCCCCTTTCCAACTGACCCTGCATTCAGTCCAGTGGTTGGCTGTGAGCAGTCTTCCTCTAGCAGCCTTCAGATGAAGATGTAGACCTCTCAGCTCTTCCCTCGACATGCCTGTCTGAGTGCTGCCATGTGCTACCATGCACCTGCCTTGATGATAATAGACTGAACCTCTGAACCTGTAAGCCAACCCCAATTAAATGTTGTTCTTTATAAGAGTTGCCTTGGTCATGGTGTCTCTTCACAGCGATGGAAACCCTAACTAAGACACTATGAGAGCTATAGCAACAGAAGTTCAGCCTGTTATCACAGGATGGTGATACTTGGGAAACTGAGGCAAGAGGTTCACTAGTTCTAGTAAGTTTAAAGCCATCCTAGGCTGTTTATAGAGACCTTATCTCAAAATAAAATGCAAACAAACAAACAAAATAAACAGGCTAGGGATGTGGTTCAGTGTAGGAAGTTTGCCAAGAAAGCATGTGACCACCATTAGAACATAGCACAACTAACTCCCATTTACACTTCATCCAGATTCAACTCTTTTGTCTCTTAGTACATTGATTTTATCATTTTCTCTATATTTGGACTTTCTTATTGTAAACCTGAAGTCACCATTATCTTACCTAAACTGTAAACCTTATCAACTCTCCCAATAATATCCTTTTGTCCAGAGTCCATCCCAACATCATGTTTGGCTCTTAGTTTTCATGGATTGTTAGTCTCCTTTAATCTGGAATAGCTCTTGTAGCTTTTAGGTTTGTTTTGCTGTTATTATTTTTTTTTCCTGACCTTGATGTCTTTCAACTGAATAAACCAGATACTAGAGGTAAAAGTCCTCCACTTTGTGATAACTACCATTTCCTTTGAGGTATGCCACAAGAGGAAGGCTATATTTCCTTAGTTCAGCAAAAAAGCAAACACATGACATTATAATCTTACCATAATTGATGATGTTCACTTGAGATAAGATGTACTATATCAAGGTTTTGTCAATAAAAAGAAAAACAGATATTGGTGTGCACAGAAAGAAATAGGTCACAAGCCAGGAGTTTCCACTGATATGTTTACTTTGAATCAGCACAGCAGAATGCCTGCTCTTGTTTCTCCCTTAGCTCATGTATATGTGCGGTTATATGTATACATGTTCACATAGATGTGTGGATGCATGTGCACATGTATTCAGAAATGAGGGGTTGATGTTTGGTGTCTTCCTGGATCATACTCCACTTAATAATCTGATCCAGAGTCCCTTAATAAAGCAGGAGCTCACTGCTGGGGCTAGTATAACTAGCCACCTTGCCCTGGGGATCCAATGTCTACTTCCTTTATGGTTACAGGATTATGAATACAAGTTTCACAAGTTCTACCCAGCTTTTTATGTGCATATAGGGATCCAAACTCTTAAGCTTAAGCTTAAGCTTGTGTAGCAAAGACTTTATCTTTTATCTACTGAGCCATGTCCCAAGCCCTGGTGTTACCCTTTCTGCATCTCAAGCCTTGGAGATGAATGATCATTGACAAATAAGTAAATGCTCATTTACTTATTTGTCAAATACAAGACTACAAAAGAAGTTGTATAAAAGTAACTTTGATTTCCTCAGATGTAATTGTCCTCTAGGAGGCTCACTGCCTCCATCTGCTACCCTAGGCCTAGTTCTGGAAGCTTCTAGCCTCCATACAATGTCATCTAGGCCTAGAATGTTTTCAGCCTCTGAGACTTACTGCTGAATAAGCTCACTCTTTCTAGTTCCTTTTGAACTCTGACTGGCTGATTCAGCCCTGCTGTACCAGCTCAAGCTCCTCGCCAAGCAGACTGATTCAATTTGATTTCTCTCAGTTTATCATTGAATTGCTCTGCTTGGCCTCAGACTAACTCTAGCAATCTGTTCTAATCTTCTGGCTTATTCTTATTCTCTGGCTCATTCTGTCTTCACCTGTGTCTAGCTTGTTCTCTCTGCAACCTGTCTCTGTAAAACTGCCTCACTCCTCTCCCCTCTCCCCACTCTATCCCCTCTCTCCCCTTTCTCTCCTCTCTCCTCTCCATTCCCTCTCCCCTCCCCCCTTTCTCTCTCTGCCTGCTCTTAAGTAGCCTCTCTTTCCAGTCTGTTCTCATGAGAGTTGGGCATATCTTATCTCTGACTCATTTTGTCAAATCTTTCTCTGATTTGTAACTTTGTCTTCCTCTAAACTAGAAGTCACTTTCAAATATGGCTGCTTCCTTCTACCAACTAACCTTACCTACATTGTTTGAGATTAAAGGTATGTACTAGGGACATGTCTGTATTCCAGCCAGATCATACTTTAATCCAGGGCTTGGCTGCATTCTGGCCCCATAACAAAGAAGCTCTTTGGATGTGATCCCTTGCCAAAGCAGCCATGTTGCTGGATTAAAATACTTCTACACAGTTTTAGGGCATCTAACTAGGTGATGGGTGGCTTTGTGGCAAAGGAATGCCTCTGCTTAGTATACCGATGACCCTGAGTTTCTTCTCAGACCCATGAGGGTAAAAAGCATCTAATTTAGGATTGTATAAAATCCAAACCTACTATAGGGTTCACTGTTTGTTCTCAGCAATTTTCCTTTATACTTAGTGCTTTTAGTCTAAATACCCGGCTCAAAATTTTCTTGGGTGTGTTTGCCTCTCTGTTTGGGATACTTATATTCTTCATTTGTAAGTCAGTTTGGTTTATTCATCTATTGATATTCCATATTATTTATTCTTTGTCATATTATATATAAGCTGTATCTGTCCTACTTTGATTTGGCTAATTTGGCAAATGATTTGTGGTTTTTCTTTCATCAGTTTGGCCTACTTTCTGTCCTAAAACTTCATTACTCTTTTGTGTCCATACTTTTTCTTCCATATGGTTTCTTTGGGCACATTTTCTTTTCTGACTTTGAAAGTTAACACAATTCGTGCATTTTATTTGTACTTACTGATATAAGTATTTAAAACTACAGATTTTCTAGTGATCTCTAAAAGTATCCAATAATCTCTGATATTTACTACTTTCGTTACTTTTTTGCTTGTTGTGTTTTGTTTTTTTTAACCCAATGGTTGTTTGATAGATTTTCAGTTTCTACTTAGAAGGCATATATGGAGTTTAAATTTTATTTTTAGTCTAGCTTGATAGCTGTGCTATCCCTGTGCTAAGAGGTTCGGAATCTTTCAAATAGCATAGAGCTTACTGATGTTTTCTTTGTGATCTAATATTTATACAGTTGAGAAGGAAGGCCTCTATTGTGCTCTAATGTTCAATGTGGACCACTGGTGTAAGTAGTTATTATGTTACTTAATGTTTCTTTATCATTACTGTGTCTTACACTTGATCTGCTTTGCACTGAAAGACTTCTACTAGCCTGAGTTTCCATCTGTATTTCTTTGAACCCTTAGCTATTGCTTTTAGAAGATGGTTAGAGAGAGAGATGTGTACAGCAATACTACAGCTCTTGCTTGGAATGCATGAGGCTGTGAGTTTCATCCCTAGCAAAATAAGTCAATGATGGTTATTTGGTGGCATAGATTTTTATAACTATTACATTACATTGTAAAATGGTTTTCATAGTTCACCAGAGAAGAAAAAATACTGCTCTTACAGAAGACTGAGACTTTAGTTCCCTGCACCCGAGTCTATTCCAGTGGTTAACAACTGCCTCTAACTCTAGCTCCATGGAAATGATTTACTCTTTTAAGAGATAAGGTATATGGCTATTCTCTACTTTCCTAATAATATAATAATGTGAAATTTCCTTGTTCTTACAGTATAAGGGATGGACCCTTGTACATACTGGCAAACATTCTACCACTGAGATGAAGCTTCAGTTCTTAAAATTCTTTCTTAAAGAGATTACATATGACACATAGAAAATTTTATACCAATATGCATAGTTTTATTTATAAAAGACTCATTTATTCTTTTTAGATATAGATGGTCTTTTTAAAAATAAAGATAATGCTATAGTATTATATATATTATAATATATTAGTTATTATGTTACTTGATGTTTCTGTATCATTGCTGTGTCTGATACTTGATCTGTATTCTACTGAAGACTCAATATAATATTATAATATATTATATATGTAATATGTATAATATATATGTTATAGTGGTATGACCGTTCTGAAACTAGTTACTTCATACTGATTTCTGGTTGTATTGGAGGCAGCTGCACAGTAGGGGATTTCACTTCTGACACTATAATCCTGGTGAAAATTCTATGACTTTGGAGGCTGTAGATCTTAGATAGAAGTTGTTGTTGCTATGTTGTTCAGTTGTTATGTTTCTATTCCAGTGACAAGACACCATGACCTAAGAAGCTTATAGAAAAAAGACTTTATTAAGGGCTTGCATGTAGTTTCAAGTGTTAGATTCCATGACCATCCTAGCAGGGAACCTGGCAGCAGGCAATCAGGGAGTTGCTGGAGCAGGATGAAAACTTACATCCTAATCTACAAGTAGGAGATAGAACAAGCTAACTGGGAAAGGCATTAGCTTATGAAACTTCAAAGCCTACCCCCAGTGACAAACCTCCTCCAACAAGGTCATACCTACTAATCCTTCCCAAACAGGTCTTCAAACTGGGACCAACCATTCAAATACATGAGCCTATGGGGGTCATTATTATTCAAACTATCACAATGGCCATGTTGTCCAATTGTCTTCTAAATATTTATATTTATACCATAAGTCTGAGAAGCTTTTTTTTCAATAGGCAGTAGTTAATGCAGAAAAGCATAAATTAAGTGCTGAGAATAAGAGACTGGGTAATCAGCTCTAAATGGCTCATCTACATCAACATCTCCACATACAAGGCTCAGAGAACACTATAGAAAAGGAAATTAAAAGAATGTAAGAGCCGGAGGATAGGGAGGAACACTCTAAAATGCTATAGTCTAGACTTGGCATAGCTATCACATTCTTGAATTCAACAGCTGTGGTTACCTGCACCAGACCTATACAAGTGCAAGACAGCCATCCAGCACAGATGGGGGAGGTACTATCAACCTTACCCCTTACCAAGGAACTATTTGCCACTGATAAGGAGTGGGGTCCTTTTATTCCTTTCAAATACATGCCTCCAATGACATCTTACTTCCCACCATACCTCAACTTCTAAGGGAAACTACTGTCTTCCAAAAGCATCAATCTAGAGACAAAGAACAAAGTTTTTAAACATATGAGCCTTGGGAGACTAGTCTATAGTCAAACTATAGTATAATCTCATAAGACTTTTTAATCACCGAGCCTTACTTATTTATACTCGTCAACATGGGTCACCCTTAAGAGAAAATATCAGAATGTTTCCTCTAAAAACAGGATCAAAACATCTATGGGTACACAAATCTCTTCTATAAAATATACACTATTTGCATAGAATGTTACACTTCTAGTTTATCTGTTGTGCTGGTTAGGTTTCTTTTTATTTGTTTGTTTGTTTGATTGTCTGTCAATTTGACATAGCTAAGGTCAGTGGTGAAGAGGGAAAGCCCAACTGAGAAAATGCCTACATCAGAGTAACCTGCAGCAAACCTTTGGCATATTTTCTTGATTAATGATTGATGTGGGGTGGCACAACTCAGGGTGGTACTAACCCTGGGCAAATGGTCCCTGATTGAATAAGAAAGTAAGCTTAGAAAGCCATGGCGAGGAGTTCAGTAAGAATAATCTTTCCATGGTCTCTGTTTCAACTTCTGCCTCCAGGTTCCTGCCTTGAGTTTTTACCCTAGCTTCCTTTCCGGATGGACTGTTATTGGGACATATAAGACACATAAGTTTTTTCTTTCCCAAGTTGCTTTTGGTCAGTGTTTTATCATAGCAGTGGAAAGCAAACTAGAGGATCCATGATATCTGATACAATATAAAGGCTACATAAATAATTGATACACATTCCTAATGTTCAATAATACAGTAGAATAACCATGGCTAACAAAAATTACATCTTTTCACAAGCTGGCAAAGAATTCTGAATGTTCATAACATGAAGAAATGTCTGAAGTGGTGGATATGCCAATTATATGATATGATTATTATGCATTAGATGTGTGTATTGAAATACCATGTGATTTGTCCTGAATATATCCAATTATTATCTGACAATTAAAACTGCATTTAAAACAGTTATATAGTAGCATTTAGGAGATATGGTAATATGTATGTGATAATGGAAAGGAGTAGAGTCTGTCCGTGTTTAGTGTAAATGCCATTTTAAAAACCTCCTTTTGGTTGAATCTAGGATACAGAGGGCAGATTGTTGATCATTTAATCAACAGTTCTACTCGTTTGTGTTCACGGGGTCTGCTTCTCTTCTTTCTTATGCTAGTTTACTTTCCTTCATGTTAGGTTAGTTTCCCATGTGTCAATTATTGTTTATGGTAACCCCACTTATGGCAACTCAACAAAGCTGTGACGAACTCCTTCTGCTATATGGAATATTTTCTTACTATGGCATAGTCCATGTAAACTGCCACTGTTTTGTCAAAACCATATTTTATACACCGAGATCTATTTGTTCTAAGTTGAGAATATTTTTCTTTAAAAAAAGAGTTCTAATATGAGAGATAATCATAGAGTAGGGTTTGCCTAAGAAAACTCTAGGCCCTAAAACTGCCACACATCACCTAACACCCCCATGCTCATCCCTGCCATCTCTTTGGTGCCTATTGTTATATATACTTTGTGTATATCTCCTGCATATTCTTTCATATGCCCAAAGATTTATTGATCCAATAGTTGTATTTAAATCAATATTTATTGACCAAGTATTCTGATGGATCAGGACCTTTCCCAAATACTGCAGTAAAGAAGTGACTAGGATTCTTGCTTAGCCTCACCCCAGTTCAAGGACCATTGCCAGTCAAGTACTCTGTTAGATAGAGTGACATTTCTGGATACCTCAGGTCCAAGATTCTTGAGTGTTTGTAGCTTAGAAATCATAGCTTCTTACATTTGTTTTCATTCCAGGACACATATCGTCCTGTTCTGTCTCACTGGTGTATCCACCACTATGCATCATCTAGAAGTAAAGTAGTTTGGAGATTTATAAGACACCCCCAGAAATATCTGAACACATCTTGGGGCATGCCAAGATCAGTGCTAGGCAACACTGTTATTGATGTTCAAAGGGTGTGTTACACACACACATAAGAAAAAAAGTGCAGGGGAGGCCAACAGCTCTAACATTTCTGAGCAAGCTCTAACTGGCCTAGAAGCAAGGAGATACTTCACCCAGGTGGAGAATTTCTTTTGAAGAATGAGGCCATGCTACATGCTAGATATTATCTATAAGATACAGAAGAATATTCTGTGCAAACTTCCTTTTCTCCTCTGAGACAAAATTGTCTGTCAGTTTGTCTCTACTTGAATGTTCTCCTCAGTACTCTGCCCTATTCTCCTCTGCCCTTGAAAACCAAACACTCTTCTCTATTGTCTGCTTGAAATGGTTTTATCCACATTCCAATCTCTCATCCTGAAAATTGACGGAATTTACACCACTTATTCACAAAAACAGAAAGAAAGGGGGACATAGTAACTCACTGTTAGGCAGGTATTTCTCTGACACAAAAATCAGATAAAGCTATCACCAGGAAAGGAAACTGCAGTATTTCTTACCATTAAAGACTCAGAAAGAAATGAGAGGCTGGATTGCATTTCAGTGGTAGAGCACATGTCTGGCATGCACAAAGTCCCAGATTACACCCTTAGCTACAATGAAAAAGAAACAGAAATCCTCAATAAAATACTAGTAAAGCAAATCCAGCAATATAGAAAAGGGATTATAGAGCAAAAACCAAGTGGGATTTGTTTCAAGAATGCAAAGTTAGCTTAGCATCTTAAAAGAAAGTGATATAATGTGCCATATTAACTGAATGTGGGGGGGGGGCAAAAATAATGGTAGCAGCTGAAGGTTTCTCAGCATGCAATGACCATAAATTAACTCAAAATCAAATGGTGAATCTAAGATGTTTCTACCTGTTGTGTTATGACTTCACTATAGCTTTATTTATGTACATGCAGTGCTCTATGCATTTTCTTCAGCATGAATATTTTTTTTCCTTTTATTGAAAATAGATTTTTTTCTCACACATGATATATCCTGGTTACAGTTTCCCCTCCCTCTCCAACTCCCACTAACCCTGACACCTCCACTTCCATCTGGATCCATTCCCTTTCTGACTCTCATTAGAAAACAGACAAACTTCTAAGGTATATAATAATAATACAAAATATAATAAGATAAAACAATAAAACCCTAACACATCAGAATTGGATAAAACAAACCAACAAGAAAAAGATCTCAAGACCACAAGAGTCAGAAACTCACTTGTTTGCACAGTCAGGAATCTCATAAAAATCATTGAAATGCAAGCTATAGTATGTAGGCAGAGGACTTGGTGCACACCTATGTAGACCCTGTGCATACTGCTGCAGTCTTTTTGGATTCATATAAACATTGATCATGTTGATTTAAAGGTCCTTGTTCTGGTGTCCTCCATCCCCTCTGCCTCTTGAACGGTTACCTCTTCTTCCACAGGATTTCCTGATCCTTGAGGGGAGGAGTTTGATGGAGACATCCCCTTTAGTGCTGAGTGTTCCAAGGTCTCTCATTCTCTGCATAATGTCTAGCTACGGGTCTCTGTATTTGTTGCCATATGCTGCAAAAGGACCCTTCTCTGATGGTAAGTGAACAAGGCACTGATCATATCTGCCTTTCTGAGTCTTGGATACCTCACTAGGGGTGATTGTTTTTTCTAGTTCTATCCACTTACTTGTAAATTTCATTTTTAAAAATAACAGTTGAGTAATACTCCATTGTGTAAATGTACCACATCTTTTTTAATCCATTCTTTGGATGAGGAGCATCTAGGTCATTTCCAATTTCTGGCTATTATGAACAGAGCAGCAATGAACATGGTTAAGCAAGTGCCCATTGGGTAGGATGAAGTGTCCTTCGAGTATATACCCTAGTGGTATGGCTAGATCTTGAGGTACATCAATTCCCATTTTCCCGAGGAACCACCATGCCAATTTCCACAGTGGCTGGACAAGTTTGCACTTCTACCAGAAATATATGAATGTAGGTTACTCCACATTCTCGCTAGCATGAACAGTGACTTGTTTTATCAATCTTATCCTTCTGACAAATGTAAGATAAGTCTCTTGAAGTACTTTAGATTTGCATTTCCCTGATGGCTGAGGATGTTGAATATTTCTTTAAGTGCTTCTCAGACATTTGAGTTTCCTCTGTGGAGAATTCTCTGTTTAGATTTGTCCCAAATTTTTAAATTGAGTTGTAATTTTGATTTATAGTTTCTTGAGGCTTTTTAATATATATTTTGGATGTTAGTCCTCTATCAGATGTGGCACTGGTAAAAATCTTTTCCCATTCTGCATGCTAGGTTGTTTTTCCAATTGACTATGTCCTTTGCCTTACAGAATTTTTAAGGTTTCATGAGGTTATTAGTTGCTGATCTTGGTGCTTATGTTAGTGGTGTTCTGTTCAGAAAGTCTTTTTCCTGTGCCAGTAGGTTCAAGGTTACTCCCCAATTTCTTCTCTGTCAGGTTCAGTGTATCTGGTATTATGTTTTGGTCTTTGATCCATTTGAACTTGAGTTTTGCGCAGGGTGATAAGTGTTGATCTATCTGCATTCTTCTGTATGTAGACATCCAGTTTAACCAGCACTGTTTTATGATGTATTTTTTCAAATGTGTATTTCTGGCCTCATTTTTAATAAACAGATATCCATGGGTGTGTGGATTTGTGTCAGTGACTTCAATTTAATTCTACTGATCAGTGTGTCTTTTTTTTTTGCCAATACCATGCAGCTATTACTATATTACTGTATCACCATATTACTATATAGCTCTGTAGTACAGCATGAAATCAGGAATAATAAGATTGTTTTAGCTATCCTGGAATTTTGTTGATATGAAGTTGAGTATAGTTCTTTCAAGGTCTGTAAGGAATTATTTTTGGAATTTTGATGGGGATTGCATTGAATCTGTAGATTGCTTTTGTTAGGATGGCCACTTTTGCAATGTTATTCCTACTGATCCATGAACCTGGGAGGTCTTTACATCCTCTGATATCTTCTTCATTTTCTTCCTTCTTGAATTTTTTATCATACAATTCTTTCACTTGGATTCAGCTTGCAAGTATTTTTGAATATTTTTGTATCTATGTTCATAAGAGAAATTGGTCTGTAATTTTCTTTCTTTGTTGAGTCTTTATGTGGTATCAGGGTGACCTCATAAAATGAACTGGGAAATGTCCCTTCTGTTTCTATTTTGTGGATGAATTTGATGAGTATTGACAGTAACTCTTAGAAAGTCTGGTAGAATTCTGTACTAAACCCATCTGGCCCAGGGTGGTTTTGGTTGAGAGACTTAATGTCTGCTTCTTTTTCACTAGGGGTTATAAGTCTGTTTAAATTTTTTATAAGATCTTGGTTTAACTTTGGTAAGTTATATCTACTGAGAAAATTATCCATTTCTGTTAATTTCCCAATTTGGTGATATACAGGTTTTTAAAGTATGTCCTATGATTCTCTGTATTTCCTCAATATCTGTTGTTATATGCCTCCTTCTATTTCTGATTTTGTTAATTTGGATATTCTCTGCCCATCTATTAATTAGTTAGGATAAGGATTTTTCTATCTGGCTGATTTTCTTAAAGAACCAACTTTTTATTTCATGGAGTCTTTGTATTGTTCTCTTTATTTCTATTTGATTGATTTTAGGCCTGGGTTTGATTGTTTCTTGCTGTCTACCCATCTAGCTTGTGCTTACTTCTTTTTGCTCTAAAGCTTTTAACTGTGCTTTTAAGTTGCTAGTATGAGATCTCTTCAATTTTTTTGTGTAGGCACTTAGTGTTATGAACTTGCCTCTTAACAACAGTCTTCATTGTGTCCCATAAGTTTGGGTATGTTGGATATTCATTTTCATTGAATTCTAGGAAGTTCTTAATTTCTTAATTTCTAACTTGACCTATTTTTCATTCAGTAGAGAGTTGTTCAGTTTCCTTGAGTAAGTTTTCTGCCATTTTTATTGTTGTTGATATTCAACTCTAATCCATGATGGTCTGATAGGATGCAGTGTATTTTCATGTATCTGTTGAGGCTTGCTTTGTGTCCAAGTTTGTGGTAAATTTTGAAGAAAGCTCCATTAGGTGAAAAGAAAAAGGTATATTCTTTTGTGTTTGGGTGAAATGTCTGTAAATATCTGTAAGGTCCATTTGGTTTATAACTTCAGTTAGCTCCAGCATTTCTCTGTTTAGTTTTTGTCTGGATATCCTGTCTATTGGTCAGAGTGGAGTATTATATTCTCCTACTATCAGTGTGTGAAGGTCATTATGTGATTTAAGCTGTAGTAGTGTTTCTTTTACAAACTTGTGCACCCTTGTATTTGAAGCACAGACGTTAAGAATTAAAATGTCCTCTTGGTGGATTTTTTGTTGTTGTTTAGAAAGTATATAGTGTCCTTCCCTATCTCTTCTGAATAGTTTGTTTTGAAGTATATTTGTTATATATTAAAATAGTTACACCTTTTATTTCTGAAGTCCATTTACTTGGAATATCTTTTTCTAACCCCTTACCCTGAACTAATGTCTATTCTTGATATTAAGGTGTGCTTCTTGGATGTAGTAGAAGGATGGATCCTGTTTTTGCATCCATTCTGTTAGTATTTATCTTTTTATGCAAGTTAAGACTATTAATTGTAAAAGTAACTTATTCATCTGATATAATGTCATCTTAGAGGCTTACTGCTGAAAAAGCTCACCCTTACTATCTCTTTCTGAACTGGCTCTGGCTGGGTCAACTCAGCTGTTCTGTCCCAAACTCCTCTCAAAGCTGACTAATTCAAAATGACTTCTCTCAGCTTCTAACTGAACTGCTCTGCTTGGCCTCTAACTAACTGCAGCAATCTGTTCAAATTTCCTGGCTCCTTCTCATTCTCTCGTTGTCTTCACCTGCAACCTTTCTCTGTAAAACTATCCAGGTAAAACTGCCTCCTCACCTTCTTTCTTTGTGCTGCTCTCATAAATTTCATCTCTTTCCTGTTTGTTCTCAAGTGCCAGGTATATCCTATTTCTGACTCAGTCTGTCAAATCTTTCTCTGATTTGTCACTTTGTCTGCCCTTTAATTAGATTTCACTTTCAAACATGACTGCTTCCTTCTACAAACTAACCTTATGTACATCATTTTGCATTAAAGGTATATACTAAGGGCATATATTTCTATATTCCATCCAGAGGGATTAAAGGTGTGTTTGTATTCCAGCTAGGTCACACAGGCCTACATGGTCACTGGATATGATCCCTTGCCAGAACAGCCATGTTGTTTCATTAAAATTCTTCTACAATTAATGTTTAGAGATATCCATGAGCAGTGTTTTTTGGTTGCTGTTAAGTTGTTGCTGTTGTTGTGGTGATAGTAGTAGTGGTGGTGTATGTGTATGTTTCCCCTTTTTTGGTTTCCTGGTCTGGGATATTTATTCCTTGTGGTTTTTTGGGTGTGGTTAGCCTCTTTAGGTTGGAGTTTACCTTCTAGCTCCTTCTGTAAGGCTGGATTTGTAGATAGATATATTGCTTAAATTTGGTCTTATAGCAGTGTTTCTCAACCTACATAAAGCTGTAACCCTTTAATAAAATTCCTCATGTTTTGATGATCCTCAACCATAAAATTATTTTCATTGCTACTCCATAACTATGATTTTGCTACTGCTATGTATCATAATATAAATATCTGATATGCAGGATACCTGATATTTGACACACACACCCCCAAGAGGTCATGACCTACAGGTCGAGAACTACTTTTCTGTTTCTATTATTTCATAGTGTTCTACATTTTCTGGATGATTTGTACCAGGAGATTTTTTTTTTCATATAACATTTTCTTTGACCAATGTACCTCTTTCTTCTATCTTCAATGCCTCTGATTCTCTCTTCCGTCTCTTCTATTCCGCTGGTAAAACTTGCCTGTATGATTCCTACTAAAGATCCTAAAATCTTCATTGGTAGATTTCCCTCAGTTTGGATTTTCTTTTTTGATTCTATTTCCACTTTCAGGTCTTCTATTGTTTTGTTCATTTCCTTCCACTGTTTGTGTTTTCATAGAATTCTAAGAAGTGATTTATTTGTTTCTTCTTTATGGACCTCTATTTTATGCATAAAGGCTATTTTAAAGTATTTTCTTGTGCTTCATCTATGTTGGAATACTCAGGCCTGCTGTGGTAGGGTTGCTGGACTCAAGTGAGGATATTGGGTGTTGATTGTGTTTTTGCACTGGTATCTACACATCTGGAATAAGGAAGATTGTAATTCTAGGTGCTGATATCTCATCTTATCTTGTCGGGTAAATATTCTGTTCCTTGGTTTCTGATTCTGGTTCTTAGGAGAGTGTAGTGGCTGTGTATTACCTAGTGGACAATTCTTCTGGGATCCTAATACAAGTGAACACTGGATATTCCAGATAAAATGTATTTCTGAGTATTGGGAACTGACACTTAGGAATGTGAATGGATTAGGAGAGGGGTCTGAGAGGTTCTACAAGAGGGAGAAAAGCATAAGCTCCTCCGGGACCTGCTCACTCCCCTGGCAATGGAGTCAGACAGTATGGAAAGGCCACAGAAGAAGGTCTTCTATAGATCTGTAGAATACAATGTAAGATTGGACTTAGATGAATGGATGTAAAGGTGAAGAGCTTCAGCTAGTCTACCTGGTTCCCTGGCCCCAGTGGGTTGTGGGTTCCCAGGAGGTGTCTGCTGGAGCTGGTGGCTGAGATAAAGCAAAGAGATGGAGGAGGGAGATCAGGAAGGGAAGAGCTGTTCGATCCACTGGATGGGGCAGGGGTGAGGATGCAGCAGGTGCTGTGCTGCAGAGCTAGGGGTGAGACTGTGGAATTGGATTTGGAGTAGCTGAGGAAGAAGTGAAGATCTTTAGTTAGTCTGCCCTGTTTTCTGGCTGGAGTATCACTAAACTATTTCCTTTAAAAGTTGAACCTCACAGTATGTGAACTGTGTCTTACTAAATGTATGCTGTCTTTGGTTTCTATTGCTATGATAAATACTATAATCCAAATCAACTTTGGGATAATGGTTTATTTCATTTTACAGTTGATATTCCATCATGAAGGGAAGTCAAAGTAGGAACTTGAGGCAGGACATGATGCTAACACCATGTAGGAACACTGCTTATTGTCTTTCTTTCCATTTATATTAAATCTTGCTTTTTTATGTCACTCAATCCCACCTGCCCTGAGATGGCACTGCTGACAATTGGTTAGGCCTTTTCACATCAATCATCAATCAAAAAAAAAAAAAAATGCTGGGCATGTTTGCCTACTCTCCAGTCTGAAGGTGGTATTTTCTCAGTTGGGGTTCCCTCTTTTCAGATGACTCTTAGCCTGTGTCAAACTGACAAAAAAAAGAAAAAAAAAGAAAAGAAAACCTCTAACAAACATACAAACATATGAGGACACATTTTTCAGTAATTAAAATGTAACAAAAATTAAAATCCTATTTTTTACTTCTGGGCAAGGTGGAACATACCTTTAATCCCAGCACTTGAGTGGCAGAGACAAGCAGATATCTGAGAAGTCAGCCTAGTCTATGTAATGAATTCCGGCCAACCAAAGCTATATATATCCTGAGACCTTGTTTTAAAGATAAAATCCATATTTTCAATTGTATCTGTCTCCTTGTAAGTAATCAAGAGCACATATGGCTACTAACTGCTATGACATAAAACAGTATAGATGATTAACAGGTGGATTATCATAGAAATGTTTGCTGTTCATTTAACCCTAATAATTAGCTGACCACAAAGGTTTAAGGAATATGTAAGCCATGTGTGATGTAAAGGCCTTATTTAAATTTTAATTAGTTGGTGAGACAGGTTCTCACTTTATAATCCACAGGTATCATAAGATTGCCTCAACCTCCCATATCCTGTTATTACGGGTACATACCCCTACATCTGCCATATTTGAATTTCTATTTAAGGAAACTATTAAATAGAGACAAGAAATCTTGGGTAATTTGAATACTAAAAGAGTATATTTAATTATTTTAGGTAATTATTGTTAAAATCTTTAAATGTGGGAAGGGGGGCTCCAGACGCAGGGACTGAGGAAAAGCCTGGAGGTAAGAGCCTGCCTGCTTCCACCTGTGGCCAGAAACCCTGCCTGGGCCAACAGGCCTCTCCATATACAAGTAGCTCAGGGAGAAAGCTACCCGCCCACTTGAGCTGAAGAGCCAGCAACAGGAGGACTCCAGACACAGGGTCTAAAGAACAGCTGGAAGAGAGAACTGGTCTCCCAGGAATATTGACATCTGAGCTTGAAGGAAAGACAAGCCACAGTCAGAGAGAGAAAGACCAGCTAACTCCAGAGATAACCAGATGGCGAAAGGCAAGGGGAAGAACACAAGGAACAGAAACCAAGACTACTTGGCCTCGGCTGAACCCAGCTCTCCCACCATAGCCAGCCCTGGATACCCCAACACACCAGAAAAGGAAGACTCAGACTTAAAAGCACTTATCAAGAGGATGATAGAAGATTTTAAGAAGGAAATAAATAACTCCCTTAAAGAAATACAAGAGAACACAGGTAAACAACTGGAAGCCCTTAAAGAGGACACACAAAAATCCCTTGAAGAATTACAGGAAAACACAATCAAACGGGCAGAAATACAGGAAAACACAATCACTCAAATGAACAAAACCATTCAGGAATTAAAAACAAAAATAGAAACAATAAAGAAATCACAAAGGGAGACAACCCTGGAATTAGAGATCATAGAAAAGAAATCAGGAGTCATAGATGCAAGCATCACCAACAGAATACAAGAGATAGAAGAGAGAATCTCAGGTGTGGAAGATACCATAGAAAACATGGACACAACAGTCAAAGAAAACAAAAAATGGAAAAAAGCTCCTAAACCAAAACATCCAAGGTATCCAGGATGCAATGAGAAGACAGAACCTGAGGATAATAGGTATAGAAGAGAGTGAAGACTCCCAACGTAAAGGACTAGTAAATATCTTCAACAAAATTATAGAAGAAAACTTCCCTAACCTAAAGAAAGAGATGAACATAAATATACAAGAAGCCTACAGAACTCCAAACAGACTGGACCAGAAAAGAAATTCCTCCCTTCACATTATAGTCAAAAACCAAATACACAAAACAAGGAAAGAATATTAAAAGCAGTAAAGGAAAAGGGGCAAGTAACATAAAAAGGCAGACCTATCAGAATTACACCAGATTTCTCACCAGAGAATATGAAAGCTAGAAGATCCTGGGCAGAGCTGATACAGACTCTAAAAGAACACAAATGCCAGCCCAGGCTGCTATACCCAGCAAAACTCTCAATAATCATAGAGGGTGAAACCAAAATATTCTACAACAAATCCAAATTTGCACAGTATGTTTCCACAAACCCAGCCCTACAAAGAATAATACATGGGAAATGCCAACGCAAAGAGGGAAACTATACTCAAGATAAAGAAAGAAAGTAATCTTTCAACTAACTCAAAAGAAGACAGCCACACAAACAATATTAACAGCATCAAAAATAACATGAAATAACAATCACTATTCTTTCATATCTCTTAACATCAATGGTCTCAACTCCCCAATAAAAAGACATAGACTGACAGACTGGATCCATAAACAGGACCCAGCATTTTCCTGCATCCAGGAAACGCACCTCCGTATTAAAGACAAACACTACCTCAGAGTAAAGGGCTGGAAAACAATTTTTCAAGCAAATGGCCCCAAGAAACAGGCTGGAGTAGCCATTCTAATATCAGATAAAATTGACTTTCAACCAAAATTCATAAAAAAGAATGAGGAAGGACACTTCTTACTCATCAAAGGAAAAATCTACCAAGAAGAACTCTCAATTCAGAACACATATGCCCTGAATGCAAGAGCTCCCACTTTCATAAAAAAAACTCTACTAAAGCTCAAGGCACACATTGCACCTCACACAATAATAGAGTGAGACTTCAACACCCCACTATCAACATTGGACAAATCTTGGAAACATAAACTAAACAGAGACACAGTGAAACTAACAGATGCTATGAACCAAATGGGTTTAACAGATATCTATAGAACATTTCATCCTGCATCAAAAGAATATACTTTCTTCTCAGCACCTCATGGTACCTTCTCCAAAATTGATCATATAATTTGTCACAAAACATACCTCAACAGATATAAGATGATTGAAATAATCCCATGCCTCCTATCAGTTCACCACGGATTAAGGTTGGTCTTCAATGGCAACAACAACAACAGAAAGCCCACATACACATGGAAGTTGAACAATGCAGTGCTTAAGGATAAGTTGGTCAAGGAAGCAATAAAGAAGCAAATTAAAGACTTCCTAGAATTCAATGAAAATGAAAGTACAACTTACCCAAACCTATGGGACACAATGAAAGCAGTGTTAAGAGGAAAACTCATAACTCTGAATGCCTCCAAAAAGAAACTGGAGAGAGCATACACTAACAGCTTAACAGCACATCTGAAAGTTCTAGAACAAAAAGAAGCTAATACACCCAAGAGGAGTAGAAGGCAAGAAATAATAAAATTAAGGGCTGAAATCAACCAAGTGGAAACTAAAAGAACTATCAAAGAATCAACAAAACAAAGAGCTGGTTCTTTGAGAAAATCAACAAGATAAATAAACCCTTAGCCAGAATAACCAGAGGGCACAGAGACAGTATCCAAATTAACAAAATTAGAAATGAAAACGGAGATATAACAATAGACTATGAGGAAATTAAAAAAATCATCAGATCCTACTACAAAAGCCTATATGCAACAAAATTGGAAAATCTGGAGGAAATGGACAAGTTTCTAGACAGATACCAATTACCAAAGTTAAATCAGGATCAGATAAACCATCTAAACAGTCCCATAACTCCTAAAGAAATAGAAGCAGTCATTAAAAGTCTCCCACCAAAAAAAGCCCAGGACCAGATGGGTTCAGTGCAGAATTCTATCAGACCTTCAAAGAAGACCTAATACCAATACTCTTCAAGCTATTCCATAAAATAAAAACAGAAGGAACACTACCCAATTCATTCTATGAGGCCACAGTTACACTGATAACAAAGCCCCACAAAGACCCAACAATAAAAGAAAACTTCAGACCAATTTCCCTTATGAATATCGATGAAAAAAAACTCAATAAAATTCTTGCAAACCGAATCCAAGAACACATCAAGACGATCATTCACCATGATCAAGTAGGCTTCATCTCAGGGATGCAGGGATGGTTCAATATCCAGAAATCCATTAATGTAATCCACTACATAAACAAACTCATGAAAAAAACCACATGGTCATCTCATTAGATGCTGAAAAAGCATTTGACAAAATTCAACATCCCTTCATGATAAAAGTCTTGGAAAGATCAGGAATTCAAGGAGCATACCTAAACTTAGTAAAAGCAATATATAGCAAACCAGTGGCCAACATCATACTAAATGGAGAGAAACTTGAAGCAATCCCACTAAAATCAGGGACTAGACAAGGCTGCCCTCTTTCTCCCTATCTATTCAACATAGTACTTGAAGTTCTATCTAGAGCAATCAGGCAACAAAAGGAAATCAAAGGGATACAAATTTGAAAGAAAGAAATCAAAATATCACTATTTGCAGATGATATGATGGTATACTTAAGTGACCTGAAAAACTCCACCAGAGATCTGCTACAGCTGATAAACAACTTCAGCAACGTGACTGGATACAAAATTAACTCAAGCAAATCAGTAGCCTTCCTATACTCGAAGGATAAACAGGCTGAGAAAGAAATTAGGGAAATGACACACTTCACAATAGTCACAAACAATATAAAATATCTTGGTGTGACTCCAACCAAACAAGTGAAAGATCTGTATGACAAGAACTTCAAGTCTCTGAAGAAAGAAATCGAAGAAGACCTCAGAAGATGGAAAGATCTCCCATTCATTCATTCATTATTTTGTGACTGCCTTACCTGGCTCAGAATGATGTTTTCAAGATCCATCCATTTGTCTACGAATTTCATGAAGTCATTGATTTTAATAGCTGAGTAGTATTCCGTTGTGTAAATGTACCACATTTTCTGTATCCATTCCTCTGTGGAGGGACATCTGGGTTGTTTCCAGCTTCTGG
>JADRCH010007316.1:918850-1007644 GCA_019843965.1 Rhynchomys soricoides
GTCCGCCAAACTGATTTCCAGTGTGGTTATACCAGCTTACAATCCAATCAGCAATGGAGGAGTGTTCCTCTTTCTCCACATCCTCTCCAACATCTGCTGTCACCTGAGTTTTTGATCTTAGCCATTCTGACTGGTGTGAGGTGGAATTTCAGGGTTGTTTTGATTTGCATTTCCTTGATGACTAAGGATGTTGAACATTTCTTTAGGTGCTTCTTGGCCATTCGAATTTCCTCAGTTGAGAATTCTCTGTTTAGCTCTATTCCCCATTTTTTGATAGGGTTATTTCTATCTCTGGAGTCTAGCTTCTTGAGTTCTTTGTATACATTGGATATTAGCCCTCTATCGGATGTAGGATTGGTAAAGATCTTTTCCCAATCTGTAGGTTGCCGTTTTGTCCTATTTACAGTGTCCTTTGCCTTACAGAAGCTTTGTAATTTTATGAGTTCCCATTTGTTTATTCTTGATCTTAGAGCACAAGACATTGGTGTTCTGTTCAGGAACTTTTCCCCGGTGCCCATGTGTTTGAGACTTTCCCCCACTTTCTCTTCTATTAGATTCAATGTATCTGGTTTTATGTGGAGGTCCTTGATTCACTTGGACTTGAGCTTTGTACAGGGAGATAGGAATGGATCAGTTCGCAGTCTTCTACATGTAGACCGCCAGTTGAACCAGCACCATTTGTTGAAGATGCTGTCTTTTTTCCACTGGATGGTTTTAGCTCCTTTGTCAAAGATCAAGTCACCATAAGTGTGTGGGTTCAATTCTGGGTCTTCGATTCTATTCCATTGATCTACCTGCCTGTCACTGTACCAATACCATGCAGTTTTTATCACTACTGCTCTGTAGTACTGCTTGAAGTCAGGTAAGCTGATTCCCCCAGAAGTCCTTTTATTGTTGAGAATAGTTTTTGCTATCCTGGGTTTTTTGTTATTCCATATGAATTAGAGAATTCTTCTGAGGTCTTCTTCGATTTCTTTCTTCAGAGACTTGAAGTTCTTGTCATACAGATCTACACTTGTTTGGTTAGAGTCACACCAAGATATTTTATATTGTTTGTGACAATTGTGAAGGGTGTTATTTCCCTAATTTCTTTCTCAGCCTGTTTATCCTTCGAGTATAGGAAGACTACTGATTTGCTTGAGTTAATTTTGTATCCAGCCACTTTGCTGAACTTGTTTATCAGCTGTAGCAGATCTCTGGTGGAGTTTTTCAGGTCACTTAAGTATACCATCATATCATCTGCAAATAGTGATATTTTGATTTCTTCCTTTCCAATTTGTATCCCTTTGACCTCCTTTTGTTGTCTTATTGCTTTAGCTAGAACTTCAAATACTGTATTGAATAGATGGGGAGAGAGAGGGCACCCTTTTCTAGTCCCTGATTTTAGTGGGATTGCTTACAGTTTCTCTCCATTTAATTTGATGTTGGCTACTGGTTTGCTGTATATTGCATTTACTATGTTTAATTATGCTCCTTGAATTCCTGATCTTTCTAAGGCTTTTATCATGAAGGGATGTTGAACTTTGTCAAATGCTTTTTCGGCATCTAATGAAATGACCATGTGGTTTTTTTCTTTGAGTTTGGATTACATCAGTGGATTTCCGGATATTGAACCATCCCTGCATCCCTGGGATGAAGCCTACTTGATCATGGTGAATGATCCTTGTGATGTGTTCTCAGATTCGGTTTGCAAGAATTTTATTGAGTATTTTTGCATCGATATTCATAAGGGAAATTGGTCTGAAGTTTTCTTTTATTGTTTGGTGTCAGTGTAACAGTGGCCTCATAGAATGAATTGGGTAGTGTTCCTTCCATTTGTATTTTATGGAATAGCTTGAAGAGTATTGGTATTAGGTCTTCTTTGAAGGTCTGATAGAATTCTGCACTGAACCCATCTGGTCCTGGGCTTCTTTTGGTTGGGAGTATTTAATGACTGCTTCTATTTCTTTAGGAGTTATGGGACTGTTTAGATGGTTTATCTGATCCTGATTTAACTTTGGTAATTGGTATCTGTCTAGAAACTTGTCCATTTCCTCCAGATTTTCCAATTTTGTTACATATAGGCTTTTGTAGTAGGATCTGATGGTATTTTTAATTTCCTCAGTGTCTGTTGTTATATCTCCGTTTTCATCTCTAATTTTATTAATTTATACACTGTCTCTGTGCCCTCTGGTTAGTCTGGCTAAGGGTTTATCTATCTTGTTGATTTTCTCAAAGAACCAGCTCTTTATTTTGTTGATTCTTTGTATAGTTCTTTTAGTTTCCACTTGGTTGATTTCAGCCCTTAATATGATTATTTCCTGCCTTCTACTCCTCTTGGGTGTATTAGCTCCTTTTTGTTCTAGAACTTTCAGTTGTGCTGTTAGGCTGTTAGTACATGCTCTCTGCAGTTTCTTTTTGGAGGCATTCAGAGCTATGAGTTTTCCTCTTAACATTGCTTTTTTTGTGTCCCATTGGATTTTATTTTCATTAAATTCTAGGAAGTCTTTAATTTGCTTCTTTATTTCTTCCTTGGCCATGTTATCATTGAGCAGAGCATTGTTCAGTTTCCATGTGTATGTGGGCTTTGTGTTGTTGTTGTTGCCATTGAAGACCAACCTTAATCCGTAGTGATCTGATAGGAGGCATGGGATTATTTCATTCGTCTTATATCTGTTGAGGTATGTTTTGTGACCAATTATATGATCAATTTTGGAGAAGGTACCATGAGGTGCTGAGAAGTATATTCTTTTGATGTACGATGAAATGTTCTATAGATATCTGTTAAATCCATTTGGTTCATATCATTTGTTAGTTTCACTGTGTCTCTGTTTAGTTTTTGTTTCAAAGATCTGTCCATTGTTGATAGTGGGGCATTGAAGTCTCCCACTATTATTGTGTGAGGTGCAATATGTGCTTTGAGCTTTAGTAGAGTATCTTTTATGAATGTGGGAGCTCTTGCATTCAGGGCATAGGTGTTCAGAATTGAGAGTTCTTCTTGGTAGATTTTGCCTTTGATGTGTATCAAGTGTCCTTCCTTATCCTTTTTGATGACTTTTGGTTGAAAGTCAATTTTATCCGATATTAGAATGGCTACTCCAGCCTGTTTCTTGGGGCCATTTGCCTGGAAAATTGTTTTCCAGCCCTTTCCTCTGAGGTAGTGTTTGTCTTTCACATGGAGGTGCATTTCCTGGATGCAGCAAAATGCTGGGTCCTGTTTATGGATCCAATCTGTCAGTCTATGTCTTTTTATTGGGGAGTTGAGACCATTGATGTTAAGAGATATGAAAGAATCGTGATTGTTGTTTCCTGTTAATTTTGTTGTTGTTTGTGTGGCTATCTTCTTTTGAGTTTGTTGAAAGATTACTTTCTTTCTTTTTCTTCAGTGTAGTTTCCCTCCTTGAGTTGGCATTTTCCATGTATTATTCTTTATGGCTGGGTTTGTGGAAACATACTGTGCAAATTTGGATTTGTCATAGAATATTTTGGTTTCACCATCTATGATTATTGAGAGTTTTGCTGGGTATAGCAGCCTGGGCTGACATTTGTGTTCTTTTAGAGTCTGTATGAGATCTGCCCAGGATCTTCTAGCTTTCATAGTCTCTGGTGAGAAATCTGGTGTAATTCTGATACATCTGCCTTTGTATGTTACTTGCCCTTTTTCCCTTACTGCTTTTAATATTATTTCCTTGTTTCGTATATTTAGTGTTTTGACTATAATGTGATGGGAGGAATTTCTTTTCTGGTCCAGACTATTTAGCGTTCTGTAGGCTTCTTGTATATTTATGTTCATGTTTTTCTTCAGGTTAGGGAAGTTTTCTTCTATAATTTTGTTGAAGATATTTACTGGTCCTTTAAGTTGGGAATCTTCACTCTCTTCTATACCTATTATCTTCAGGTTCTGTCTTCTCATTGCATCCTGAATATCTTGGATGTTTTTGGTTAGGTGCCCTTTGCATTTTGTGTTTTCTTTGACTGTTGTGTCCATGTTTTCTATGGTATCTTCTGCACCTGACATTATCTCTTCCATCTCTTGTATTCTGTTGGTGATGCTTGCATCTATGACTCCTGATTTCTTTCCTATGTTCTCTAACTCCAGGGTTGTCTCCCTTTGTGTTTTCTTTATTGTTTCTATTTCTCTTTTTAATTCCTTAATGGTTTTGTTCATTTGTTTGATTGTCTTTTCCTGTAATTCTGCCTGTTTGGTTGTGTTTTCCTGTAATTTTTAAGGGATTTTTGTGTGTCCTCTTTAAGGGCTTCCAGTTGTTTACCTGTGTTCTCTTGTATTTCTTTAAGGGAGTTATTTATTTCTTTCTTAAAATCTTCTATCATCCTCTTGATAAGTGCTTTTAAGTCTGAGTCTTCCTTTTCTGGTGTGTTGGGGTATCCAGGGCTAGCTGTGGTGGGATAGCTGGTTTCTAATGAAGCCAAGTAGTCTTGGTTTCTGTTCCTTGTGTTCTTGCCCTTGCCTTTTGCCATTTGGTTATCTCTGGTGTTAGCTGGTCTTTTTCTCTCTGACTGTGGCTTGTCTTTCCTACAGGCCCAGGTTTCAGTGTTCCTTGGAGACCAGTTCTCTTTCCTGGCTGTTCCTCAGTCCCTGTGTCTGGGGTCCTCCTGTTGCTGGCTTTTCCACACAAGTTTGCGGGCGGGCCACTTTCTCCCTGCACTGGCTGGCAGTCAGGCAGAGGTCTCCCGCCACAGGTGGAAGTCAGCAGGCTCTTACCTACAGGCTGTTCCTCAGTCCCTGCGTATTCTGTTTATTTTTTAAACGGGCTCTCCACGTACAGTTCAGAATGTTCTTGAACTCTCTATGAAGACTAAGTTAGCTTGGAATTCATAGAGCTTCACTTACATATGCTTACCAAGTGTTGAGATCAAAGGCTGTGCCATGTTATCCAGGAGGATAATAATTGAAAAAAGAACAATGCCAAGAATGTTGGGTGAAAGAAGAATGATTTGAGGATGGCAAAGATAATAGGGATTTTTCTAGTTCGTTTTCATTGTCAGCTTGAAAGGGCCTAGTGTCTTTTGAGAGGAAACCTCATTTGAGAAATTGGCTCATGGGCATATCTGTGTGTTGTTTCTCCTCTGAAAGTCTTGAGGTCAGTCCATAATATCAACTGTTTAAATATACAGGTAATACTCTTCAAAAAATGGGGCTCTTGCAGGGTTGGGATGAGTTCAAAGACATGAAATTTTATGCTTCCCTCTCAGGGTTTCTTGGTAGTGAAGCTTTCTACCAACAATTCTGACCCATCGCCACTTTCTTGCTATCTCTTGACTGGTGATTTCCCCTTACTTCCAATCTTGATCTCTGGTCCAGCATGGGATGGGATTACTAGTGGTATAGTTCTGTAAAAGCCTTTAACTTACCTGCTATTGTTGTAACATGAGGCCTACTTAGCCACCTGGTCATTATTGGAGCTTGCAGGATTCACAGCTGGATAAAGCTTTGAGGACTTTGCTCCCCTTCTGAGCTTGCTTACAGCTTTCTGATTGTATTTAAGGCCAAACAACAGGAAGGAACAGGTTACTGACACTGTAAACCCTGTCAAAACCTGATGACTGGGAAGGACTTATGCTCAAAGTGGGGTTTATGCCCAGCTACTCTTATTGTGCTAAATTAACGAAGTTTTAACCTGCCCTTTAAAGATCTAAATCAAGTGAGATGAGTCCATGTATAAAGGCACTTAGTTGATGAGAAGCCTAACAACCTAAGTTCAATTCCTGGCACTCACATGATAGGAAAGTTATCAACTCCCAAGGCCTTCATGGATGCACGCTCATGAATGTGTACAAATGCACACACACACATACACACACACACACACACAGAGACACACACACAAACACACACAAACACACACAGGAACACACAAATAAATGTAAGATATATAAATAAAAACTGTAGACCTCTGTATCCATACATCTGTTAAGCTTTCAACCCTTAGCACAGAAGGTTCTTGAAATGCACAGCAGTCAACACACAGACTCACAGCTAATAAAAATACAGTGAGCAGGTGACCATGGAGTGCTCAGCCCCAAAGCGGAACATGTATGTCATTCCCTTTCCCTTCAGGCTCAGGGAAGATTAAGAGGTTGTAGAAAGGGTTGAAGAACTAGACATTGGTGAGGATCAGAACAAAGTAGTGTCTTCTTGATATGACAAGACCACTGCAGTCAGGAACTCACAGCCCTTGTGTTTTCCTGGCAGGAGGTCAATTCAATTAGCATTCTGATATGAATCTAACAGGGTTCCTGAAACCCATTCTGTAGCTGAAAGGAATGGGCAGTAGATGGTTATAGCAGAAAGCAGAGTGAATTTTCTTCTCTTATAGGTTGCCCTTCTTCTGGTGGATGGCCTCAAACTGAAGCAAATGTTGGCAGTAATGATCTCTGAGGGGTACTCATTAATATTATGAGTGGTTGGTAAGTTGAGAGGGAACTACAAGCTTGTGTAGGAAAAGTAAGGAGGTATAAGGGTGGATATGTTTTAAATATATTGTATACATATTAAATTCTCAAAAATAGATAAAATTAAAACATTGAATGTAACATAATAGAGGACAAAATAATGGAGGTATCCAAACTCAACATTTTTTTTCACCACACTCAGAGCCCTATGAACTTCTACTTTATGAAGTGTCCAAAGCTTGTTATTTCACAATAGAAAGAGCAGGAGGAATGCAAACTAAGAACATTGTAGAGAGTTATGGGTATACTCATTCTCATAGTGATGCCTACCCAGGTTTATGCATATGCAAGAGCAATCAAAATGTACCCATTTAATATATGTGCATTTTATTGATTATTTCTGAATGTGTGTGTATAAGCATTTGAATATGTGTTTTTGGAGTATGTTTGAATGCATGAAGAATGGCTGTGTTTGTGTGTGTATGTTTGTATGTGTTTTGTATGTAGAACAGAGGACAATTTTCCTGATTCTCTGATTTTGTCCTCCTTTAAAACCCTACAAACTAAAGAACAACAACAACCACAACCACCACAACATGAAAACAAACCTCCAAGTTCTCTCAGTGTTCTTGAACTTACAAAGTAGGGTAGGGTAGCTGGTTAACAAGGATCAGGGATCCACACTTCAGTTTGTTCTCAGCACATTACATACAAGTTTTAAACAACACACAGAGATTTTGAAACTGTATTTCTTTTTGGAAACAGGGTCTCCCTATGTAAACTGTTATTTACCTATCTCTGCCTCTTGAGTTCTGAGATTAAAAGCCACTGTCACCATTCCTCAGTGATGGAGTTATTTCAAATTTTAGTGTGAATTCTGTGGATCAAACTTGTGTCCCTCATGTCTGTGAGGAATCATCTGAATCATTTCTCCAGCCCCAACTTCCTATTTTAGAAGTAATTCTCCCATAAATCAGTTTCTGGATCCCTCCTGGAGGGATTAAAAATGTGGTAGAATATACACACTACAGAGTTCTGGAAAGGCATGATGATTTTTACAATACCCTGTAGGCAGTCCTTCCTTCATATTTGTTTGGAGTAGTGGTTGGCAGACCACTACTTACTGTCCTACTCCTCCTCCACTTTCTAAAGAGGCAGGCTATATTACTGCTACACTTACAGGTTCCAGTCAAGATCACGGTCATGGTACACACCAGCACCTTTGATGGGATGACGTCTTTGGCCCTTCTGAGAGTCTTAATACATGAAATCATAAGGAGGAGTGGAAGAAACACCACAAGTAGATAGGAGTCCTGTAGTTGATGTGCTGCCTATCTTGGGACTTGAAGGTTCATATCCATGTAAAACCCTGAACCCAGGCTACATCCCTAGCCACTGACATATAGGAATACCCTGGGTTTTCCCTGGTACTCTATAAAATAAATCTTCAGGGGAACATATAAGCTAGTTCTGTTCGGACCCTCCAATGAGTGTCCATCAGGGGGTTGTTCATCGTTCTCCCAACCTTGTAGAAACCAATATTCCTTTTTATCATCTACCCTGTCTACCCTTCCTCCAACTCCCCCTCCCGTACCACCAGTAGAGACTGAGAGTGACAGACAAATTTTCATATCTGATTGATTTTATTGTTACCATCACACAAACTAAGTGTGGTGAATTTTATCCACGACATTGTGACCATGGGTCAGCTCCCAGACCTATTGACTGATGTTATTTAGGTCTTTTTACTCACTTGGGGTCGCAGAGCTGTCCAGGTCTTCATTTGGAACCTGGGCAGTATTGGGGCCTGGTGACATTTCCTCTGGTCAGGTCATTCACTTGGTCTTGAATGAGCAGTGCCAGAATCAGTTTGGTAGTCTCTCCGTGATATCTAGTGCAGAGGGTTGTCTTCGACTTGGTCCTATGTATCTTTTGCAGAGATATCATCCCCTTGCTCGTTATCTGAAAAAAGTACATAGGAATGTCATCAGGGCACTGGTTTGGGACAAAGAGAGATCGAGTGTGGATGGAGATTCATGAGAGGGGGCAGAGGTAGATGTGAAGTTTATAGCAGGCCTGAGAAAGTCTTAGGGGAAGGGATGGCTGCAGAAGGGAGGGAATGAGCTTAGCTTGGGACCTCTCACCTTACTAGGACTTCTATTTTCGTTGACTCTTCTTGGGAAGGTTGCATCTTGATAAGCAGGAAGCCCTCTGCTTCTTTGTTGGCTTGGACTTATTGACTGCTCTTCCTGATGCCTTAGCCTTGGAGGATTTCCTGGCCAGTGGTGCCATACTGGAGGCCTCCCAGGGACTGGCCACAGAGCTCTGTGCACCCTGCTTATGTCCCTGTCAGGACAATGGTGGGCCACACCCCTCACTCTTGATTGGTCAGCAGAGTCCTCCTTTGCCTATGGCAGCTAAGGACTGGCTGACACCTCACAAAGGCCTAGTTTTGACCCCTTTGAGGATATCTAACCTATGCCAGATATTATTTGAAAGCTTGCAAGTATATAGTTCATATAGTATGTGCCTGATGCCATAGTGCTGAATGTATGCTCATCGATCCTATAAGTCTATCAAACCATAATCTCATAATTAAATCCTTTTTTTTTTATAAGTTGCAGTGGTCATGGTATCTCTTCACAGCAAAGAAAAATAACTAAGTCTGACAAACAATGGCAAGTTGATATGATAAAAAATATGTCTTCTATGTGTGTGTATAAAATTATCATAGACTGATTTTTTAATGGGAAAAATAACATTGCTCAGTGGTATTATGCAGAATAATAATGACAGAGAATCAGTGAACATTGATGACACATATGCAGACTTTGTCCCACTTAGTTTAAGATATCGTGTATTTTATGTTATGTGTGTAGGGGTTGTGACAGCTTGCATGTGTATGCACCTATTCATGCAGCGTTCCATGGGGGCACAATAGGGTGTTAGACCCTATGGACTTGGAATTAGAGACATCTGTTTCCTTTCACATGTGTTCTTGGAATAAAGTCCTGATTCAAAGAGAAAAGTATTCATTCAAATTGTAAACAAGGAAACTAATCAGATTACAATGAAAGAAGTAACTTTTATATTATCAGGACCTTACATGTAGATGGGGACCTATATCCTACCAAAACCATAGACCTCAGACCTAAGAGAAAAATAAATGTATAAATTGGATGATATAAAGAAAGAAATTTCATTTTATAGAATTTATGTTTATAAATACAGAAGAAAATCCTATAAGAGCCAGAGATCAGGGAATTTGCTGTAAGATTGCATCTCCTTGTCATGTCAGATGCTAAACCCAGAAACTATCACCAATGTTGCTTCCCAAACAAGAACTAAATAAGGATGGGAAACCAGGCAAACGACGAAATTCCCACTGGGCCTCATCTTACACAAAAAACTATACTGAATTATGGAATGCTGTGAGTTGAAATAGTCTTCCAAGGTGAAGAGCACAATAGTTGAGTATCCATTGAGAAAGTTTCAGTTGCTATAAATTGAATCATGGGTGTTTGGAACTTTTTGGCTAATACCCACTTATCAGTGAGTACATACAATGTTTGTTATTTTGTGACTGACTTACTTTGCTCAGGATGATATTTTCTTTTCTTTTTCTTTTTTCTTTCGATACTTTATTTACATTTCAAATGACATACATGTTCAAATGTTTCTCCGTTTCCAAATCTCCCCTTTGGAACCTCCCAATTCCCTCCCTCTCTCTCTGCCTCTATGGGGGTATTTCTCCACCCACCCACCCACCCACTCACTCTCGACTTCCATCCTTGGCATTCTCCTATATTGAGGCATCTAACACTCTCAGGCCCAAGGGCCTCTCCTCCCCCTGATGGATAACAAGACCCTCCTCTGCCACATATGTGGCTAGCACAATGGGTCCCTCCATGTGTATTCGTTGGTTGGTGATCCAGTCTCCGGGAGCATCGAGGGGTCAGGCCAATTGACACTATTGCTCCCTCCATGGGGCTGCAAACTCCCTCAGCTCCTTCAGTCCCTTCTCCAATTCCTCCATCTGGGACCTCACACTCAGCCCAATGGTTGCTATGAAGTGACTCTTGGGTATTCCAAACTTTTGTGCTAATAACCACTTATCAGTGAGTACATACTGTGTTCATTCTTTTGTGACTGCATTACCTCACTCAGGATGATATTTTCAAGTTCCATCCATTTGACTACGAATTTCATGAAATCATTGTTTTTAATAGCTGAGTAGTATTCCATTGTGTAAATGTACCACATTTTCTATATCCATTCCTCTGTGGAGGGACATCTGGGTTGTTTCCAGCTTCTGGCTATTATAAATATGGCTGCTATGAACATAGTGGAGTGTGTGTCCTTGTTATATGTTGGAGCATCTTTGGGGTATATGCCCAGGAGTGCTATAGTTGGGTCCTCAGGTAGTATTATGTCCAATTTTCTGAGGGTCCGCCAAACTGATTTCCAGTGTGGTTATACCAGCTTACAATCCAACCAGCAATGGAGGAGTGTTCCTCTTTCTCCACATCCTCCCCAACATCTGCTGTCACCTGAGTTTTTGATCTTAGCCATTCTGACTGGTGTGAGGTGGAATCTTAGGATTGTTTTGATTTGCATTTCCCTGATGACTAAGGATGTTGAACATTTCTTTAGGTGCTTCTCAGCCATTCGAGATTCCTCTATTGTGAATTCTCTGTTTAGCTCTGTTCCCCATTTTTTGATAGGGTTATTTGGTTCTCTGGAGTCTAGCTTCTTGAGTTCTTTGTACATATTGGATACTAGCCCTCTATTGGATGTAGGATTGGTAAAGATCTTTTCTCAATCTGTTGGTTGCTGTTTTGTCCTATTTACCGTGTCCTTTGCCTTACAGAAGCTTTGAAATTTTATGAGTTCCCATTTGTTTATTCTTGATCTTAGAGCATAAGCCATTGGTGTTCTGTTTAGGAACTTTCCCCCTGTACCCATGTGTTTGAGAGTTTTCCCCACTTACTTTTCTATTAGATTCAGTGTATCTGGTTTAATGTGGAGGTCCTTGATCCACTTGGACTTGAGATTTGTACAGGGGGATAGGAATAGTTCAATTTGCATTCTTCTATATGTTGACCTCCAATTGAGCCAGCACCATTTATTGAAGATGCTGTCTTTTTTCCACTGTATGGTTTTAGCTCCTTTGTCGAACATCAAGTGACCATAGGTGTGTGCATTTATTTCTGGGTCTTCGAATCTATTCCATTGATGTACCTGCCTGTCACTGTACCAATACCACGCAGTTTTTATCACTACTGATCTGTAGTACAGCTTGAGGATGCTGATTCCCCCAGAAGTTCGTTTACTGTTGAGAATAGTTTTTGCTATCCTTGGTTTTGCGGTATTCCAACTGAATTTGAGGATTGCTCTTTCTAAGTCTATGAAGAATTGAGTAGGAATTTTGATGGGGATTGCATTGAATCTGTAGATTGCTTTTGGCAAGATGGCCATTTTAACTATATTAACCCTGCCAATCCATGAGCATGGGAGATCTTTCCATCTTCTGAGGTCTTCTTCGATTTCTTTCTTCAGAGACTAGAAGTTCTTGTCATACACTTTCACTTGTTTGGTTAGAGTCACACCAAGATATTTTATATTCTTTGTGACAATTGTGAAGGGTGTCATTTCCCTAATTTCTTTCTCAGCCTGTTTATCCTTTTAGTATAGGATTGCTACTGATTTGTTTGAGTTAATTTTATTTCCGACCACTTTGCTGAAGTTGTTTATCAGCTGTAGCAGTTCTCTGGTAGAGTTTTTCGAGTCACTTAAGTATACCATCATATCATCTGCAAATAGTGATATTTTGATTTCTTCCTTTCCAATTTGTATCCCTTCGACCTCCTTTTGCTGTCTGATTGCTTTAGTTTGAATTTCAAGTACTATATTGAATAGGTAGGGAGAGAGAGGGCAGCCTTGTCTAGTCCCTGATTTTAGTGGGATTGCTTTGAGTTTCTCTCCATTTAGTTTGATGTTGGCTACTGGTTTGCTGTATATTGCTTTTACTGTGTTTAGGTGTGGGCCTTGAATTCCTGATCTTTCCAAGACTTTTATCATGAAGGGATGTTGAATTTTGTCAAATGCTTTTTCAGCATCTGATGAAATGACCATGTGGTTATTTTCTTTGAGTTTGTTTATGTAGTGGATTACATTGATGGAATTCCAGGTATTGAACCATCCCTGAATCCCTGGAATGAAGCCTACTTGATCATGGTGAATGATCATTTTGATGTGTTTTGGATTCAGTTTGCGAGAATTTTATTGAGTATTTTTGCATTGATATTCATAAGGGAAATTGGTCTGTAGTTTTCTTTCTTTGATGGTTCTTTGTCAGGCTTTGGTATCAGTGTAACTGTGGCCTCATAGAATGAATTGGGTAGTGTTCCTTCTGTTTCTATTTTGTGGAATAGATTGAAGAGTATTGGTATTAGGTCTTCTTTGAAGGTCTGATAGAATTCTGCACTGAACTCATCTGGTCCTGGGCTATTTTTTTTTTTTCCGGTTAGGAGACTTTTAAAGACTGCTTCTATTTCTTTAGGGGTGATTGGACTGTGTAGATTGTTTATCTGATCCTGACTTAGCTTTGGTATTTGGTATCTGTCTAAAAACTTGTCCATTTCATCCAGATTTTCAAATTTTGTTGTATATAGGCTTTTGTAGTAGCATCTGATGATATTTTGAATTTCCTCAGAATCTGTTGTTATATCTCCCTTTTCATTTCTGATTTTGTTAATTTCGATGCTGTCTCTGTGCCCTCTGGTTAGTCTGGCTAAGGGTTTATCTATCTTGTTGATTTTCTCAAATAACCAACTCCTGGTTTCTTGATTCTTTGTATAGTTCTTTTTGTTTCTACTTGGTTGATTTTAGCCCTGAGTTTGATTATTTCTTGCCTTCTACTCCCCTTGGGTGTATTAGCTTCTTTTTGTTCCAGAGCTTTCAGGTGTGCTGTTAAACTGCTAGTGTATGCTTTCTCCAGTTTCATTTTGGAGGCACTCAGAGCTATGTGTTTTCCTCTTAATACTGCTTTCATTGTGTCCCATAGGTTTGGGTATGTTGTACTTTCATTTTCATTAAATTCTAGGAAGTCTTTAATTTCTTTCTTTATTTCATCCTTGACAAAGCTATCATTGATTAGAGCATTGTTCAGCTTCCATGTGTATGTGGGCTTTCTGTTGTTGTTGCCATTGAAGACCAGCCTTATTCCATAGTGATCTGATAGGAGGCATAGGACTATTTCAATCTTCTTATATCTGTTGAGGTTTGTTTTGTGACCGATTATATGGTCAGTTTTGGAGAAGGTACCATGAAGTGCTGAGAAGAAGGTATATTATTTTGATGTAGGATGAAATGTTCTATAGATATCTGTTAAATCCATTTGGTTCATAGTGTCTGTTAGTTTCACTGTGTCTCTGTTTAGTTTGTGTTTCCAAGATCTGTCCACTGATGAGAGTGGGGTGTTGAAGTCCCTGACTATTATTGTGTGAGGTGCAATTTGTACGTTGAACTTTAGTAAAGTTTCTTTTATGAATGTGGGTGCTCTTGCATTTGGAGCATAGATGTTCATACTTGAAATCTTGGTAGATTTTTCCTTTGATGAGGATAAAGTATCCTTTCTTATCTTTTTTGTTGACTTCTCGTTGAAAGTTGATTTTATCTGATATTAGAATGGCTACTCCTGCCTGTTTCTTGGGACTATTTGACTGGAAAATTGTTTTCCAGCCCTTTACTCTGAGGTAGTGTTTTTCTTTAACCTGAGGTATGTTTCTTGCATGAAGTAAAATGCTGGGTCCTGTTTATGTATCCAATCTGTTAATCTGTGTCTTTTTATTGGGTAATTGAGTCCATTGATGTTAAGAGATATTAAGTAATAGTGATTGTTGCTTCTTGTTATTTTTTATGTTATTTTTATGTTTCCGTGGCTATCTTCTTTTGGGTTTGTTGACAGATTACTTTCTTGCTTTTTCTAGAGTGTAGTTTCCCTCCTTGTGTTGGCATTTTCCAACTATTATCCTTTGTAGGGCTGGGTTTGTGTAAAGATATGTGTAAATTTAGTTTTGTCATGGAATATCTTGGTTTCCCCATCTATAATAATTAAGAGTTTTGCTGGGTATAGCAGCCTGGGCTGGCATTATGTTCTCTTAGGGTCTGTATGAGATCTGCCCAGGACCTTCTAGCTTTCATAGTCTCTGGTGAGGAGTCTTGTGTAATTCTGATAAGTCTTCCTTTTATTTATTATTTGATCTTTTCCCCTTACTGCTTTTAATATTCTTTTCTTGTTTTGTACATTTGGTGTTTTGACTATTATGTGATGGGAGGAATTTCTTTTCTGGTCCCATCTATTTGGAGTTCTGTAGGCTTCTTGAATGTTTATGTTCATCTCTTTCTTTCTTTAGGTTCAGGAAGTTTTCTTCTATGATTTTGTTAACGGTATTTCCTGGCCCATTAAAGTTGGGAATCTTCACTCTCTTCTATACCTATTATCCTTAGATTTGGTCTTCTCATTGTGTCTTGGATTTCCTGGATGTTTTGGGTTAGGAGCTTTTTGCATTTTGCATTTCCTTTTACTGTTGTGTCAATGTTTTCTATAGTATCTTCTGCACCTGAGATTCTCTCTTCTATCTCTTGTGTTCTGTTGGTGATGCTTGCATCTATGACTCCTGATCTCTTTCCTAGGGCTTCTATCTCCAGGGTTGTTTCCCTTTGTGATTTCTTTATTGTTTCAATTTCCATTTTTAGATCTTGATTGGTTTTGTTCATTTCCTTCACCTGTTTGATTGTGTTTTCTTGTATTTCCTCTTTAAGGGCTTCTAGTTGTTTACCTGTGTACTCTTGTATTTCTTTAAGGGATTTATTTATTTCCTTCTTAAAGTCTTCTATCATCATCATGAGATGTGATTTTAAATCTGAGTCTTCCTTTTCTGGCGTGTTAGGGTATCCATGGCTCGCTGTGGTGGGAGAACTGGGTTCTGATGATGCCAAGTTGCCTTGGTTTCTGTTCCTTATATTCTTGCCCTTGCCTTTCGCCATCTGGTTATCTCTGGTGTTAACTGGTCTTCCTCTCTCTGACTGTGGCTTGTCCCTCCTGCAAGCCTTTTAGTCAGTACTTCTTGAAGACCAGCTCTCTCTGAGAGGAATTTGCTTTTGGAGAGCTGTGGTACAGGGTCAGCTCTGGCGTGCAGACAGAAACCAGAAGGATCCTGTCCCCAGCTATTCCTTGATTCCTATGTCCTGATGGTTCTGCAAGGGTCCCTCTTGATTGAAGAATTTGAACAGAAGTGGTTGTCTTCCTGTGCTCAAAGGTGTGTAGGCACTCCTGGGAGACCAGCTCTCTCCTGGCACTGAGTATGGAACCCTGTGCCAGGAGGATCAGCTCCCCGGCCTCAGAAGGAAATCAGAAGGCCACTCCTCAGTCCCTGTGTCCTGAGGGTTCTGGACAGGTCTCTCTAAGCAGAGGTGCTGACCTTACCCCTGATCATAGGTTTGTCCACACTCCTGGGAGGGTAGCTCTTTCCCTGTGCTATTTGGGTATGGAGCTGCATGGCACCAACCTCAGGCATAAACCGGAAGGCTCCTGTCCCAGATTGTTCCTCGGTCCCAGTGTCCTGCAGATTCTGGGCATGTCCTGCTAAGTAGTGGCACCAGTCTTACCTCCTCTCACGGGCTTGTCCACACTCCCTGGATGCTAGCCTTCTCCCTGTGCTATTTGGTTATGGAGCTCTGTGGCACAGACTGGGGTCCCTGGCCGCAGAAAGAGACTGGACGGCTGCTGTCCCAGGCTTCTTGTGGTCCCTGTGTCCTGGAGGTTCTGTACAGGTCCCTCTGAACAGAGGTACTGGCCTTACCCCCTGATCAAAGGCTTGTCCACACTCCTCTGAAGGTAGCTTTTTCCCTGCGGCTATTTGGATATGGAGCCACGTGGCCCAGACCACAGGCATACACCAGAAGGCTCCTGTCCCAGGCTGTTCCACTGTCCCAGTGTCCTGCAGATTCTGGGTGGGTCCCGCTGAGCATTGGCGCCCATCTTACCTCCACTCACTGGCTTGTCCACACTCCCTGGATGCTAGCCTTCTCCCTGTGCTATTTGGTTATGGAGCTCTGTGGCACAGACTGGGGTCCCCGGCCACCTGTAAACAATCAGTGAACATTGGAATGCAGTTATCATTTCAACATACTGATTTTGACATTTTGTTGTTGTTGTTGTTTTGAGATAAACCTAAAAGTCATATTGCTGGGTCATGTGTTGGAGGGACAGCAGGGTGGAGAAGAAAGACATATACACGTAACAGTGTTTGAAACAGTGAAATCCTGTCCGGGGATACTAAATGTAACAAAGCACTGCAGAACAATACATCACACATGTTCTCACTTACATGTAATATATAAAATAGTTGAGTGCTTAGTAGCAGTAAACAGATTTGTGGCCCTCGTGGGCTGAGAATGAAAGGGAAGGACATTTTGATCAACATATGAAATATCAATTAGGAGGAACAAGGTCAGAAGCTCTGTTGTACAATATAATGACTATAATTATTAACAATGTATTCTTGACAACTGGTGACAGGATAAATATTAAGTGTTCTCACCACAAAAAGTAGCATGTGAGGTAATGAATGTTTATCCACTCCATCTAGCCATTCTACAATGTCGACATACTTCAAAGCAACATGTGGTCTGCAATGAATATATACAATTGTTTGCCAAGTACAAAATAAACCTTGGGGCTGGGATGGAACTTAATGGTAGAGCACTTTCTAGCATACATGAAGCACCAGCCTCACAGAACTAAATGTCTTTTAGTGGCTGTAGCTCAGGACTGCCACAGATGCTTAGCATTAGCAAGGTCCTGGGTTCCTTCTCTAGCACTTAATAAATAAATGGATAGATAAAAATAATTTCATAAAAATCTTACAAATATAAGAAAGATCCTGATCATGAATCTATAATTGCTGAGTGTCCTTGATTGGTATCTAGGGACTTATTTTCATCTATCTTTGAAAATCTTTGAAAGTTGTTATTAGAATAAACAGTGGAAAAGCAAGCAGGCAACTATTGCATACGTCTATCTAATGAACTATCGTCACCTAGAAATCCACCCACAGAAGTCTGACACTGTAAGATTTTCTTTTTGTTTTTATTGCAGTGTTGACAACCAAACCTAGGAGCTCACTTAAGTTAAACAATCATTCTACTTCTGAGCAACCTTCCCAGACAAGACTTTCTAATCTTTTTAAAGAATTTAGAAATCCAGATTCAAAAGTAAACTCATTGGCATTCACTGATCCATTTTTAAAACTATAGAGCACAGGGAATACTTTTGTCTGAAGTTGGGATTTGACATGCAGCCACCACTTTACAGCATCCAATTGAGCGTTAATGGATTCTGAGGATATTCACTGTAAAAGTGATTTATCTTAAGCACACAGTAAATACTGTGTACTTTGCTTTCAGAATTATGGCCTGTTTCCCAAACCCACAAAGAATAATAACACAATCACTCATATACTTGCTATGTTAGTATATTATCAGATTTGTTTCAAAATGAAATAAAATACTACGTACATTATTAACACCCTCTTTGTATGTCTCCTTGGTCTCTTTCCAAACACCTCTGTTCTGAAATCTGAATCCCTCTTTCCTAAACAAGATCACTACAGTTTGTACACATCTGAAAACCAATGTTTTATTTTCTTTTTTCTCGACCCTTTAGAGAAATGGTTTTGTTCAATCAGAGGGGGAAAAATCAATTGCATTTCTGTCTAGCAACGATAAACTGCTAGAAAACTAATTTTTCAAAAACCCATTTAGACTAACATCAAAATAATTTATATCTCAAACTAAATCTAGCAAAAAGATGAGCAGGATACTTAGGAGCAAAATGATAAACTGTATCAAAATGTATTAAGTAACACCTAAATAATGGAACATGGAAAATCATTAAGATATCAATTCTCAGTGTCATTCCCATGACAATTCTAAAAGGGATATAAAGCAGAGAGGCAAAAGGCAAGTTGCAGAAGATATGTTTATATACATTTCAAAAACATGCAAAAGAAACAGTATGTTTAAGGTACATAAATTACTAAGAAATACATGACAACTAGAAATAAATTATAGAGGGCATAGTTGGAAGGAAGTCAATAGAAATTCAATGGTAATGATAATGACCTATTTCTGAACTAGGTTGCTACAAATATGAGTATTCACTGTTTGAAGTATGAATGTTCTGCTTTCCAAGACAGTGATTTAGCCCAGGGTGGCCTTCAACTTGCTATGTGGTCAAGGATGACCTTGAACTTCACTTTTTCTAAGATTTATTTATTTATATTTTATGTGTATGAGATTTAATCCACATATATGTCTCTACACCATGTTGTATAAAAATAGTACACAGAATTATTGCAATGATGTTAACAATGATTGTGAATGTTCAGTAGTAAATTTTAATAGTGGCTATGTTGTAATACTAAATAAAATGTGCATAAATTTACTAAGTATCCATATACTAGGAGCCTTGGAGCCTTTTGTTTTCTTTGCTTTTTAACAACAGCCAATTCCATGTCTTCATATTAATATTCAAGGGGAATTAAAAGTGTGCCATTGCAATATATTTCCAGGCATAAAACTCCTAAACTCCTGGCAGTCTCTCAGGCAACAATATATTTTACAGGCTCATGTTGTTTGCTGGCTGGCAGTTCCTAAGTAGCTGCAGAATGGGCACTGGTTACCAGAAAAGATCATGGCAGGGTCAGAGGATTGGGACTTTCAACCTCACCCTGTAGCCTCTGATTTGTGTAGCAGAGTTAAGGTTTGAATTGATCACCAATCACCCATAATAAAACTAGTTTTTTGAATTTGACTAAAGAAATGGCGCTGGAGATGTAGCTCAGAGGTACAGTATTGATCTGGCTCTACCAGGGTCCTAGGGCTCAATCTCCAGTACCACTCAAACCTAGTAGTGAAGCCTCTGTAAACTCCAAAGGACAGGGCTCCAGAAACTTCTAGACAACTGAATACATGGAGGCTCCTGGAGAATAGAGTAACCAAGAGGGAGCCTCTTGTCCCTTGCTCTATGGTTCACTTCTGGGTTCCTTTGCACCTTTTGTAATATCTTCTATAGTGAATCAGTAAGCTAAGCATTTCTCTGAGTTCCGTAAGTTACCTTAGCACAATAATTGCACCCACTGAAGGGGTTGTAGGAGCCCTGATTGCAGCTCACAGGTCAAAAAGATAAGTGATAATACAGTCAGAGTTCTGTGTTTTAACTAACAGTTAAAGTGGAGGGCAATTTTGGGGATAGAACACTTAAGTGTATGTGATCTAGCATAGATGCCTGAAGAGTTCTTAAATACTTGACGTACAGGAAAATTTGCCACATGTGTGACGTCAGAAATCTTCTGTGTTGATTGTTGAGTGCAAGCATAGGAAAAACTGAGTTTAGTATTTCCTTCCCCTCCTCGCAAGGCAGCATTTGGACTCTAGAGAGAGTATCTAGGAGTAAGCCACATACAAAAGACAACTGACCTGGAAATTAATTCTCTCACTGGAAGTTATAATAGATGCCAACGGGAGAACAAACCTGGCAAAGTATCTCAATTTCCTGGTGCTATTTCTTACCAATGTCAAAGTTTTGACCTGACCAACAAAACAAAACAAAACAAAACAAAAACAACAAAGTTAAGTGAAAGAAAGGCCTAGTTTTCAAACACCAGCTCTGTTGCTTACTAGCATGATCTTTGGAAAACAGTGCTATGTGTTCTAAGGTTCAAACAAAGATTTACATTTACTTGTTTATTTTCTGTGGGGACACGTGTGGGCATCAGAGGACAGTGTGTGGGAGTTCATTTTAACTTCCACTGTGTTGGTCCTGGGAATTGAATGTAGGTCATAAAGTTTAGCAGCAAGTGCCTTTACTTGCTGAGTCATCTTGTAACCCTGAACTGTAAGGATTTAATCTAAAAAGGAGTTATGAAGATTAAATAAAAATTCCATGTAAATGACCTAGCTCTGAAGCAGGCACAAAATAGACATTCAATAAATGCCAATTTATTTTTAAATAATGTGATTATGTTAAAACTAAAGAGATGGAGAGCTGGAAAGATGGCTCAGTGGTTAAAAGCACCTGTTGCACTTGCAGAGAACCCATGCTGGGTGGCTCACAATCCCATGTAACTGTAGGACCAATGGATCCAATACCTACTCACTTCTGGCTTCTAGAAACACTTATACTTACACGTACATAATCCAGACACACATACACACACACACACACAACCAAAAACACATGCAACTTTATAAAATATCTTAAAATAAAGCTAAATAAATTGAGCTGGATATGTAACCCAATAGTGCAGCACAGCTTGGTCAAAGCCCTGGGATTAGTCCCTAGCAACATGCCCCTCCCCTGCAGAAAGTATTTAAAGAATATTTATACAGAAAATTAACATATGTAAGTTTTCCATTTCCTGTGCTCTGCTAGCTCTGGCATAATCTCAAAGACAAAAACAAAACAGAAATAACATGGTTTAGGATATATAATTACAAAGTGATTGTACCTCCTGGCAGGCTCCATTAGAGAAATGGTAGGGCAGAGGCTGGCAAACTCATCTCTTCAATGCCTCCCTATTACCAAATTACCTTTTACTTTACTTTGTATTTTCATGCATTCCTCTTTTAAATAAAGATGTCTTTTATTTTATTTTCTAGACAAAAGCACAACAGATATGAGAAAGCAAGCAAATGGAGCAAATCTGGGATTGATACAGAATTAAAGACTGCAGATGAATGTTAACAATACTGTTTACATAAAGAAATAATGAGAATTTGAGTAAAAGACAATATACTATGATCAAGGAAGATGGTAAATGACTGACAAATGAATAACAGAATGACTTCCAGGAATAGCAAATAAAGATTTAAAAAATCAGATACATTTAAAGAGAGACTTGGTGACTTGGAATACATGTCACGGGGAATTTCAAAGGATGCAGCAGAAAGAGACAAAGATGTGGAAATGCTAATAAAATGTAAAGATATATGTTAAAAAGCATGAAATGGCACACTCGATAACGTTCTAGAAATAGAAATTAAAGAGAGTGTGAACAATGTGACCTAAGTTGTAAATATGAATTTTCTAGGGTAACTAAAATAAATAAATCCTTAGTTACAGAACAAACTACAGATCATCATTCAAAACCTGAAAAAATATCAGGTTCACAATGAAAAATTAAGACTATGCAGCAACAAGTCATCATCAACATTGTAGAGAAAGAAAGTTATTGACAAATTAAAAGAACAAAGCCCACTGAAACTGCAATTCTATCTCCCAGATTGCTGGCAGGAAAGCAAGATGGTATAGCTGCTCTGAAAAATCATTGGGCAGTTTTTGTACATATAAACAAATGTATTCTCATTTTGGAGAAAAAATGAACTTTTATTATTATCTTTTTGCCACGTCATAAACTATTCCTTGTTTAGTGCACACTCTTATCCTCCACTCCCTGCAATCATGGCCCATACTTCCAACAAGTCTCTCTCTTTTCAGCCCTTTCTCTAGCTATCTCTCTCTTCCTTATTCCTTCCATCTCTTATGCATTCTTTCTTATGTTTTTAATGTTTTATTAGCATGTTTTAAATTTATTCTTCTCTCACATATCACAGACAGATCATAGCTTCCACTCACGTATCCACTCCAGTCCCTCCCCTGTCCCCCAGCTCCACTTCTTCTCGGTTTCTCTTCAGAAAAGGTCAGGCTTTCTATGGATGTCAACTACAGATGGCATATCAAGTTGCAATAAGGCTAGGCACCTCCTTGCATATTAAGGCTAGATGAGGCAACTCAGTAGGAGGAAAAGGTCCCAAGATTAGACAGGCAAAAGAATCAGAGACAGCCCTGCTCCCATTATTAGGAATCCTACAAGGAGACCAACTACACAAGCATCATCGCATATATGCAGAGAGAGTGCCTAGGTCAGTCCCATGCAAGCTCTCTGGTTGTTGGTTCAGTATCTGTGAGCCCCTATGAGGCCAGGTTACTTGATTCTGTGGATTTTCTTGTGATGATCTTCTTGTCTCCTCTGACTTCTACAATCCTTCCTCCACTTCTTCAGCAAGATTCCCAAATCTGGCTGTGGACCTTTACATCTGATTCTATCAGTTGCTAGATAAAGCCCCTCTGATGATGATTATGCTGGGCTCCTGTCTACAGGTATAGCAGAATATCATTAGGAATCAGTTTATTGACTATTTTTCAGTGGTGTTTGGTTCTATCCTAGGCATCTAGTCTATCCAGCCTCTGGTTCCTGGCCTTCCGGGAGGTGTCAGGGGTGGCCTCCCTCGCATGGCAGGGTCTCAAGCTGGACCAGTCATTGGTTGGCCACTCCCACAATTTCTGTGCCACCTTTACCCCAGCACATCTTGTAGGCAAGGTCAATTTTAGGTCTAAAATTTTGTGGCTGGGTTGGTGTCCTAATCTCTCCATTGTAAGTCTTGCCTGGTTATAGGATATGGCCAGTTAAGGCTCTGTACTGGCCCCTTTTATGGGTATTTGCTAGAGTCACCCTTGTAGATTCCTGGGAGTTTCCATTGCACTAAATTTCTGCTTTGCCTCTGAATTGTAACCCAATTCCAGTTGTCTCTCCTAGGACTCTCTCCTTCCATCTTTCCTGTACCTGATCCCTCCTGTTCTCCTCACCACCTGTTCCAGTTCACCTGTGTTATGCATTCTATTTTTACTTCCCAGGGAGATTCATGCATATCTCCCCCCCCCAACCCTCCAATTTATCTAACATCTGGGTCTGTGGATTGTAGCATGATTATACTTTACTTTATAGCAAATATCTATGTATAAGTGAGTGCATACCATGTTTGTCTTTCTGAGTCTGGGTTACCTCACCCAGAATGATTTTTTCTAGTTCCATCCACTTGTCTGCAAATTTCATGTTATTTTTTAAACAGCTGAGTAGTACTCTGTTATGTAAATGTACCGTATTTCTTTATTCTTTGGTTGCAGGACATCTAGGTTGTTTCTAGTTTCTGGCTATTATGAATAGAGCAACAATGAACATAATTGAGCAAGTGTCCTTGTGGTATGGTAAAACATACTTTGGGTATATGCCTAGGAGTGGTATATGCCTGGGAGCTGAGCCTTGAGGTATATCAATTCCCAATTTTCTGAGAAACTGCCATATTGATTTCCAAAGTGGTTGTACAACTTTGAGCTCGTACTAACAATGGAGGAATATTCTTGCTTCACATCCTCAACAGCATGAATGTTACTGTGTGTTTGATTTTAGTCATTCTGATAGGTATAAAGATGGAATCTCAAGTAATATTAATTTGCATTTCCCTGATAGCTAAGGATATTGAATATTTATTTAAGAGCTTCTCAGCTATTTGAGATTCCTCTGCTGAGAATTCTATAGCCCATTTTTAATTGGATTATTTGGTTTGTTGATGTCTAGTTTTTTTTGAGTTCTTTACATATTTTAGATATTAGTCCACTGTGGAGTTGGTAAAGGTATTTTTCCATTCTGCAGGCTGCCATTTTGTCCTAGTGACAGTGTCCTTTGCCTTAAAGAAGCTTTACAGTTTCATGAGGTCCTATTTATCAATTGTTGATCTCAGTGCCTGCACTGTTGGTGTTCTGTTCAGGAAGTTGTCTCCATACCAATGTATTCGAAGTTATTCTCCATTTTCTCTTCTATCAGTTCAGGTTTTATGTTGAGGTCCTTGATCCACTTGGACTTGAGCTGTGTACAAAGAGATAAAAAATAGATCAGTTTGCATTCTTCCACATGCAGACATCCAGTTTGACCAGCACCATATTTTTTGAAGATGCTGTCTTTTTCCAGTATTTTTTGGCTTCTTTATAAAAAATCAGATATTCATATTATATGTGGATTTATGTCTAAGTTTTCAGTTGGATTCCATTAATCAAACTGTCTCTTTCTGTACCAATGCCATGTGGTTTTTGTTACTGTTGCTCTGTGGTATAGCTTGAAATCAGGGATGGTGACACTGCTGGAAGTTCTTTATAATAGTATATGGGACTGTTTTAGCTACCCTGGGTTTTGGGGGGTTATTTGTTTGTTTGTTTGTTATATAAAATGAGTATTGTCCTTTCAAGATTTGTAAAATACTGTGTTGGAATTTTTATAGAGATTGCATTGAATCTGTAGGTTGCTTTTGGTAAGATCATCATTTTTACTGTGTTAATTCTACTGATCCATGAGCATGAGAGATCTTTCCATCTTCTGATATCGCCTTTAACTTATTTTTTCAAATGCTTGAAGTGCTTGTCATATTTAACTTGCTTGGTTAGAGTTACACCAAGATAGTTTATATTATTTGTAGCTATCATAAAGAGTGTTGTTTCTCTGACTTCTTTCTCAGCCGATTTGTTGTTTGTATATAAAAGGGATAGTGATATTTGTTTAAGTTATTCTTGTATCCAGCCACTTTACTGAAGGTTTTTATCAGTTGTAGGAGTCCTCTGGTAGAATTATGTATACTATCATGTCATCTGCAAATAATGATACTTTGACTACTTCCTTTCTGATTTGTATGCCCTTGATCTCCTTTAGCTGTCTTATTGCTCTAGCTAGAACTTCAAGTACTATATTGAATACATGCAGAGAAAATGGACAACCTTGTCTTGTTCGGGATTTTAGAGACATTTCTTTGAGTTTCTCTCCATTTAAGTTGATGCTGGCTATAAGCTTGCTGTAAATTGCCTTAGTATGTTTAGGTATGTCCCTTGTAACCCTGGTCCCTCCAAAACTTTTATCATGAAGGAGTGTTTAGATTTTTCAAAGGCTTTTTCAGCAGAACACCTTTTTTTCCAATTTGTTTATAATAGTGCATTACATTAATGGATTTTTGTGTATTGAACCACCCCTGCATCCCTGGGATAAAGCCTACTTGCTTATGGTGAATAATATTTTTGATTTTATTCAAAATTTGATTTGATTGTTCTTGGATTCAATTTGCAAGCATTTTATTGAGTATTTTTTTTTTTTTGCATTGCTGTTTATAATGGAAAGTGGTCTGTAATTCTCTTTCTTTGTTGAGTCTTTGTGTGATTTGTGTATCAGGGTGATGGTGACCCCATAAAATGAATTTGGCAGATGTTCCTTCTGTTTTTATTTCGTGAAATAATTTGAGTATTGCTATTAGCTCTTCTTTGAATGTCTTGAAGAATTTTCACTAAAACCATGGCCCTGGCCGGGCTTTAAAAACAAACAAACACTCAGCCAAAAAAACAACAAGAAAAAAAACTTTTTATTGATTCTTTGTGAATTTCATATCATGCACCCCAATTGCACTCTTCTCCCCAGTCCTTCTTATCCACCATCTACCCTTGAAAACTCCACAAAAGAAATTTAAAAATAAATAAAAAGCTCCTCATGGAAGCTGCGATGTTTAACAGTGTGTCACACAGTTTACTCTTTTGTCAAAAGATCTTTACTTGCAAATGTTCATTACAATGACTCATTGGTCTAGTTCCAGGCCTCTGGTTTCTGCTTCACTATCAATATTGAATCTTCACTGGGACTCTTCTTAAATATCTTGTTGTTGCTCTGTGTTATGGAGATCTTGAAACTTTAGATCTGCAGGAGCAGCCCTTTCGTGTGCTCATGGACAGTGTTCATAGTTGGGTATGTTGGGGTGGGATATCAGCTGCTGCCCAAGTTAAGAGACTTTTAGTGACTGCTTCTATTTCCTTTATGGTTATAAGACTGTTTAAACTGTTTGCCTGGTCTTGATTTAACTTTGGTAAGTGGAATATATCTGGAAAATTGTCCATGTCTTTTAGATTTTCCAATTTTGTGGAGTAACAGTTTTGAAGTAAGACCTAATGATTCTTTGGATTTCCTCTGTGTCTGTTCTGTCTCCCTTTTCATTTCTGATTTTGTTAATTTGGGTTCTGTTTCTCTGCCTTTTAGTTAGTTGGCTGAAGATTTGTCTATCTTGTTGATTTTCTCAAAGAACCAATTCTTTGTTCCATTGATTCTTTGTTTCTAATTGATTGAGTTCTGCCCCGAGTTTGATTATTTCCTGCAGTCTTCTCTTGGGTATGTTGGCTTCTTTTTTTCCCTAGAGCTTTCAGATTAGAGCTAGTATGAGAACTCTCCAATTTCTTTACTCTTAGCACTGCTTTCACTGTGGCCCGTAAGTTTGAGTATGTTGTGCCTTCATTTTCATTTAATTCTAGAAAGTCTTTTCTTTCTTTCTTTGTTTCTTCCCTGATCCAATGATCGTTGAGCAGAGAGCTGTTCAGTTTCCACGAGTGTGTAGGCTTTTTATTGTTTCTGTTGTTAAAGTTCAGCTTTAATCCATGGTGATCTGATAGGATACCATGAGTTATTTCAGTTTTCTTGTATCTGCTTAGGCTTGCTTTGTGACTGAGAGAGGTGCTGAGAAGGAAGTATATTCTTTTGTGTTTGGGTGAAATGTTGTGTAAAATATCTGTTAGGTCCTTTGGATTCATAACTTCTGCTAGTTTCATTATTTCTCTGTTTAGTTTCTGTCTCCATCACCTGTCAATTGTTAAGAATGGGGTGTTGAAGTCTCTATTAATGTGTGGGGTTAGATGTGTGATTTAAGCTTCAGTAATGTTTCTCTTATGGATGTTAGTGCCCTTGCATTTGAGGCAGAGGTGTGTGTGTGTGTGTGTGTGTGTGTGTGTGTGTGTGTGTGTGTAGGTGTGCTTCTCTTCTTTTGGTTTTGCTGGTGTGAGGTTGTTTATTTCCTGTGGTTTTGTGCTTTAAGCTAACCTCCTTGGATTGGAGTTTCCTTCTAGTGCCTTCTGTATAGCTGGATTTGTGGATAGATACTGTTGTCATAAAATATCTTGTTTTCTCCAACTGTGGTGATTGAAAGTTAGATGTAATTCTGATAGGTCTGCTATTATGTGTTAGTTGGCCTTTTTCCCTGCAGTTTTTAATATTCTTTCTTTGTTCTGTAGGTTTAATATTTTGATTATTATGTAGTGGGAGGGACTTTCTTTTCTTATCTAATCTATTTGGTGTTGTTTCCTTTTTTATATTTTTTATAGAAAATTTTATTTAACATATAACATTTTCCAGCATAAAGGCAATATACAGGACAACTGGTGTACACGGCTGCTACAGAAACAAACTGAAGTACTGAGGAGGTGGGAAAGAAGTGTGGCTTGCTCGTTTTATTTGCACTCCAAACTAGACATGCAGCTGGCATTAGCTCCAACAAAAAAGGGAAACAAGGAGAGGACTCCAATAAAGCTGAGTGCCCATGTCGGCCAAGTACACTTGCACTCACCCAAAAGAAAATGGCCTCTTCCCAGGGCAAATTGTATAGGCTTCATTCATTAAATATACAATTTCATTTTCCATTATCCTTTTTTATTTTATTTTTCTTTTTATTTTATTTTTTATTTTTATTTATTTATTTTTTTTACAAAATCAACAGCTTATTGACCACTTAGGAGCATGTGCTCTTGCTAAAAGTCTCTCTCCTTTGTCGCTCATCCACTCTGTCCTCACGGAAGCCTAGAGTGACTTTTCACCTGCTCAGATCATTATGTTTGCCAATGGGCAACAGAGTAAACCTTAATTGTATCTGACAATGTTCTCAGTGTATAAAAAGACCCCCAACTGTCAGGACCATATTCAGTGAATCCACTTTGTGAATAGCCTGCCAAACAGTACTAGCTGACAAACAGAAATGGTTATTAAAAAGATTCTAGGCAGCTGAGGAAAGGAACCCCAGGAAGGCCCAGCAATGCATATGGTGAAGGCAAGTGCTATTGATTAAGGCTGTTTTCTCTGGTTTGCCTTTACAAATGCACACAGGTCACTGAAAGTCTAACTGAAGGACAAATTGGACAAGCCTACTAGCTGCAGGGCTGGTGGCAGGACCCAGGCAGGTGGCCAGCTGCCTGCACCAACCAGATACCTTCTGCCAGGGACTCACATCCTAGAAACCTCTTCTCCCATGGTGCTGATGGTTGCCTTGCATTGTGGTTACCATAAAATAACTCTCATTGGCATCCAAGCTTTATAAAAACACCTTCATTTTGCTCAAAAAGGGCAGTCAATAGATACAGAGAAGCCAAACTGAACAGCTTCAACAAAATAAAATAACATCAGCAGCATATCTTCTTGCTGGAGACTTTGGGTAGAGTGTACATGCACCAGAGTTCTACTGTTCCTTGCCTTGGACATGGGAAGGAAGTCAGTTGTAGATTTTAAATGCCTTTTCTAGGTAAATATAGCGACTCCTCTTTGGGGCTTCGTTGAAGTAGTCAAGCCCTAGCCAAGGCTGAGTATGAGACATGTTACCAGGTTGTGGCTCAAAGTCTTTCAAATTCATTTCATACTCATCTTCATTGATGTGCTGGTGCCAGCCCATCATGACAATTGCAAATTTAAACTTTTTAAACTCCTTTTCCTGGATATCCAGCAGGCTCTGAATCTGCTTCCTCTCTTCTCTGAAATGCTCACCCTGGTGTATCCTCACAAAAATGGAATTCCAAACATCCCAAACACCTCTTTGTGTATATGTGCCACTGTGATTAGCATTTCATTTTCCTTATTTGTGTCTACCTGGTCCAAAAGAATTTCCTCTATTCTAAAAGTCTGACTCATTGCAGGAGATAAGCATTCTAATAGTTCATCTTCTTGATGCACACCAATAATTTTGTAGCTCACGATTTCTAGCAGCCTAAGTCTGCCTGATGCTATGTCACTGAGCTCCACGGCCTTTTAACATTCTTCTAATAGGCCCGGACTCTTCTCTAAATTGGCTGTTTAACCATATACACTTAAAACTTCTGTTCTTAAAGTCTATGATTTTTATCTTAAGTTGCTGACAGTAAAGTTTCTTAGGTTGTCTTGGCTTGAAGAATTGTAGAAGATCTCTTAGAGTACCTTTGTAATTATTTCTAAGTGGATAACCGGTGCAGTCCCTATAACCTTGAGACTTGAAAAACTACAGCAACATGAGGTCTGTGTTGAGCCTCTGTGCAACTGTCTTTGCAACCTGAAAATAATTCATCCTATTTGATAATGTGACCATAAATCCAGGGTCATTGGGAATCGTTTTGTCACAGATGATGACGTCAACTCGGTGGTAGAGATCTCTGAAATATTCTTTAGCAGTGGGTAACTAACTCACTGTTATCATTTTCTGGGTCATCCTTCTGAAACACTATGATGTCACCATCCATCAGTTCATCAAGAGCTTTCTCAAGAGTCACATCATAGTCCTGAATTCTCTCTGTTAAATTTGGCTTAACTTCCTCATAGAGGATAAGGCTAGTATCCTGGATAAATCCTGCTCTGTCACACATAACCAGGAGTAAGTCACATATTTTATAGGATATGGGTGTGTAGATATGTCCACAGTAATTCAAGCTTCGTGTTTTAGGATCATACATCTTCGAAAATAATATTACATCATGATCTTTATCAAACGTGGACAATGTTGCTCTACTAGCAGCCAGCTCCGGTTCAACTGTTTCCAGGAATATTGCCCAAGAGTTTTCATTATCACTCAGTTCAATCATTGTTTTATTGCTTCATCAAACATTTCAGGCCACTTTATTCCATTACTCCTTGCTTGCATAAGCCATAATCGAATCTGATCTTGTGGAAACTCCATGGTCTGGGAGAGACTCTGAACAAACTTGGCCAGGGAGGACTTCTTCAGAACCTTGAACATGGTATACCTCACTTTCTCCTCATTGTACATGTCATTTCCTTGGTGGCCACAATACTGGTCCTCTGCAACTATCTGCACTTGCATGTAGAGATGGGCTTCCTGCCACTCCTTCTCCTTCTGAGCCTCGTTCCTTTTCTCTTCTTGCAATCGTTCCATCAACTGCTGAGGAATATCATGATCGGTGACAGCTTATAACACTTCACTTAGCTTTGATTCCCTGATGTTCACTAACATATAGGCACTTGTGCACTGTCGAATAGATAGGTCATCATCATGACCCTCATAATTGTGCTCAATAGCTTCTTCTTTAGTACACCTGGATACCACTGGTGTTAAGTTTCTTGTACCTTTTTAGGCATCTACTTTCTAAGTTTATAACATTTTTCTTCTATGATTTTGTTAAAAAATATTTTCTGGGCCTTTGAGCTGGGAATCTTCTCCTTCTGTTTCTATCATTCTTAAGTTTGGTCTTTGCACAGTATCCCAGATTTCCTGGGTATTTTGTATCAGGGATTCTTTTTAGATTTAACATTTTCATTGACCAGTGTATTAATTTCTTCTATCATATCTTCTATACTTGAAATTCTCTCTTCTATCTTTTGTATTCTATTGGTGATGCTTGCATCTGTTTACTTACTGAGATTTTCCATTTCCAGGATTGCCTTAGTTTGTGCTTTCTTTATTGCTTCCATTTCCATTTTCAAGTCTGGAACAGTTTTATTAATTTTCTCCACTTGTTTGTGTTTTTTCTTGGTTTTCTTTTTTTTTTTTAAATATCTGAAGTCTTACAGAGCATGTTTATTGAGCATAATTAGAATTATAATAAACAAAATGCTAGCTTAAAAACCTGCTCAAAAATAAGTGAATTATAACAAAAAATAGCCTGAAAACTTGTTCAAAAATAGAATAGCACACTTCTGAATAGCTCATGATATAAAGAAGAAATTACAATGAACATAGAAAGCATATTAAACAAAATGATGAAAACTGTCAAGTCAAAGATGTGGTGCATACAGAAAGTAGTGCTTAAGGAGCTATGTCTGAACCCATGGCTTTGGCCAAGGTCATTTCCAAGTTTTGTCATTATTATTTTTTTTTATTTTCATATTTTATTTACATTTCAAATGTTTCCCCCTTTTCAGATCTTCCCTTTGGAACCTCCCCATTCCCTCCGCCCTCCCCCTGCCACTATGGGAATATTCTCCAACCCACCCTCCCACCCATCCACCCACCCACCCACCCACTCTCATCTTCCCTCCTTGGAATTCTGCTATACAGGGGGATGTAACACCCTCAGGCCCAAGGGCCTCTCCTCCCCCTGACAGATAACAAGACCCTTCTCTGCCGCATTTGTGGCCAGCAGCATGGGTCCCTCCATGTGTATTCTTTAGTTGGTGGATCAGTCTCCAGAAGTATCGGGGAATCAGGCCAGTTGCCACTGTTGCTACCTCCCTGGGGCTGCACACACCCTCAGTTCCTTCAGTCCTTTCTCCAAGCCCTCCATCTGAGACCTCACACTCAGTACTACTGTTGATGCAAAGTGACTCTTGGGTATTTCAAACATCTGGGCTAATAACCACTTAACACAGTGGTTATTAGTGGTTATGTAGTGAGTACATACCATGTTCATTCTTTTGTGACTGTGTTACCTCACTCAGGATGATATTTTCAAGATCCATCCATTTGTCTACGAATTTCATGAAGTCATTGTTTTTAATAGCTGAGTAGTATTCCATTGTGTAAATGTACCACATTTTCTGTATCCATTCCTCTGTGGAGGGACATCTGGGTTGTTTCCAGTTTCTGGCTATTATAAATATGGCTGCTATGAACATAGTGGAACATGTATCTTTATTACATGTTGGAGCATCTTCTGGGTATATGCCCAGGAGTGGACTAGCTGGGTCCTCAGATAGTATTATGTTCATTTTTCTGAGGGTCCACCAAACTGATTTCCAGAGAGGTTGTATCACCTTGCAATCCCACCAGCAATGGAGGAGTGTTCCTCTTTCTCCACATCCTCTTTTCCACTCTCTTTTTTCCACTGGATGGTTTTAGCTCCTTTGTCAAAGATCAAGTGACCATAAGTGTGTAGGTTCATTTCTGGGTCTTCGATTCTATTCCATTGATCTACCTGCCTGTCACTGTACCAATACCATGCAGTTTTTATCACTACTGCTCTGTAGTACAGCTTGAGGTCAGGGAGGCTGATTCCCCCAGAAGACCTTTTATTGTTGAGGATAGTTTTTGCTATCCTGGGTTTTTTGTTATTCCATATGAATTTGAGAATTGCTCTTTCTAGGTCTATGAAGAATTGAGTTAGGATTTTGATGGGGATAGCATTGAATCTGTATATTGCTTATGGCAGGATGGACATTTTAACTATGTTAATCCTGCTGCTCCATGAGCATGGGAGATCTTTCCATCTTCTGAGGTCTTCTTCGATTTCTTTATTCTGGGACTTGAAGTTCTTGTCATACAGATCTTTCACTTGTTTGGTTAGAGTCACACCAAGATATTTTATATTGTTTATGACAATTGTGAAGGGTGTTATTTCCCTAATTTCTTTCTCAGCTTGTTTATCCTTTAAGTATAGGAGGGCTAATGATTTGCTTGAGTTAATTTTGTATCCAGCCACTTTGCTGAAGTTGTTTATCAGCTGTAGCAGATCTCTGGTGGAGTTTTTCAGGTCACTTAAGTATACCATCATATCATCTGCAAATAGTGATATTTTGATTTCTTTCTTTCCAATTTGTATCCCTTTGATTTCCTTTTGTTGCCTGATTGCTCTAGCAAGAACTTCAAGTACTATGTTGAATAGATAGGGAGAGAGAGGGCAGCCTTGTCTAGTCCCTGATTTTAGTGGGATTGCTTCGAGTTCCTCTCCATTTAGTTTGATGTTGGCCACTGGTTTGCTGTATATTGCTTTTACCAAGTTTGGGTATGCTCCTTGAATTCCTGATCTTTCCAAGACTTTTATCATGAAGGGATGTTGAATTTTGTCAAATGCTTTTTCAGCATCTAACGAGATGACCATGTGGTTTTTTGCTTTGAGTTTGTTTATGTAGTGGATTACATTAATGGATTTCCGGGTATTGAACCATCCCTGCATCCCTGGGATGAAGCCTACTTGATCATGGTGAATGATCATTTTGATGTGTTCTTGGATTCGGCTTGCAAGAATTTTATTGAGTATTTTTGCATCGATATTCATAAGGGAAATTGGTCTGAAGTTTTCTTTTATTGTTGGGTCTTTGTGGGGCTTTGGTATCAGTGTAACTGTGGCCTCATAGAATGAATTGGGTAGTGTTCCTTCCGTTTCTATTTTATGGAATAGCTTGAAGAGTATTGGTATTAGGTCTTCTTTGATGGTCTGATAGAATTCTGCACTGAACCCATCTGGTCCTGGGGTTTTTTTGATTGGGAGACTTTTAATGACTGCTTCTATTTCCTTAGGAGTTATAGGATTGTTTAGATGGTTTATCTGATCCTGATTTAACTTTGGTAATTGATATCTGTCTAGAAACTTGTCCATTTCCTCCAGATTTTCCAATTTTGTTGCATATAGGCTTTTGTAGTAGGATCTGATGATTTTTTTAATTTCCTCATAGTCTATTGTTATATCTCCATTTTCATTTCTAATTTTGTTAATTTGGATACTGTCTCTGTACCCTCTGGTTAGTCTGGCTAAGAGTTTATCTATCTTGTTGATTTTCTCAAAGAGCCAGCTCTTGGTTTTGTTGATTCTTTGTATAGTTCTTTTAGTTTCCACTTGGTTGATTTCAGCCCTTAATTTGATTATTTCCTGCCTTCTACTCCTCTTGGGTGTATTAGCTTCTTTTTGTTCTAGAACTTTCAGATGTGCTGTTAAGCTGTTAGTGTATGCGCTCTCCAGTTTCTTTTTGGAGGCATTCAGAGCTATGAGTTTTCCTCTTAACACTGCTTTCATTGTGTCCCATAGGTTTGGGTAAGTTTTACTTTCATTTTCATTGAATTCTAGGAAGTCTTTAATTTGCGTCTTTATTGCTTCCTTGACCAACTTATCCTTAAGCACTGCATTGTTCAACTTCCATGTGTATGTGGGCTTTCTGTTGTTGTTGTTGCCATTGAAGACCAACCTTAATCCGTGGTGATCTGATAGGAGGCATGGGATTATTTCCATCTTCTTACATCTGTTGAGGTTTGTGTTGTGACAAATTATATGACCAATTTTGGAGAAGGTACCATGAGGTGCTGAGAAGAAAGTATATTCTTTTGATGCAGGATGAAATGTTCTATAGATATCTGTTAAACCCATTTGGTTCATAGCATCTGTTAGTTTCACTATGTCTCTGTTTAGTTTATGTTTCCAAGATCTGTCCATTGTTGATAGTGGGGTGTTGAAGTCTCACACTATTATTGTGTGAGGTGCAATATGTGCTTTGAGCTTTAGTAGAGTTTCTTTTATGAAAGTTGGAGCTCTTGCATTCAGGGCATAGATGCTCAGAATTGAGAGTTCTTCTTGGTAGATTTTTCCTTTGATGAGTAAGAAGTGTCCTTCCTCATCCTTTTTGATGACTTTTGGTTGAAAGTCAATTTTATCCGATATTAAAATGGCTACTCCAGCCTGTTTCTTGGGGCTATTTGCCTGGAAAATTGTTTTCCAGCCCTTTACTCTGAGGTAGTGTTTGTCTTTAATACAGAGGTGCATTTCCTGGATGCAGCAAAATGCTAGGTCCTGTTTATGGATCCAATCTGTCAGTCTATGTCTTTTTATTGGGGAGTTGAGACCATTGATGTTAAGAGATATGAAAGAATAGTGATTGTTATTTCCTGTTATTTTTGATGCTGTTAATATTGTTTGTGTGGCTGTCTTCTTTTGAGTTAGTTGAAAGATTACTTTCTTCCTTTTTCTTCAGTGTAGTTTCCCTCCTTGAGTTGGCGTTTCCCATGTATTATTCTTTGTAGGGATGGGTTTGTGGAAACATACTGTGCAAATTTGGATTTGTCGTAGAATATTTTAGTTTCACTATCTATGATTATTGAGAGTTTTGCTGGGTGTAGCAGCCTGGGCTGGCATTTGTGTTCTTTTAGAGTCTGTATGAGCTCTGCCCAGGATCTTCTAGCTTTCATAGTCTCTGGTGAGAAGTCTGGTGTAATTCTGATAGGTCTGCCTTTATATGTTACTTGTCCCTTTTCCCTTACTGCTTTTAATATTCTTTCCTTGTTTTGTGTATTTGGTGTTTTGAATATAATGTGACGGGAGGAATTTCTTTTCTGGTCCAGTCTATTTGGCGTTCTATAGGCTTCTTGTATATTTATGTTCATCTCTTTCTTTAGGTTAGGGAAGTTTTCTTCTATAATTTTGTTGAAGATATTTACTGGTCCTTTAAGTTGGGAGTCTTCACTCTCTTCTATACGTATTATCCTCAGGTTCTGTCTGCTCATTGTATCCTGGATATCCTGGATGTTTTGGGTTAGGAGCTTTTTGCATTTTGTGTTTTCTTTGACTGTTGTGTCCACGTTTTCTATGGTATCTTCCGCAGCTGAGATTCTCTCTTCCATCTCTTGTATTCTGTTGGTGATGCTTGCATCTATGACTCCTGACTTCTTTCCTAGGTTCTCCAGCTCTAGGATTGTCTCCCTTTGTGATTTCTTTATTGTTTCTATTCCTGTTTTTAATTCCTGAATGGTTTTGTTCATTTGTTTGATTGTGTTTTCCTGTAATTCTTCAAGGGATTTTTATGTGTCCTCTTTAAGGACTTCCAGTTGTTTACCTGTGTTCTCTTGTATTTCTTTAAGGGAGTTGTTTATTTCCTTCTTAAAATCTTCTATCATCCTCTTGATAAATGATTTTAAGTCTGAGTCTTCCTTTTCTGGTGTGTTGGGGTATCCAGGGCTGGCTGTGGTTGGAGAGATGGGTTCTGATGAAGCCAAGTTGTTTTGGTTTCTGTTCCTTGTGTTCTTGCCCTTGCCTTTCACCATCTGGTTATCTCTGGTGTTAGCTGGTCTTTCTCTCTCTGACTGTGGCTTGTCTTTCCTTCAAGCTCAGATATCAATAATCCTGTGAGACCAGTTCTCTCTTCCAGCTGTTCTTCAGACCCTGCGTCTGGAGTCCTCCTGTTGCTGGCTCCTCAGCACAAGTGGGCGGGTAGCTTTCTCCCTGCACTGCTTGTATATGGAGGCCTGGTGAGCCAGGCGGGGTTTCTGGCCACAGGTGGAAGCAGGCAGGCTCTTACCTCCAGCCTTTTCCTCAGTCCCTGTGTCTGGACTTGTTCTTGCTTTTCTTTAAGGGCTTTTATTCATTTCTTCTTTAAGGAGCCCTATCATTTTCATAAAGTTGGTTTTAAGGTTGTTTCTTGTGCTGTGGCTCTGTTGGAATAGTCCAGGGTTGCTGATGTAGGATAGCTGGTAATGCCATATTGCCCTGGCTGTTGTTGATTATGTTCTTACACTGGTGTCTGGGCATCTGAATTTGGGATGAATATGTGTCTAAGATTGGATTTTTGAGTTTGCCTTTGTTAGAAGGGTGGTTTCCCCCCCTCAGTTTCTGCTTCCTCTCTGCTCTTTTGGTCTTTGTGGTCTGTATTTCTGGAAGCCCGTGTGACCTCTTATACAGCAGGGAGTCAGAGTTGGGGGCTGGACTTCTGGTAGTGAGCTTAGCCTTTGGTCCAGCAGGGGATCTCTGTTGTTCTGACTGGTATGGCCTGTACTTGAGCATCAGGATATCTAGCCAAATAGGGATAGGGGGTAAAATATCAGAAATGGATGATGACGATAGTGTCAACACCTTGGACCTTTCTGTTCTGAACCAAGTGGGAGGTGTTCAGATGAGCAGTGTGGCTCTTACCTGTTTTGGGGTTTGTGGCCTGCTTCTGAGCAGCAGATTTTACCCCAGGTGTGTGGGGGGGGGAGTGCTAGTGGCAGGGTGGGCAATGGGACATGGAAAGGAGTGTCTGTAGGGTTTGTCTTTCTGGTCACACAGAATCAAGATAGGTGGTAGGTGGTGGGGTGGGGTGGTACTGCTTGAGCCTTTGGGCTTTGAACTGAGGGAGTAGGAGGCTTCTGAGTGTAGTTAGGGCTCTGACCCATTCTGCTTGGCATGGCCTTCACCCGATCTTCCTGTTGAGGCCTCACAAATATCTTTATTTTAGTTTTATTTATGTCTGTGTGACTATGAGTATGAAGTTGCCTAAGAAGGCCAGAAGCAGGACATCAGATCCCTACACCTGAAGTTATAAGTGACTGTGAGCTGACCAACATGGGTACTTGGAACCAAATTTGGGTTCTCTACAAGAGCCTGAAGTTCTCTTAACTGATATGATCTGGATATCTCACTTTTAGGTATGTACCCTACAGAAGTGAAACTTGTATGTATCCACAAATCTGATTTGCAGAAGTAGCATTACCCATAATTGCCTCAAACTAGAAACCATACAGATGGTTTCTTCAATGAGTAAATGCACAGCATTGCATCCATAAAATTGAATGATTTTTCAGCTATAAAAAAAAATTGTTGCTAACATGCACTACATTCTATATTAAAATCTCGCATGCCTTTTGTTAAGTGAACCAAGCCCAATTTAAAAGCCCATGTTACATTTCACTTACATGACATTTGTGAAAGGACAAAGCCATAACAACTGAGAAAAGATCTAAGATGCCAGGACATAGATGTGGGGAGCATGTGTGAATAAAAATGGGAAGCATGAGAAGGTTTGTGGGGCCTAGTCCAGTTCTGTATGTTGATTATGGTAGGAGTGACAACATTTTACATGTAAATTCATTGACCTGACCTGGCACTGTGGCTTCTGCCTGTAGTCTTGATTGTGCATGAGGCTGAGGCAGGAAGATCACCTGAGCTCAGGGATTCAAGGCCCACGAAGGCAACAAGTGAAAATTTCTCTTAAAAAACAAAAAACAAAAACACAAAATAATAAAACACCAAGTAAAGAAAAACAAACAAAAAGAAACTGATTAGACATCAAAAGAAGAGTTAATTTACTGTATCATTTCTTTATTGTAATGTGTAACTTACATACTGTAATGACTCATTTAAAGAATATACTTTTGTCAGGTATAGCAATTCATGTCTATAATCTTAGCAACTAGGAGACTGAGGCAAGACTATCCCAAATTCAAGACCAACCTGGGCTATATTAAGAAGTACTTAGGGCAACCAAGGCTACACATCAAATCCTCCCTCAAAGAAAAAAACGTGTATAATCATAAAATAAAATATGTACAGCTGGGCATGGTGATACATTCTTTAAATCCCAGCACTAGGGAGACAGAAGATGGCAGATTTCTGTTTGAGGCCAACCTGGGCTACATAAAACTTTCCAAGACAGCCAGGGATATATACAGTGCAACCTTGTCTCTAATAATAAATAAAAGAAATGTACAGTGGCTTTTTTCTCTTTTTAATTGACAAAATTGTATATATTTGCATTATACAACATATTTTGGAAGCTGTATAAATTAAACTAAACTAAATAACATGTAGATTAACTCACATCTTTATTTGTGGTAATAGCACTTAAAATCCACTCTGGCAATTTTCTTTTTCTTTATAATTTTTATCAATTCTTTGTGAATGTCACATTATGCATCCCAATCCCACTCATTTTCCTGTCCTTCCATATCCTCCCTCCACCCTTGTAACCTTTCCTCAATAGACGATAAAAAACTAGCAGTGGAAGTTGCAGTGTGCCACATAGTACACCCTGTGGTTCAAACAGCTTTACTTGCAGATATTCATTGCAATGAGTCATTAGTCTGATTCAAGGCCTCTGGCTTCTGCTACATTATCAATACTGGATCTTCACTGAGACTCCTCTCAGTTATCCTGAAGTTTCCTTGAGTTGTGGTGATTCTGAAGCTTTGGTTGTGCAGGACCAGCCCCTTCATGCACGACTGCAGCTCGTGGGTGGGGTAGATGTTGGAGTAGGCCAGCTCAAAGCCCTGGTTCTGGGCCTTGGTGATAGCTGAGTTGGTCAGCCCACCAGTTCTTCTGCACTGACCAGACAAGGGGCAGGACCAACTTAGTGCAGCCATCAGACATCAACATGGCCTCAGATGGCAGTCCAGACCACAGACATCCACATGGTCTTTGATGGTAACATGGGCCAAGGACATTGGCACAGATCCCATGCTGCAGTAGGGCCACATACCTAGACATGACCCTCAGTGGCAGCATGGGGCAGGCCAGGTCTGTGGCTGTCTTCTGCCAAGACCTGTACCAAGCAATTTTTAAATATGTAAGATATTGCTATTAACTATAGTGTCTTAGTTGGGATTTTACTGATATGAAGAGACACCATGACCAAGGCAAATCTTATAATGGAAAACACTTAATTGGGTCTGGCTAACAAGTTCAGAGGTTCAGTTATCACCAAGGTGGAAGTATGGCAGCATTGAGGTAGACATGGGGCTAGAGGAGGTGAGAGTTCTGCCTCTTTATCCAAAGGCAGACAGGAGAAGACTGGCTTCCAGACAGCTAGGAGGAAGGTCTCTTAAAGTAACCCCCCCAACCCCCAGTGACACACTTACTCCAACAAGGCCACATTTAATAGTGCTACTCCCTGGGCCAGGCATATTCAAACCACCACATATAGTTACCATAATGAACAAGGTATCTGTCAAGTTACCTCTTCCCATCTAACTAAAAATTTGGATACTTTGGCAATATGACATTTGAAAATAATTTATAAAACCAGAAAACCTAAATAAGGCAGTAACCTTTCAAGAAACATAAAAGGTAGCCTACAATCTACCACTAGAAAGACACGAGGTTTGTTGGGAGACATTACATACATAGCACCTTGAAGAACCGAAATCTCTCATAATATTATTAAAGAACTCACATTATACATACCTCTCTATATTATACACAGAATTCATATTATATATACAAAAAAATTTATCTTTCCAACTCACTTTCCATGATGTTTGCTAGCATAATCCTAACACTTACATGAAACAAAAGGTTTACAAAGAAAGAAAGAAGTGAACTGGGCAATGTTGAACAGTAGAAGAGCACATGCCTAATACGCATGAGGATCTGGGTTCCATCTTCAGCCCCATATTTAAAAGAAAGAGAGAAGAAACAGACAAACAAAAGGATAAAGGGAAGGAGGATCTAAGGAAGAGAAAAGGAGGAAAAGATGAGTGACTTGTGAGCATTAGATGTTAAAATCTTGATAAAATATTAGAAAACAGAACTCAAAAACACACCAAATAGCAAGAAGTAAGAAAAACAGTCCCCAAAGAATAGCCCTGGGAGGCAGAAAAATATAATAAAATGCAAGCTCAAGACAAGGTGGCCAAAGAACAAAATCAAAGGAATATGTGCCGGATGTATGATATACTTAAGGTCTAGGACCAGATACGGTTTTTTCACTTCTGGCACTATTACACAGAAGATACTTTGTAATTACCTCTACTTTGTTTATTTGAAAAGAAATATAGCAGTTTCCATTTATTCATTGTTTTTATAACAGTAGAGATGGAACCCAACACCTCAGCATTTTAGATAAGCACCAGTCTTCCTTTAAAATATATAGTAGAATGCAAGAGGAGTGGTTGTGACAGGAGGTCTAGACTATGAAACTAGAGTTTTGACCATGAGAGAGGAACAAAAGGTGTTGAGAAGGGGATGGTAGGAGAAGGCACTTTGTCACCTGTGACATAAAAGTGGAAAGAAGGTCACTGGGAGTGGGAGGGCAAAAGGAAAAGCAAGAGTAGAGTGGAAAGAGGAAGAAAACAGGAGGAAACTTGGTTTATTTAAATTTTGTTTATTAAATTTAAGATGCCACAATTACTAACCATGCTACAATCCACAGACCCAAAGAAAGTAAGGAAGAAAGAGGGCCCAAGGGAGGAAATAAAATAGAGGAGGTTAATGATTTTGAAAAGAAAAAGCAGCAGCAGCAAGGAAATTCTATGTCCTAAAACTGTAGAATACCATGAAATAGAGTCTTGAGCAGGCAGCTACTAGGATGGGATGTTGTGCCCTGTACTAGATTATTTCTCACATTTACTAACTAGGTTACTACTGAATTCTACAGGCTTCAGGGCAGAGCAGAGACCTCAAACTCAGGAGCTCCTATCTCAGACTCCAGAATGCTGAAATTGCCAAGTATGTGTCACCAAATAGGGGTGAGAAATAAAAAGAAACAACATTCAAGTTTCTCTCCCCATTGTTTGCAGAAGATTGGTTTCTATTCTGCCATTTTTACTTTGTTTAGTGTGTGTGCACACATGTGTGACTTGGGAGGTCAAGGAAGGAGGATTGACATTATTCAGAGGCCAGCCTGGGCTTTGTACTGAATTCCAGTCCAGCTTAAGCTATATTGAGACTTTATCTCAATAAAAGAAGAATATAAAAAAGAGAGAAAGATAGATGGGAAGGAAGGAAGGAAGAGAGGGAAGGAGGGAGGAGGAGAGGCAAGGTTAGGAGAGGGTAGGTGTGGGACATAAAACCATACCGCTTTCTCAGGATGGGCCCACCACTAGCACTGCAGCTTTGGGAAGCGGAAAAGGAGTGCAGGGAATTTGACTGCACTTATCCCATGTGGTGTGTTCTGGACTGTAGGGAAGTGCTCTGGTGGTGGGAAAGTATAGTCTGAGAAAGCTGGAGCTGGTTCAGGGTTCCCCAGGTCTGTGATGAGGCCAGGGCTGTGGAGTTCTCAGACTCTTGACATCCAGGCACCACTGGAAGTCGCAGAAGAGCAGAGATGGGGGGGGGGGGAGCAGCGGGCTTCAGACCGGGGCTGGGGGGGGGCCGGGGGGGGGGGGGGGGGTTTGGCAGTGGGGAAAGCAAGAACTCTGGCTTGTCCCAGCAGGGATTGTTATCTTGGCTGAGGCAGGCTTGGTGGTAGTTGTGGCTGAGAGCACAGAGAGGCCTACTACAGGAGATTACACTGGGGCTCTGTAGGCGAATTCCTTCTTCATGGCTCCCCATGGTGGATCTTGATGAAAAGAGGCAGTCCATGGTTCTAAACAATTTATAGTCATGGCAGAAAATTGATGCATAAAACCATAACCCACTTCTCAGGGTGGGCCTGAGATTAAATACTTTTTGCAGGGAGAAATTTCTGGGAAGGGAAGCTTATTGGCTAAACCTTCTGGGCCTCTAGGTACCTCATTAATATGGAAAACTGTTTTGAGCCTATGTGATCATAGGGCACATGTTTCTTTTATGTGAGAAACATGGTGTGTTTTTCAAGGAGAGGAGAGGAGAGGAGATGAGAAGAGAGGAGAGGGGAGGAGAAAAGAGAAAAAAACAGAGTTGAAGGCGAAGAATGTAACAAGTCAGTGGTCTGACACTCCCTACACAGCCCAAGCAAACCTTGAACTCATAGCATCGGCTGTCTGAGCCTCCTGAGTGCTGAAAATACAGGTGTAAGCCACCACTCCTGGCTGAAACATGGAATTTAATACTGTTGTAATACGAGAATGAAAGTATAGCAAATCTGGAGGAATTCTCTGAACCATTCATGAATGCCTTTCCTACAAGCAATATTGCTGTGCATTTAAAGGTGATTTAAACTCTCAGGCAAATGATTTTCACTTGGCAGAGTATTTAGCAACTTCAATTACTGTGTAAGTTTAGGATTGGTAAGGGAGCTCCCATGAGGACAGAAAAGTTTTCACTCAGAAACAAAATGTATTGAGTTAAGCAATAGGGAGTTCAAAAACAATTATTATTAAGAGGTGCACTGTTGCTTTAAATTTGCAAAATTGGTTTTCATTACTTTCCCTCTTGGTTCAATAAAAAGGCTTTTAAATGGAATCTTTTTAGAATTTAATAAACTCCTTAAAAGTTATGCAAAAATAATGTCACGAGTCCTCAAGTAAGCTTTCCAGTACATTCAGATGTGCCTGTCCAAAAATGCTAATTCCAGTCACTGGAATTAAACAAATGCACCTAATTGAAGGATTACAGAGTGGGGCACCTTACAAAATTGACTGTCAGAAAGTCACTGCCCATGTTTTTCAGAGACTTAAAATCTGATAGAAACATTCATTCCTAAGACATTTTTCAAAAAAGAAAAGAATGCTCTCCAGTACTAGTAAATGTATGATAGTTGTGTGGATGTCACACGGAGGATAGAGTGTTATAAAGCCACTTGGGACTCATAGAGCTCTGACTCTATTTGTTCTCACTCTGGTATTTCCAGAAGAAGGATACAGTCTCTCTTCTTTCTTCCCTTAGAACCATATTCATGTATGAATTGTGTGTTACCCATTTCTCCTCACAATGGACCTAGAGATATCTGGAAATCAAGGCCAAACTTTGGACTTCTTTACATTGACAACCTAGAGTAGTTTGTGATGTTAAATATTTGATCTGTTTTATTTGTTAAGACAAGGCCTTCTATAGCCAAACTGTTCTTGTTCATCCTGCCTTCACCTCCCAAATACTAGGAGTCCATATTTGGAGAATGAAAAAAAAAAAAAAAAGGTAGATGGTAGATGGATTTGGCAATAGAGAATGGCGTTAGGGATAAGCAGAATTCCAATAGGTAGTGATAGCAGAAAGATTCCCCACAAAATGAGACCACAAGCAAAGTCAAGATTCATTGAGAAATTTACAGAGGAGTTGGGCTGTTTGGGGGGATTGGTATGGAGGAATGCTGAGAATGTAAGTTGACACCAGACTGAAAAGAGGCCTATAAGTAAAGACAGGGAGAGTATTGTTTATGAGCCCGGACAAATCTGATCTGTAGAATTAGAAAGTGGTCAGAAGAAGTTGCAGACAATTTAAGTGATTATTACAGCAGAAATAGCAAAGTATATTTAAAGTGAATATGAAAGACAAAAATCTATGAAAAACTCTTCAGGCTTAGTAAACAGATTGGATTTGTAAACTTGAGGAGAATAACCCAAAGACCTCTGGTTTTGTTTCTGATGATAATAGCAATGATAGCACCAATAACAGATAGGAAAGTCATAGGTCGAAGTCATCTGGGATCAGAGCCACCAAGACTGCTTCCACTGAATATTGTCACAGCTTCAGAATCAACTCATTTCAAGGTCCCTTTGGGGAATTCAGGAGGAACTGGATACTCCTTAACTCTTCCAAACTCAGTATTTTACTGCAACCATTTTTTAGATTCTTAAAGCAAAAGTTCCTGTGGGGCAAGTAGACCATGCTACCAGACAGTGTTGTACCAGGAAGCATTCATAAACCCCCAAAGACCAACCAGGAGCCAATTCTGATGCAATCTTTATTTGTAAGCTTAAGCTTGGGCTTACTCACCACTGACCCAAAGGACATTTTGGTGAAGCAACCCCGAACTCTCATAGGGACAAGGTTTTACAGTAAATGGGAAACAAGTGGTAAGTGTTTGCAACCTGGCAAACGTCTAATTGACTGGTACAGGGAACCAAACCATAAACTTAACTTCTGTTTTCCTCCCGATTGGTGATTGTTAGGAAGCGAAATGTCAGGGGCAACCTTGTAACTTAGAGGTGCAGATTTGTTGGGGGAATAACCTAAAAACTGTTGCTAGACTCAGGTTTTGTTGGGGGGTAACCTGGAAACTGGTGCTAGGTACCCACCTATTAGTTAACTTGAGTTCAAACTTAGGTTCTCTAAAATGGTGTCTGAACCCAAAAGATCTGGTCTCTCAACAGAGGAACTGATAAGATTGAAGCAGGTTCAAAACCCTGGGGAATCTCAAAATTGAGAATGGTAGGTGTGTGTTGGGAACATTCAGTGCAGTAGAACGAAGCCCCATGTGTCTGTCACGGGGCTCTGTGGCTGTGGGTGGGACAGAACACATGGGAAGTGGTGTGGTTAAGCCTCTAGGTGTCTCACTAACATGGGGATGGCTTGGGGCTGTGTGGCCATGCCTCTACCTGGGATGTGGCCATGCCTCTACCGGGGCCTGATATGTGACAGTAGCTGGAGCCAAAAAGTCTCCCAGGAGCCTTGGCATAACATTTCCAGTCCCTTGCGAATTACTTCTCGGGGTCTCCTAGAGTTTACCTGTGCTCAACCGGTGTGCCAGACTGCCTGCCAGATCACTACCCCACAGGTGTGGAACCAGATCTCTGCCAAGCTCTCCCTGTCCTGAAAGACATAACCATGACACTCCACTGGAAGAACCATGACAACTGCTCATGTAGAATAAAAACCTGGAGTTTTCCATGCTAATGAAGTATCTAGATAGGCCCCCAAGTGTTTAGTCAATGAGCTTCCCTTCCTGGGCCTTCTTTCCTGAAAGAGACATTTAATCCCTGTTTCACCCTGAGTAAGATGTATGTATTCACATCTGCCATAAAATAAAATAGTTTAGACAAGCAAGGACCATCTTCTTCACCAATTATTGCAGCAGGGGAGAACTTCATCATCAAGAGCTGCCCCTAAATGTCCTGGAGAAGGCCTTCTCTCTTTCAGCCCCTCTGTATTCTTGGCACTTACTCAGAACCAAAATGGATTATGTCCCATCCCAGGCTCAGCCATCCTCTTCCTGCCTGGCACGTAGGGAAGCTCTGACTCTCAGACCTGGTTCTCAACTTCCCATGGTACTCCAGTGGCATCTGGGTACATGGAAGACTGAGGACCACAGTATCCATCCCAGACCTTGCTGTTTCTCATCAGAAGAAACATGGCCTGGGACTCCTATTATGGACTGTCTTCTGCCTCCTCTGAGCTGCTTGGTGGCAGTGCTCAGGTACCCCAGTGGTAAGACAGACATGCAGCCCAACAGGTTCCTACTTTGTATGTGTTTTCTAGAAAAGCTTATGGAACAGTTAAGTGACAGGACTCCAACCAGGCTGTATGACTTTTAGCTCCAGCTTCTTCGCTAGAAGCTATGTGACTGGAGTGATTACTCAACCTCTTTGTGTCATATACAGTAAAATTTGTATAATAGTGCACTGGCCAGATGTTGCTATGACCCAATACCTGAGTGATAACAATTAACAGAAGAAAGATTTATTTGGGCTCATGGTTAGAGGTATTTCAGTCCATGGTTTTTAGCTCATTAAATTGATAGAATGTCATGATAGCTGAAACATGTGAGAAAGTAAGGTCTTCACCTCATGGTGGCCATAAAGCAGAGTGGAGTAGTAATAGGTTTTGGCCAGAGCAAAGTGTAACTTCTGATGAGGAATCCCCAAAGGCCCATTTCCCCACCTTCTGAACTTCAACCACTTCCCTACCTCAAAATTTGTTTCCATCAATAGACTAAACTTCTCATTCGAACAGAACCTGTATGATCTAATCATCTGTGGGGGGAAAGACTTTTACAGACACACCTAGAGCTGCTTTTCTAAGCCAGTTAAGTTAACAATCAAGATTAGCCATCACTGATCACTAGAGAATTGTAATGAATAGTAAGTAGTTAGTGGTTGTTGGCTAGCTATCAAGGAGAAGGCTGTGAGTAGCACAACATTGAACAGATAAATTTGACGGGTGGAACGTGGATGGAAAGAAAGAAAATGGGGAAGGAGCAGGAGAACTGGAAGGTGGCTTGCAGAGTGCAATCCTAAAATGAAAGAGAAGAGTCTCAAGAAACAGGCTTTAGGTATAGCTGAGTGAAGTGGGAATTTCTAGTTTCTTTGGAGACTCAGTTGTATCATGTGATGTTTTTCTGGAAACTGTCTTTTTTAAAAAAAAAAAAATTTATTTATTTGTTATATATACACGAATAAACTGTTGCCGTCTTCAGACACACCAGAAGAGGGCATCGGATCCCCTTACAGATGGTTGTGAGCCACCAAGTGGTTGCTGGGACTTGAACTCAGGACCTCTGGAAGAGCAGCCGGTGCTCTTAACCTCTGAGCCATCTCTCCAGCACCCTGGAAACTGTCTTATATGAGGATGTTTTGCTGAAGCAGACACATGAGAGGATGTTTTGTTGAAAACAGACACATGGTGTTTTTCTGGAAACTGTCTGATGAAACAGCTTGCAATGTTTTGCAGGAGTGGACACGTGAGAGGACATGTGATACTTGAAAAGGATATAAATATAACTGCACATACAGTGGACAATACTCTGGCATTGGTTTATCTTGCTGGTTTTTATTGGGCTTCACTGATGCTGATTTTCACTGATGACACTCTAGCATTGGTTGATTTTGCTTTCTTTTCTGATCTTCACTTGTTATAACTTCTTACAGAAAAATGCACTGAAGAGCTTCTGGTAGTGTTCCTGATGCTTCTCGCCAATCAGTGGAGTCTCATGGTTTCTTCAGAATCAACCCAGTTCTGCTTACTTGTGTTTGGTGTTTTGCTAGTGGACTGGACTGCAGACAATGAAAATTGAAATCGCCCCAAGAAACTACTTGTAAACAGGTCCACATCCTCTTTGTCCTATTAGCCATCTTCTTTCTCTATCTTTGGTCTGTGGGCTGTAAGGGAGGTTGAAGCATTTAAGAACCCTTATTAAAGTAGGTTTTAAAAAATATAAGTCTAAAGACTTATGAGAAGGAATATTCATTCGTACAGTCCTTCATGATGATTCCTACCTAACACCATCAGAAACAAAATAAGAAATAGCCACAGATCTCAAAGAGGATTACGGAAGGAAATGAGACCTTATTTGATAAGAAGACCTCTTTCACAGCTTAGCAACACTGTCTGATAGTGCTTTCTTGCTATCTGGTTTTAGAAGTGGTAGTACTGTTAGCTCTTTGCCACTTATCTCTGATCACATGTGATGAGTATACAAAGAAATATTATGTCATGAGATATTTTCTGGCTCTATGGTAAGAGTGCAACAATTCTCACCTTGTGGTTTTTCCAAAGTCCAGGACTTATATATTTACATATTAATAAAATTTCCAACTTCAATCATGGTAATGATTAATGAGAGTTATATATAATAGTTTACAATTTTAAAAAACATCCAATTAATATCTCATAATAGCATATTTAATGAAAGGTCCTCCAAGCAAATTTTGAATCATTCCCCAAGATTTCAATGACCATTAAAAAGATAAACAATTGACTGAGGTGGGACTTCTTGGTGGTGTGACTAGCTGTAAGTTATTCAGCTCACTCCTGGTGGCACATGACTCAACTGTACTTCTGTAAGTAACCTCAATAAACTCATTTGTTCACTTTTATGGTTTGTATATACTCAGCCCAGAAAGTGGCACTATTAGAAAGTGTGGCCCTGTTGGATTAGGTGTGGCTTTGTTGGAGTAGGTGTGTCACTGTGGGCATGGGCTTTAAAACCCTCATCTTAGCTGTGTGGAAGTCAGTATTCTACTGGCAGCTCCTCCTGCACCATGCCTACCTGGATGCTGCCATGTTCCTGCCTTGATGATAATGGACTGAACCTCTGAACCTGTAAGCCAGCCCCAATCAATAGTTGCCTTGGTTGTGATGTCTGTTCACAGCAGTAAAACCCTAACTAAGATACTCACCAATTTAGATTTGTATGGAAACCCTTTCCTTGGTCTATGGGTACCCTCTCTATCTGTAGTAAATAGATGCTTCTTTATGTGCCTAAGGAAATGTCACAAAACACCTGTGATTTATTTAATATCATGGGATGACAGAATTCAGAACATACTATTTAAAAAATTGAGTACTTGGATATATTAAACATCTAAGTCAAAGGAACTTGAGGAACTACATGGCCGGGAAGGACTTGCTAAGATTCACCTGGAGCAGATCATAAGACTCCTCCATGACAGGTGTCCCATCTATATTTATAAGACAGGAATACCTTCATTTTCCAAGGTGGAGGAACACCAAGAAGAACTCAAATAAACTGTCATTGCCAAGCATCCCTTGGATAAACATACCTAACTAATAATATTCCTTGGTCTTACCTTATTCATCCATTATTGCACTGTTCATCAATCATAAAATAAAACCACTCAGATCTAGGCATTTCTTAGGGCCTTTCTTTCCATATGAATGTTAGCATGTCATGCCAAAACATCAAGCAATTCTAGTTACACACAAAAAGACATAAGAATATGAGGTAGAGTTGTGGAAAGAAGGGGTTTGGCTGGAGTGCAGAGGGGAGAAAAGAAGATAATGAGAGGTAAATATGATATGAAGTCTTTCACATATGTACAACACTGTGGAAGAGGAAATTTAAAAACAAGACATTAGTAAGTATGTTCTCATGTTAGTCTGTTTTGTCAAGTTAATTTCCAGATGTAGCCAGGGATCTCCAAGCATGTTGGGAAATGGTTATTCCACCTCCACAATAAACCACCATTTAGATAGACCTAGTCCCAAGCCTCAAACTTAGGAGGGAGGAGGGAGGGAAGGAAGAAGGGAGGCAGAGAGAGAGAGGGGAGAGGGAGGCAGAGAGAGAGAGAGAGAGAGAGAGAAACAAAGAGACAGAGACAGAGAGAGACTGAGAGAGCTGATGTATATGAACATGTGCCCTGAAAATCATTCTCATTACTGGAAACAGCCTGAACAAGGGCTGCAAGGGCTTGCGTTATAACTGGTTCATTTCGAAGCTTTTGCCCAGATAAGTAATTTTGTCAATGTGTTGTGGCCTATTGTTGATGTTCTACTTCAAAATAGTTCCCCAGTCATTAGTATTTGCTCTGGCTTCTCTTAAAATCAATTTTCTATATGCAGAAAACAATGAAAAACAAAATATACCCCTAAACAAGATATTTTTCTTAATTCCAGGCACATCTATTTTTTTCTTTAAGGTCCATACCTTATCAGTTGTGTACAAAAAAATGACTATATTTTTTAGTTTTAAGGTTGCTTCCAGGTCTATAACCTTCATTTATTTACTGGGTGACTGATACATCAATAAGCACATAATCTTATATAAAGCAAAGCCAAAGTTCCCAGGGCAAAGAAAGAGGTTAAATCAATGACAATCACATTTTGTTCAATTAAGACTCTTCCTGAAATTTTTTCTGTGTTATCTCCCTCCCAAATCTCAATTACTTTCAATTTTAGTCCTAGGAGATAAGGTTGAATCACCAGTTCCCTGCATGATTACCTCCTCTATTGATTTTAATTGATTATGTATTCATCTTTTATTTACTCATGCACTAAACATGTATTTATTATCTTTCATATGCCTTCTAAATATTGGGTATAAAATTAATAATACAAGGTATTTGTGGTTGTGCATGCTTTGTAATCCCATACCTGAGAGACTGAGAAAGGCCTATTGTCAATTCAAGGTCAATTTTCCCAGACCTGGAGAGAGAAAGTGGGGGAGAATATGAACCCCCTCTAAGGAATTAAAAAGTCTAATAGGAAAATGAAATGAATTAAAAAAAAAAAAACAATTTCAAAAGTAAAACACTAGGTGTACAGGACACAGACTAGCCAGAGGAATAGAATTTAGGTGAGCCACAAATTTGCTTTTGAAATATAAACAGAAATTCAATAGAGAAATACCAATATTCAAAAATTCAGAGTTTAGAAATCTTATAAACATCTAATCATAAAGAACTGAAGATAAAAGAAACTTGTTCCCTCCAGGATGGAAATATCAAAAAGAATTCCCTATGACATGCGTTACCCTCACAGAGACCTTTGTTCGCTCAGCTGAGACACACATAAGATGTGATCAATCATCTGGTGTCTTGAGATTTCTCATGTTCCTATAAACACACAGGATAAATCTGACCTTAGTATAAGGTCTGAAGGAGCTACTCCCATAAGCACACCATAAATTTAATCCAAAACCCAGATCTTCAGCTGCCTTGAAAGTAGAGATTTTCATTAAAGGAGAGATGAAATTGGGAAGCAGAAAATGTCAAGGAAGGAAGAAGCATTCAGAGAAAAGCCATTGCTATTCCCACTGGGTTTATGTTTGAAAATTATGTTAATTCAACTTTCAGTGCTTGAGAAAATTGTGAACATTAGAAATTCTAGATGGGGGGGGGGGCAGTTAATACACTAAACCAGAAGTCCTAAGCAGTAGAACTGAAGATAAGTGGGTACCCTACTTTAAATGGAATTTAGAAACCTGTAAGAGAAATGTTCAAGTTGCTAACTATAAGAGATTAATAAAACACATTCTTTGAAACTATATAAAAGGGAATGACACCCTAAAGACTAAGAAACTATGAGAAAACTTTAGAGGTTGTGTCAGAATGAAAGACAAACTCTGAGTCTAACTTTTCTTAGCCCCTTACTTTCATCTATCCTCCTCTGATTTTGCTTCTTCTTTATCGCCCTCTCCTCCTATTAGTAATCCCTAAGCACAACAACATTCCCTATCAAGGGGAACGATTGTTATGGCCTCTTTTAAGATAGAGTCTAACATGAGAAGAGATCCTGGTACCAGCTGGGCTCTCTGGACTAAAATTAGGCTAAATGCTTTGATTGTATATTGGTTTATTGGGTCATATCAAATTTCCATTTGTAAGGATATCTCTCTGTCTCTGTTGAATAACTGTTAAAACAGAGGAAGATATTAACCTAAGTCTGCAAAACAAACTTGACCTTTTGCCCCATTTGCCTTTCAGTGGGACCCTTATGTTTGCTGAGAGCTTGCTCTCTGAATTATTTCATGACAGTTTCTGTGTCATTTTGTCCATTAGTCTGTTATCTTGTATCTATGATTTTATATTCTTATTTAAGATGGAAATGTAAAAGCATTTCCTTAAGACTTAGAACAAGAAGAGGTTTTGTCATAGTAGCCTTGATTAGTACTCTGTGGAGAGGCCCTGGGTGGCAATCAAATATCCTAAGCTACCCCAAGGATAAAAGAATTAACCCACTTGAGCTCTAAGGGATCACCCCTTAAGAAGCCAGGTTCACCTTAAAGCCATGCAAAATAGGAGGAATAATTATCTGTTGAGTGAGATACTATACTTTTTCTTCCCAGAATTCCTGCCACCTAGTGCAGTAGCTTATGGCACTGCAGCCACACAACTTCAGAAGTCTGTCCACTTCTCTCAATTCCTTAGAAATGTATACTTTCTTTTTCTATTTTTCTATCTCTTTTCAAAGATGCTTTCCTCAATACTTGAGATAGATAGATATAGATATAGATATAGATATAGATATAGATATAGATATAGATTTTCTTTAACGTACTCTCCACAATGTAGATGTGTCTGCCATGTTTTGACCTCATGCTGGCCCAAGTCAAAAGGTATGGCTTTCTCTCTTCCTTTTTCTACCACAGGAAGCTGCCTGCAGCTTGATTTGCTGTTTGCCTGACCTGGGATTATTCTTTTAAACTCCAGTAGAATTATTCTCAGGCTTCTTGTACTGGATGTCTCTGTGTCAACTTGACACAAGCTAGAGTCATCAGTAGAGGAAATGCCTCCGTGGGATCCAGCTGAAACACATTTCTTTCTTTCTTTCTATTTTTTCTTTACATACCTCCCCTCTACCATGTCCCCAGCTTGGGGGCTGGGCTACCATTTCACAGAAGGAAGCACTCTAATAAGCATGGACTGACACTCCTACATCACTACTCCCCCTTCTTATTTCCCTAGCATTTATAAAAAGGGAGGAATGTTGGTTACACTAAAGACCACCCACATTCTGGAACCAGGTTTCTCAGACCTTCCCCATTCCACACACCTCCACCCCACCTTCAATGACTCAAAGCCAATGCCCTACCATCACTAACAGCTGATGTGACATATTTCCACTATGGCTATTTTTCCACTATGTGCTTGCTCCAAACCCCCATAAAGCCTGTCATCATTGCATTGCCTATTACTATGTCCATCTCCACTCAGAAGCAGCCATTTTATGTATTTCTTCCTTTTTTTCTTTTCTTTTCTTTTTCTTTTTTTCTTTTATTTTTTTGATATTTATTTACATTTAAATGTTTTCCCCTTTGGAAACCCTCTATCCCATCCCCTGTCCCCTTGCCTCTATGAGGGTGCTCCCCAACCCACCCAATTTCTTAATTGGTAATTAATATGGGAAGGCCCAGCCCATGGTGGGTGGCGCTGACCCCTGAGCTAGTGATCCAGGTTCTATAAGAAAGCAGACTGAGCAAGCCATGGGAAGGAAGCCAGTAAACAGTGCCCCTCCATGGCCTCTGCATCAGCTCCTGCCTCTAGGCTCCAGCCCTGCTTGAGTTCCTGTACTGACTTCCCACAAGGATAGACTAAGAACTGGAAGTATAAGCCAAATAAACCCTTTCCTCCCCAGCTTGCTTTTTAGTCATGGTGTTTTGTCACGGCAATAAAAACCCTAAGACACTTCTTTTTGAGCCCATTTTTAAATTGCTCTATTAATGAGACTATGAACCCCTGTGAAGAACTTCAATTTCCCTGGCGACTCTGGCAAGACTCCCTCAAATTTTCTAGCAACAGTTTTAGAGTGTGACCAAATAACCAGGCGGTCTTAATGTGTTTGTTCTGTGATAAATTTAGATTTCCCACTCCTTTTTTTAAAACTGGAAAGTTTATTTTAGTTTGCTTTATGACTACATTTTACCATAAAGGGTACCTTGATCTATCTGTACATATGTTTCTGTGTGCCATTTTAGATATATGTCATGTGATGTGTTTACATGACAAAGTCCTCTCGAATGGAGGATTCAAAGTGGCTTACATGTAAATTTAGTCCAGTAATCCAAATTTCTTTTAGTTAATAATACAAGAATTTATATCAAAAGCCCCAGCTCTTGCAGCCTCAACAAGCTAGGCTTGACTGCCTGACCCAATATGCCCATCTGAGAGATGGAGGAGTGATCAGTAGCAAAGAAGGAAAGTTTGATCAATGTGCCCATATTGGGAAGGACAAATAAAGGTGTTCAGTAAGTACAAGTCCATCTCATGGTAGTAGCATTATCTTTGAATTTGAAAGAAAATTAGAAGGACCAAGAAATATACATAATTAAACAGTGCTCGTCAAGGTGTGAAATTGTCTCTAGTGCTGGTCATTGTCTGAGCTCTGCTCTGACAGGATGTGATGACTAAAAAGTCCTTATTGCTTGACAAAACAGCTGGTTCACAAGAGACAATTGCTGATGCTCCAGGATGAAGCCTCAACCTTATGGACAATTATCCTCTTGTGAGAAATGATCTACCCTGGAAGACTGTACTGTTCTGGAATCCAAGGTGACTGAAGGTGTAAAATAACAGTTATCTCTGTGCTTTCAGCATTAAAAGGATAAATTACATAATTTACACAGACACTCCTTGAGTGGTTACCATGCTAACTGCAGAGACAAAAAGGAACCTGACCTAAATTAAGGAGACGGGCACAGGATGAAGCCAGAGATATAACTGTTAACCTGTCTTTAGTTGCCTTGTGGGCCCAAATGAGAAGTCAATGCTTTTTAGCAAAGACAATTTCTGAGTGCCTATTACAAAAAGACTTAAATCTTAAAACAAATTCTTTAATTTAGACTTATTGGTAAGAACAAACAGATGACTCCAAGATTCTTAATGTGATTTACCCATGTTTCTAGATGCAGCTCTCTAGGTTTTTATTAAAATATAAAGCTATTTTATTAAATAATGACTTCTAAAACTTGAGAAAAATAAGACAAAAATGAGCTGTCAATCATAAAATAGAAAAACATATAGCTGTGGGACATATTTTTGCTAAAAATGTTTTAGATAAAAAAAAGGATTTTGTATGGTAAAAATGAGATTATGTCCTATTCTTTCAAAATAAGAAAGATAAGCACTAAAATAAAAAGCTAAAACATGTGGAAGAAGGCTGGTTAAAGTTGAAATTTTTAGAAAGATTACATGGTTATGACTAAGTTGGCTCTTCTTGAAAGTTGCTAAAAATTCTGAAGGTCAAAATTCAGTACAGTGGTATAGACCTGGAGCCCAATTATTTTTGCTACAATAAGGTTTTCTTAAAATGTCAATCTGTTCTTAGTAACATTTTCAAACATAGCTTAGAAAAAGTAATTGTGTTTTATTTCTTTATTGAATGAGCTCTTTGAAACCTGGTGATTAGATTTTATCCAAAATCTTCCATTATGCAGATATAAATAATATTGCTAAGTTTGTATGCTTTCCCATTGGTTCAAGGCCTTCATTTGTGAGAAAGCTACCACCTTAGCAATAAGAAAAATCCTATTGGAAAGAATTATTTCCACTTGAGGTATTCCTGCTAAACTACATAATGATTGTCAAACTCACTTTGATGAACAAATAATTTAATGTATTTGTAAAATTTAGCCTTTGTACACTTTAATTTGTATACTATTAATATTATAAATATTGCATGTTTTAATTTTTAATATCCTGGATTGACAGTTAAATTTTAAAAAGATACAACAAAATGTCAGTAGAAAAAAATTCACTGAAGCCTTTGGCTTCATAGCCAACAGTATTCTCCTTATTTCATGTAAATCTAAGCTGTAGCCCATTGAGAACACAAAAGTATCATTTAGAAAAGCTACTGAAAGGGGCCTGGGATTTGGCTCCATTGGCATAAGTGCTTGTTGTGCAAGCATGAAGCAGAGAGCAATGGAGAAAAACAACTGATGTTGACCTCCAACCTTTATACACACATGTGCACACACTCATGAACATTTACATAAGCATAACCTTCCACGTGAATAATAAAAGAAAATAATTACAAGTTGACAATGAACTGAAGAGTGATTTTATATACTGTATTGGGTTTTTTAAAAATATTTTTAAGATTTGCTATTTATTTATATATAACGAAAGCTTACAAAGGAGTTTATCATGGCATTTTACAAACAAAATTTTTATTATTTTTATCTTTATTGTTTGTTTGTCCTCCTCCTTCCCCACCCCCACTTCCTTCTTTGTGCCTTCCCACTCCAAAGTAATTTCTTTTTCATTTTCATGTCATATATGACCTTTTGCCCCCTGTGGTTTGAATAAAAATGACCCCACCCCCAGTCATAAGGAATAGCTCTATTAAAAGTGTGGCCTTGTTGAAGGAAATGTGTCACTGAGGGCGGGCTTTGAGGTTTTGGTTGCTCAAGCTAGGCCCAGTGACACTCTCTTCTGCTGCCTGTGGATCCAGATGAAGAACTGTCACCTCCTTCTCCAGCATCATGTCTGCCACCATGATGATAATGGACTGAACCTCTAAAACTGTAAGCCGGCCCCAATTAAATGCTGTCCTTTATAAGAGTTGCCTTGAACATGGTGTCTCTACACAACAATGAAACCCTAAGATACCCCCTTGCCCATCTCTCAAGGAATCTTGTTCCTGAAATTCCTGATTCCACTCACCAGTGCTGCAATTATAGACATGTGCTACCACAGCTAGTTAGAAGTGCACATTTTAAACTTTCATAATTAACATTGGCTATTTCCTTTGCCCAGTGATTCTCAAGTAAGAGTTTGTTGGTGTACTTTTTGGGCTATTTTGTTGGATCTATTATCTACCACCTTTCCAAGCTTATTCCACCCCAATCCCTTCCACCCCACAACATTAGGTAGGAGAGAAAGAAGGTTATAAGGGAAAGGGGGCAGAAACCTCTTTAGACTACTTCCTGCTGAGTATCCAGTTTCTTTGGGCAAGTCCAAACTCTGTTATCAGGGCATCTTCAACCAGCAATCCAGCAATACCAAAAACAGCAATCCAGCAGCAGCAGAGACCAGCAGCAGCAGCAGCAGCAGCAGAGACCAGCAGCAGCAGCAGCAGCAGCAGAGACCAGCAGCAGCAGCAGCAGCAGCGGCAGGAGCAGCAGCTATCACAGGCTCTCTTGGAGCTCTCAAGAGTCCCCAGAATTCCAAACATAAACCATCTGCAGCTGGCAAAGGTCAGACCCCTACTGGAGCATCGGACAGTAATAGTAGAGGCTATGGACAATCTGAAGCAGCTCTATATCCCACACCTGGATTAAAACAAAAATGTGTTTTGAAATAGACCAAAATTCTCACAAGTTTCCTGTTTTACTTCAGAAACTTGTTAAAATCCTGCCCTGTGGGCCAGTCTGATTTGCTGACCCCCAGGGAAAGAGACTGGGTAAGGCTATGCTATTCGATGCCTTCCTCTTCTGAGAACCATTGCTTTGGGTCTCCTAAATAGAAGATTAATGCTCTGAGCTAATCAGTTCCCACCGAAGGGAGTGAGTGTAGCTACAGTATTTGAGAGAGTAAAATATTCTCTTAATGTTTACAACTCCCAGCATCTTCAAGAAGCAGCTCTTCCCCCTTCCCCTGCTCTACTCAACTTTTAAAATATTTCGTGGTTCCAAAACTAGCACTGAGCTGGGGGTACTGCTCAGAGGGAGGGTGTTTCTTTCCTTCCACACAAAAGACCCTGGGCTCAAGCTCCTGCACCAGCAGCAGCAGCAGCAACAACAACAACAACAAAAAGAATGAGAAGGGAGGAAGGAAGGGGAAAGGAAGGGAAGATGGAAAGAATAAGGTACAACATATCTAAGCTGTCTTGGTGGCTGCTTTCTGAATCCCGTAAGAGCCTAGCTGAAGGTTTTATAAGCAGGTAGAAAGATTTACTTCCTCAGCCTTTAGTCTCCATTCTCAGTGTGACAGGACGGGAAAGGAAGAATTCAATTCTTCTATTGTAATGGTGGGTCTTACAGAAGGCTTTACTGTTGCTATATGTTATAGATTTGTTGGACAAGTATTCAGTTTCAATGATGTATCAGACACTAAACTAAGCATCCGTGATACAGCAGTAAGCAAAATGGAAAATCCTTACCTGCAGGCAGCCTCCATTCTGGTGTAAGGAAGACAAGTTAACTGGGTATACTACATGTAATAGAGGTCCTTGCAAGTTTTTATTGCAATTTAAAACAGGGTGGTTGTATCACTGCAGGTCCAAGTAGGAGACAAACTCAACCAGCTAATTGAGAAAACAGAATTTAGCATAGGTGTATGTGTAGTAATGAGACAAATATATTACAAGATAATTTGATTTTCAATTTTATTTTGTTTGGTTTTGAGACAGATCCTCACTATATAGCTATCACTCTGTAGAGCAGCTGGTCTCCAACACACCGAGATCTGCCTGCCTCTACCTCTCAAGAGCTATGATTAAAGGTGTGTACCATTATTCCTGGTCTAGTTTTCAATTTTTTGAGAAACCATCATACTGTTTTCTATAACAATTTCATCATCTTCCATTACCACCAATAGTGCATAAACATCCTCACCAACACCAGTTACCATGTTTTTACCTTTTAAAAGTTTAGTAGCCATGTTAATGAATTTGAACTTCAATCTTAGGTTTTGATGCACCTGAAAGTAAATTGGAAACTTCCCTCCTGAGTATGTATGTTTACATGTCATTTATTGGAGTCTTAGAGTTTTATTATTCTGACATAAAACTGATATTATAATAAAATGCACAGAACTTTGGTATCCACTTATTGAGTTTTAATAAATGCCTACTGTCATGAGAGCACTTTACTAGAAACATAGGCAGATATGTTTATATCATTCCCCAATGTTGGAATTCACTGAATAACAATAAATTCAAAGTGTCATAGGTTTTGGTGGCAGCAATTTTCCAAGTACTTCCACTTTCCCTTGATAGCTGAGTATTGACAAATACAAGTTCTTTTATCCTCATATTGATTAGTAATATTAATTCTCATATCACATTATATATCACACAGCAACTATATTTGTCAATTTTCTACCTATATGTCTGTGTTTCTAGTTAGCCAGGTATATTTTAGTTACAAAAAAAGGTTATGGCTGAAGCAGGGTTCAGGGAGTTCAAAAGCACTTCAATAGAGGGATAGACAGAGACATGGAAATAAAGAAAATCCCTGTGGTGTTCAGGTATTAATGAATTCAGTTGGAGAAATGCTAGAGGCACAGAGCAACAGAGTTGAGCTGCAGAGGCTGGAAGGTCACAGGGTTGAACTGGGCCTTAGGGCTGAGTTGAGCTCCAGAGAGCAGGTGTGGGATCATGGGGGTGGAAGTCATGGATTCTAAATGCATGACTACAGGACCATGGCAGGACAAATTGCAAGACTGCTCCAGAATGTTGAATAGGTGGGTGGAAATCAGTTTGTATGAACTGTATCAACATTGGGAACCTAAGTTAAATTGACTGCCCCCCCCCCTGCAACCAGGTACAGTTTGGTCCTTTGATGTACACACTGGCTGATCAGATGACATGCTGGTAGGAGCTGTCACCACTGCAGTGTTAGGTACCCCCTTCTTAATGGGGTTCAGGTGATGGTCTTATACCCTTTATTAGTCTAATGTGTTTCAGAACTTTAGGGGCCTGGTATTTCTGATGTGTTTTTAATGTCCCCATATGTTCCTGATCTATTCTGGTAAGTTTATCTATTCTGGTGGTACCTTCAGGTTTGTTTTTTGTTGTTGTTGTTGTTGTTGTTGTTGTTGTTGTTGCTGCTGCTGTTCTTAAAACTATTTGTTTGTTTGTTTGTTTGTTTAATATGCATGTATGAGTGCCTGCATGTATGTCTATATACCACCTGTGTGGACAGAGAAAGGACAGAAGAAAATATCAGATTCCCTGGAACTGGAGTTATAATAGTAGTTAGCTGCCATGTGGGTACAGAAAATTGAACCCAAGTCCTTTAGAAGAGCAGCCAATGTGCTTAAGCACTGTGCAATCTCTCCAGCCCCAGGTGGTACTTCTTACTTATAGGAACAAGATACCAGTCTGTGCCTTGTGGATGCTGCTGGGCAAGCAATGTTGTTTATGTGCACAATGAAGTTGGAATTGTTTTGCTTCTGCATTTACACACAAAGTAGAGCCAGATATGCTTATAAAGTGGACTTCCCAAGGGAAAGACACAGCTTGAGAGCTACTGCTTTACACAATATAGAGTAACTTACAGCAGAGCACAGCCTGTTTGCAATAGCTACCACTTTGTAACCTCAATACCTATCAAGACACTGAAGAACATTTTGGTTTTGGTTTCTTACTATTGGGGATTGATCCCAAGGCCTGGTGCACACTGGTCAAGAGCCCTACCACAGAACCACATTCTCAGCCTCAGAAACTCTATTGATACAATTTCCTCTTTAAGCCTTGTCCCATTATCAGAAGAAATGACCACTCTATTTTCTCCTACTGTAAGTGCCTTTGCCTGTTCCAAAAATTCAGATAATATAACCATACATTATATAATTACCACAACTTTGAGGAGGAAGGTGTTCACCTACCCAACTCCAGGGACTGTATTTCACCAAGAGTCCCAGTTACTGAGCTGCAAAATCCATCCTGACATTGAGGGTGTAGCTAAATAGCAGAGAGCTTAGCTAACATGCACAAAGTCCTGGATTCTATCCTCAGCACTGGAAAAAAGAAACAGGAAAGGTGGATACAACAGATAGGACTGCTTTCAGTTCTAAGTTACAGAGAAGCATGCTTGTAATAGCTTTAAGAAACAGGAATTGGTTTTCTCATACTCCATGAAACCTCAAAACAAATGACTCCTGCTGCTGGTTTGCCAGCTTAACCTGACAGGTCTGGCCTGATGGTGTGCATCATCTGCAATCATCTCTTCTGTATTCAAGACTACATACAGGAAATAGAAAGCATTCAGTAGATGTCCCTACTTGTCACATGTCCCATTGATTTAGTAGCAAAGAAAACTGGGAAGAATGAAAATTGGCTTTCTAGTCAAATCCCAGGGATAGGACAAAGTAGAAATAGATGGGGAAGGGCATTGAGTTTGAAACCAATGTACATGGTGGAGCTACTTACTAGTGTTGGTCAAGATACCTACCCCTTTACACCTCAACTCCCCATCCATAATTTGATCATTTGTTTGGATATGCAGCCTCTGTGATAGAGACTTTGCCTAGCATGTACAAGGCCCTGGGTTCAATCTCCAGGAATACAAGAGCTTGTATGGCAAAATGTATAATGATACTATTTAAATCACACGTTTTGCTATGAGAGTTAAATTAGCTAGAAGATATAGTGTAGAATACTGCTTGGAACATACGCCTTAATTGTGGTGGGTATTATTTACCACAGGGGAAAATAAAACATAAAATACTAAGCATGTTGGCATGCATATGTAAACCATATGCATATGGCACTTGGTAGGCTGAGGCAGAAAATCAAGAGTTCAATAACATTCTAGTCTTTAGAATGAGACCTGTGGAAAGGGGCAGGGGGAAGGAAGAGGTAGAGGAGGAAGATGACTTCAGTGTCTATGAAAAGGGGAGATAGTAAAAAATAAAAAACATACAGTAGATTTACTACAGAGCCCTTAAGATGTCAACTGCCCATACTTGACACTGAAATATCTATTCTCTGTTATTCAATAAATAAAATATTATGGAACAACACATCATATATGATCTCTATTGTATATAATCGTTCACATAACATGAAAACAGTATGAAAGGAAATATTATTTCCCATGAATCAGAGAGCTCTTAGGGCCTCAATTACTTTCTACTTACATGACTTTGATGTCATTTTCAGACCAAAAGTTGTTCCCTGGGAAGATGACTCACTGATTTTCCTAAATGTCCAGGAGAATTTCAGAAATCATCCTGATGCTATTTTACAGATGAATGTCTCAATCCTAGAAAGGATTGAACTCGCTAAATATAAATATGCCACTCTCCCAGCTTTCAGTGCTGGTAATAGAATCCAAGGACCCAGGTGCCTTGCACATGCTCTGACAAAGGCTTTCCAACTAGGCTACATCCCCAGACAAACATGGTACATTTGCATCTGTGTATTATACTACTAGAACCCTCAGTTTGCTTCCAGATAATCTAAGAAGTGCAGCAACAATTTGTTTTCTTTAAAAATGTCCTTATATCTACTGCTCAGAGGTGGCTCTGATGGCTTCCAACAGACTTACTCACCTTGTCACTAGGTCCCATTAATTCTTTGCTTCTTTTCAAAGCCAAAGAATTATGTGTTACTAAAATAGACACGCTGGTCAAACTAACAGTAACAACTCAACAACCTGTGAATTTGTGTTTCAATGTGAAGTAACATCACCTTCAAAGATTCATTTTAAAATTTCACCTTCTTGGTAAATATTCAGTGTGATTTGGAATAGCACATTCCCTGTGGTGCTTGTCTATTCTCCAAGCCTCTGAAGTGCTCATTCACTCAGGGATGCACAGACCAGGAAAACAAACAACCTCACAACTAGAATTTAGATTGGAGAGTGTAATTGTAGATAAGATTTTAATGATACATGCTAATTGCTAAGAGACCTGGGAGCCTTGTAGTGTGTTATGTAACACACAGAGGAAATGGCTAGAATACAGCATCTGGAAGAATCTGTATACTTTCTATTATAACCCTGTTGTTTGCATTTGTTCATCTGTGTTATCCAGTTTTCTGTCACTTATAAAAAATAGCTGAGGAAAAAGTTACCTTATAAGTAGGAATGTCTTAGAAATTTGGAGATTTCTGTCTGTGGCTGTAGTGAAAAAGTACAACATGATGAAAGCATGTGGCAGAGCAGACACTTACCTCAGAGCAAGAGAACAGGCTGGGATTCTACAGTCTCCTGAGGAAGTTGCAGACCTTCCACTGGACCCTAACTCTAAAACGTCCACCAATATACCCCCAAACACAATGATCTGATCCCCCAAGCCTCTATCAGATGGGCATTGGGAGGATATTTAGGATCCAAAAAATATCTGGATATGTCTTGGTGGTAAAACACTAGTCTAGTGTGGGCAAGGCAGTACTGGATTCAATAGTTCGAAACTACATTGTCTTTTGGATGGTGAGCTCATCACAGGCATTATAGATAGCTGTGAGCCTTACAAAGACTCTTGTTTAAAGAAAATTTAACAACATTTACATTGGTCTCTACTCTGAGCCCTCATGCTTCCCATCTCACATGGGATTGGTGATACAGGAATCAGTATTAAGCAATTAAGCCTCTGTGCTAAATATCGTGATAGCCTGCCAGACCCACAGCCACTGAGAAGCCCATCATCCACAAGATTCTATATATAACTTGCCCTTACTCTACCCTCTTCAGCCAATGTCCACTTCCAGCATCTTCAAACAAAACAAACTGTCCAGGTTAAGGACAGTCTTTCCCCTTGACAGCCAGTTTTGTCATGCCAAGAAATCAGTGTCCCTTCTCTTATCCCCTCTACTTCAACCCAGCAGCTTTCAACCAATGAGAGATAAAGAGGAGATGCTCTGTGAATGTACCGGCCTCCTTGCCCTTCCAGTGAGATAACATGGTTTCTTAAGCTCCTCCAGGACAGAGCTCTGATTGCACACAAGTCTGCTGTCTTGACTGCTCTCCATCCTTGCCTTACTTTGCCATTGTCCCACCACTATTTCCTAGGAACACCTCCCAACTTTACCCTTTCCAATCCTCATCTCAGAATTGGTTCTTGGAGAATCCAAATGAGAACATAGACATGTAAACATGGGGCAGAAAGGGAAGTTAGTGTGCTGCTTTGTATTTTTGTCAATATGGCACAACCTAGGATCATCTGAGAAGAAGGAATTGAGCAAATTCCTCTATCAGATTACCTGTAGTCAACTTGAAGAGGCATTTTATTGGCTAACGGTTGATGTGGGAGGACCCAGCCATCACTGCTGGGCAGATGGTCCTAAGTTGTGTTAAAAAGCAAGCTGAACAAGCCATGGTTACCAAGCAAGCATTCTTCCATGGTGATGCTTTTGTTCTTGCCTCCAGATTTTCCCCTTCAGTTTCTGCCCCCAAAGTCATGTGTTTATCACAGCTATAAAGAGCAAACTAAAACAGAAATTGGTACCAGAATCATGGGGTATTGCTGTACAAGGCCATGGCCATATTGTTTTGGGAGAATTGAGGAAAAATTTTGGAACTTTGGATTAGAAAGGTCATCGAATACTCTGAACTCACTGAACTGTTACAGGAACTTGAAAGATAAGAAGGTTGAGAGAGATGAAGGAAGCCTGGCTTGTAAAGTTTCAGAGGCAAAAAAGGATAATATATTATGACTATGTGGTATTTTGTATTACAATTCAGTGGTTTGGGTTATGTAGGGCTGAAGACTCAGATGGGATTAACAAGAGACCAGGATCCCTAAAGTAAAATCTTTGCTTTACTCATACTGGGTCAATTGATTCTGTTCAGCTGGTTCTGAGAAATCAACTGCAATTAATGAGAGCAGCATCAGTGAGGCAAAATCTTTGAAGGAACATTTCCTTGGGGTTAGCATACAGAATCTGTGGTCTACAACGCGTCAAAGAGCTTCTCAAGCTGTTGACAGCTTGAGAAAGCTTTATATTACCAACAGAACTTGGTAATATTTAAGAGTTTCACACATGGTACTGGTTTTGGTGGCATGAAAACGGGAAATTTCATGGGCTCATAGCAAGAAGCTGGGACTGGGCCGCATGTGGCAAGTCAAGAGTCCTTTAAGAGAGACTAAGCGATGCCACTAACGAAGGTACAGTGGAGACCATAGTATATAAGAGATGTCAGTACTGTTGAATGATCACCAAGGAAAGTAGCAAATGTAGAAAGGAACCAGTCTGAGCTGATAGAGCAAGCTTGTGTGCTGCAAATGGCAAAGTCAGAAACGTTGGGCTGCTTAAGCACTTTGGAACCTAAAAGTGGACACTGAGTTATTTACACTGTTGACATTTGGTTTTGCTTTGATTTGATTATGACTATGCCTTGGTTCCTCTGTCTTGGAGTAAGAAAGTATTTAACTTTATTTCTTACAGGAACCTACAGTTATGAGACACTGGAAATTTTAATGATACTCTGGGCTTTTAAAGTACTTGAAGTTTTAAAGGCCATGCAAATTTAAAAGCTATCCTATTTTTATTCTGTGATATTAGCATGAAATGTTGAGGATAAACAAGAAAGGTTATAATTCAATAGTGATGTACTTGTGTATCAAGTTGACAAGGAATTGATTGTGCTGGTTAGTTTTTGTCAACTTGACACAAATTTGAGTCACCCAAGAAGAGGGAACTTCAATGGAGAAAATTCCCCTACCAGACTGGTCTGTGGGTATGCCAGTAAGGGCATTTTCTTGATTGATGGTTGATTGGAGAAGGCGCAGACTTTTGTGGGTGGTGCCAACCCAGGGAAGGTGGTCCTGAGTTGTATAGGAAAGTAGACTGAACAAGCCTTGAGTACCAAGCAGTAGTCCTTGTATGCTAATTAACTCCTTTCCTTCCTGAAGCTGCTTTTGATCAGAATGTTTTATCACAGCAATAAAAAGCAAACTATGACAGAGAGTGACAAGAGCTTCCTAATCAGGCTTTATATAGTCATATAAACTATCTCTGTTCCAGTTGTGTGACAGTGGCCAAGTTCTGTACACACTCCAAGTCACACCTTATTCCTTTGTAAAGCCCTATTATTAGAGTTCTTTAATTCTATAGAGTTCTCTACATATGTGTGTGTGTGTATACATACACATACATACAGATGTATATATGGGGGGAGGTAAGTGAAAGCTTCCTTCTTCCATGTCCTTATATAGGCTTCCAACAAAAGGTATGGCCCAGATTAGATCTGTATTTAAGATCTGGATTAAAGGTGTGACTTCATATCTCAACGACCCAGATTAGAAGTACATCTTCACACTTCAAATTAAGCATAAATTCCTGACAGATGTGCCCTCTGTTTGGGGGTGTTAGTTAATTCCAGATGTGGTTGACAACCAAGAAAAGCCATCACATTCTACTTCATAGGCTTGTGTTAAACAACAACAGAAATGAAGGGACTGGAACAGAGCTAAAAGGAGAATGCAATTATTGCAAAGTCCAGCTGTGGAAAAAAAGGAAACTATTATTTTCTTAATGAAAATGGCTTCCCCAGGCAATGGTGGTGCACGCCTTTAATCCCAGCACTTGGGAGGCAGAGGCAGGTGGATTTCTGGGTTCAAGGCCCGCCTGGTCTACAGAGTGAGTTCCAGGACAGCCAGGGCTACACAGAGAAACCCTGTCTCAACAAAACAAAAAACAAAAAACAAAACAAACAAACAACAAAAAAAAAACGAAAATGGCTTCCTTCAGCCAGGTGTGCTGGCACACACATGTAGTTGTAACCCTGGGAAGGCCAGGACAGGAGAACAGTGAGTTTGAGGTCATCCTGGGATATTATCCAGACCCTGTTTCAAAGCATAAAAGAATAAAATGGAGGAGGAGGAGGAGGAGGAGGAGGAGGAGGAGGAGGAGGAGGAGGAGGTAAATGATTTCTCAAAGAGAACTCTTTTCATACCACACACATGGTCCCAGTTTATTCCAGAACACCCGAATTTGAAAGACTCCCTACTCCAATGTGATTCCTGCAAAGCACCGAATAGACAGAAATTTGAACTGTCTGTCTCTCTTATTCTGTCAGTCTCATTCTCTCACTCCCTCCTTCCTTGTCTGTCTGTCTGTCTGTTTCTGCCTCCCTTCTTCCTTTTAACTCTTTTTTTTTCCTTGCAATAGGGTTTAACTATGTATTTCAGGCTGGCCTTGATTTTACTACATAGGACAGGCTAGCCTCCTTAACCTCGAAGCAGCTTGTCTGCCTCAGTCTCAGTGCTGAGATATAAGATGTGCATTCTGACTTCAGCAAGCCCCTGGAAGGGTTAATGTGTGTCCTATCATATCCCCTAAAGCCAAACAGATGCTCTGCCTTCATACATACCATTTGAGGTTTTTCTGACAGTAAACTAAAGAGATAAACTTTTGGGAACTGGAAGAAGCAAGCAGAATACATCATGTCCCTGTGGGACCCAAACATATAGTGTGATCTCACCCCGTCCCCAGTGGAATTCGGGTTTGTATTTTGAGATCCAAAGCTACTATGGGATTAGTTACCTCTATTTCTGTTCAGGTTTTAATGGTGAAGCTGCAATATTTCCCTTAAGGAATGAATAATAATGATGCTTTGAATATGCATAGCGCTTTTATTCCTCTAAGCACATCAAGATATATTTTATTACAGGTCTCACATCAAGTCTTCGTTCCTCTCTTACAATCAGAATTTTTGAAAACTGCACTGTCTTTCTCAAGGTTATGTTGTCTGGGAGTGGGTACTGTATGTGTTTGTGTGTTGTGATGGAGGTTGAACCCAAGGCTTTGCAAATATTAAGTACATGCTTTCCCCTTAAGCTACAGTCCCAGCCTCTCCCCTGGGAATTATGGACCAAATAAACATCCTCCTGTCTTTCAGTCCTTCAGTCTTTGCATTTGTGTCTCCTTTTCTTCTCTCCTTTCACAGTTTTAACCACCCAGTTCACTTGAGGTCCACGATGGGGTAAGAATGCTATAAAACCTTTAGAACTTTATCAGTAATGTCTATCCACATGCCTTACAGAATTCCAGGTCCTTCCTTTCTCCAACTTCTTTGAGTTATTTTTGTGTCTCTTGTTTGATTTTAATAAGAAAAAACCCCAAATAGTCTATGTTTAATTGGCAGTAACATCACTAAAAGAAAAAAAAAAAAAAAGACCTTTCAGGTTTGAGATCAACACAATTTCCACTCTCCGTGTGTGTGTGTGTGTGTGTGTGTGTGTGTGTGTGTGTGTTTTAGTTTAATTTTTTTCATGTGTTTGTGTGTGAGTTTATGTACACAACAAGCATGCAGGAGTACACAGAGGCCAGAAGAGGGTGTCAGATCTCCAGAAAGCACAGTTGCAGGCAGTTGTGAGTTGCCATGTGGATGCTAGGAACTGAGCCTGGGTCTGCTGTGCTCTTAATTCTCTCAAGCTCCATTTGCTCTAGTTTTTGAGACAAAGTCTTGTCTTGGCCTCAAACTCATGGAAATCGGCCTGTCTCAGCCTCCCAAATACTGAGCCTACAGGCATATATCACACCACCTGGCTTCCTGAAAAGTCTTTAAGACAAAACATCAGGGCTCTGGAAGTGGCTCGCTGTTAAGGCTCTGGATTGGATCAGTAACTCTCCAACATACTCAGGGCTGTCTTGACTTTCCTGGCTTCCCTGTGACTCTGTTCAAAGACATGTAAAACCCTCTGAAATTTTTCCACCCAAATCAGAAATGTTAATGTGGAGTCAGTTATTTTTCTGGGGCATAGCCCATACAGACATCATAAGTCTGCAGTCCTGACACTGGGAAGACCTTGTAACTGTAGACAGACAGGCAGAAACATACACACAAACACAAAGAGGGACATGAGAAAGTGAGACAGGAGGGAGGAAAGGAGGGAGAGAGGGAGGGAGGAAGGGAGGGAGGGAGGGAGGGAGGGAGAGAGAGAGAGAGAGAGAGAGAGAGAGAGAGAGAGAGAGAGAACACACCACTCTGCCTTTTGATGCACACCCTCAGGTTCTTACTTGATATGACCATGTCAAAGCCAGTCTCCTACCAGTCTTTGTCCTAGATTCAGCCTGAGCCTCAATTAAGGGAGTGTGGAACAGAAACAACACTTAGTTTTTAAATGAGAAGGCCTCCTGACTTCCCTTACAGACGGCCCTGATTCAAATCTTTCCTTGGTCCTCTATGCTTGCTTGCTTTTTTATTGTTTCTTGTTATCCTTGCCCAATTTTATTTCCTTTTTTGTACTTATTTAAAAACTAATTTTCCCCTTGGGTTATCTTCTTCAAAAGCCCCTTTGTTCTCATTTTGCATCTTCTGGGGTCTGACAACTGCATTCCTCCCATCTCAACATTGCTGAGGATCCTGCCCAGGACCTTAAATGTAAGTGTACCAACACTGAGTCCAGCTTGTGTATCTTCCTTTGAAAGCAAAAATAGGAGGCTGGAGAGAGGGCTCAGCAATCAAAAGCACTGGCTGCACTTCCAGATTCCCATCATTCACATGGTGGCTCACAACCATCTGTAATACCAGTTTCCAGGAGACATGATACCTTTTTCTAGCCTCTGTAGGCACCAAGCATGCACTTGGTGCACAGACCTTACATGCATGCAAACTACCAATACACATATAGAAATAAAATAAATCTAGATATGATGCTGAATACCTGTAATATCAGAACGTGGGAGGCTGAGGCAGGACGAACAGCAGCTTGAAGCCAGCCAGTGCTACATTCTGAAACTGTCTCAAAACAAGAGGAGAAAGAGGAGGGAGGAGGACAAAAACAAAAAAGAAAAAAGGGAAGGGGAGCAGAGGGGGAAGAGGAGAAGGAGAAAAATTAGGGGTAGGGGCACTGGGTTTTCCTACCAATGAATGAGAGTTAGAGAGGAAGAGAGACAGGGAGAGAGATCATACAAAGCCACTTATCATTTTACTACTATTAAACATTCCCTTAAGATTGATTTGAAGAGAAAAATGCTTAGTGTCCTCCTAATAGACTCAGATTGGAAGGACCTGACATGCCTATCAGCTGGTGACTAGAGCAAATAGACATATTGCTGTGTCTATACAAAAGATTCTGACTAGTTCTGAAAAGGCATGGACTTCTGATAGACACATCACAGGTGACTCTCAAAATAATATCCCCTAGGTGGGCTGCTTGTTCTGGCCTCAGTGGGAGAGGATGCACGTAGTCCTGCTGTGACTTGATGTGTTGGTACCCATGGAGGGGAGCTCCCTTCTCAGAGGAGAAAAGAAGGGGAGGGGGAGTGGTGTGGGGGTGGGATTGGAAAGAGAGGAGGGAGGGAGCTATGACCAGGATGTAAAACAAATAATTTTTTTTTAAAAAAATGTTGTATATTGGTGGTCCATTCTCCAGGAGCACCAGGGATCAGGCTGGTTGACACTGTTGCTCCCTCCATGGGGCTTCAAACTCTCTCAGCTCCTTCAGTCCCTTATCCAACTCCTCCATCTGGGACCTCACACTCAGTCCAAAAGTTGCTGTGAATTGAATCTTGGGTATTCCGAACTTTGGGGCTAATAACCACTTATCAGTGAGTACATACCGTGTTCATTCTTTTGTGACTGAGTTACCTCACTCATGATGATATTTTCAAGTTCCATCCATTTGCCTGTGAATTTCATGAGTCATTGTTTTTAACAGCTGAGTAGTATTCCATTGTGTAAATGTACCACATTTTCTGTATCCATTCCTCTGTGGAGGGACATCTGGGTGGTTTCCAGCTGCTGGCTATTATAAATATGGCTTCTATGAACATAGTGGAACATGTGTCTTTACTATATAGTGGAGCATCTTCTGGGTATATGCCAAGGAGTAGAATAGCTGGGTCTTCAGGTAGTATTATGTTCATTGTTCTGAGGGTCCACCAAACTGATTTCCAGAGAGGTTGTATCAGCTTGTATTCCAACCAGCAATGGAGGAGTGTTCCTCTTTCTCCACATCCTCGACAACATCTGCTGTCACCTGAGTTTGTTTATCTTAGCCATTCTGACTGGTGTGAGGGGAAATCTCAGGGTTGTTTTGATTTGCATTTCTCTGATGACTAAGGATGTTGAACATTTCCTTAGGTGCTTCTTGGCCATTCAAGTTTCCTCATTTGAGAATTCTGTTTAGCTCTGTTCCCCATTTTTTGATAGGGTTATTTGGATCTCTGGAGTCTAGCTTCTTGAGTTCTTTGTATACATTGGATATTAGCCCTCTATAGGACGTAGGATTGGTAAAGGTCTTTTCCCAATCTGTAGGTTGCTATTTTGTCCTATTGACTGTGTCTCTTGCTTTACAGAAGCTTCGCAGTTTCACGAGGTCCCATTTGTCTTTTCTTGATCTTAGAGCCTAAGCCCTTCCCAGAGAATGGACCACCAACCCAAGAATACACATGGAGGGACCCATGGTTCGTGCCACATACACGGCAGAGAAGGGCCTTGTTGGCCATCAGGGAGAGAAGAGGCCCTTGGGCCTAAGGGTGTTAGATGCCCCAGTATAGGGGAATGCCAAGGAGGGAAGATGGGGGTGGGTGGGTGGGGGAATACTGTCATAGAGGCAGGGGAGGGGGAAGGGATGGGGGTTTCCAAAAGGGAGACCTGGAAAGGGGGAAACATTTGAAATGTAAATAAAGTATCAAAATAAAATAAAATAAAATGTTGTATAAAAAACTAATGCAGACACAAAAAGGTATATTCTACACAATGTAGTTTAAACATAAACCAAACAAATTTGTATGATAAAAGATAACAGGAGTAGCAAGGAAGATGGAGGCCTGAATGGAAGGAAGCATGAGTGCACATTGAGGGATGAGGGGAACAGTCACCTCCATTAATGTGTGTTCACATTTATCAAACCTCGTTAAATTGTATTCTGGAGATCTGTGCATTTTGGCTTGCACATTTTGAAAGAATTCAGTTTGAATGAAACCAGTTAAAATAATGAGAAACGAGATTGTTAAATCAACTGTAGCAGTTGTAGAACACAATATGTCACGTAAAATTTCAGTAGACTAGTGAGTTCTGGGGATTAGGCTGAGTGCAGGGGCAGGGGTAGGAAAACGAAGTGAATTTGACCAGTATATGCATATATAAAATATAGTACTGAACCCCATTTGTACATAAAGTTCATATGTGTTAATCACATTTAGATAGCCTTGTGTAACGGCTCACACCTGTAATATGAACATTTGGGATTCTGGGGTTGAAGAATACCACAAGCTGGAGACCACTCTGGGCTAACCAGCTATACTCTGTCTCAAAAACAACACAGAAATTTAGATAAAAAGCTTTAATAAGCAAAAAATTAAAAATATAGACTTTTGTTTCAGTAGGCTTTAATTGCACGGGGAAAATGCTTACCCATGGGAAAGGCAGCACAGAGAATCACACATGAAAATGACCCCATTTTTCATGGGAAACATCTACAAAATTACAATAATAAAAATTCAAATTCTGACCAAAACAACAACAGAAGAATGCCCCAATTTTTCATAGGAAAAAACTTTATGCGTGGGAAAAGATGGGGGAGCTAAAGACGGAAATAAAAAGGCATTGCCAGTTCTTTCTGTTGTTGTTGTTTGCTGGTCTCATATAGGAGACTTTTCTTTCCCTAATGTTTGGTTCTGAAATTTATGGAAAGTAGAACTTTTTAAAGGGGCATTATTCTTTCAGAAAACCACAAAGCATAGCTATTTGTGGCTCACCTGCAGTCTTTCTTGTACTGGGTTACATAGAAAGTGACTAGAGCATGGAGCTTGGAGCTTGCTTGATTTTCTTCTCCCAAATTACTCTGTTTCAGTCAACATTTCCTCTTGTTTTTGTCCCTCTGCACAAGTGACCAAAGCCCTTAAGGGGGTCCTTCAGTGGGATGACCCACCCTGCTACCATTTCTTTGTCTTTTAAACCTGATGTTCAATCTTGATAGCCAAACCATGCACCCAGAATTTTCTATCCAGTTTTTCTTTCCATTGAGAAAAAGTCATGCAGTCCCAGGTGATCGCGTATTTGCTATGTAGCCAAGATTCATAACCTTGAACTATGAGTCCTCTTGCTTCTACCTCCTGAATGCTGAAATTATAGAAATGCACCACTTCTGGTCTTATGAGGTGGTGAGGATTGAACCTAGGGACTCATGCATGCTAGGTAAGCACTTTATCAATTGAACTGTTTTCCCAAACACACTAAGTCATATTTCTAAGCCATTTTTAAAAAATGTTGAATAACTATGGAAGACATGGGAACCCTGTTTGATACATCCAATATAATCACATTATTTTCAATAACTGTTGAGAATAGTTTCTCCTCCTCCTCCTCCTCCTCCTCCTCCTCCTCCTCCTCCTCCTCATCTTCCTTCTCAAGTCAAGATTAGCTGAAGAAAGTACAGGAGGTTCTGGGCAAGGTGATACATGCCTGGAATTCTAGCATTTGGAGTACGGAGGCAGAAACATTCCACGTTCAAGTCCCACCTGGGTTACATAGTGAGTTCTGGGCCAGCTTTGTGTACAGAGACCCTGGAATGAATTAAAATTAAAAACAGAGAGACAGATAACAAGGTTATCTTCACAAAACAAACAAAAACAAAACAAAAGAAAAACCACAGGGTTTGACTTGTTTTGCAGGGCTGATGATAAAATCCAGAGCCTAACTCTAGGCAAGCACTGTGACATGGACCTATAGCCTTCCATCCCCTTCATGAGGTTTTAATATATTGCCAACCAAGTAGAAAGTAAACATTAAAAATTAAAAACTTGGTAATGACTGACCATATTTCCCTTCTCTGTCCTCAATTCATTGATGAGTGAATGTTTAGGAGACATTGAATCCTAATGTTTGTGGTGATAGGAGAATGCTTCTTTATATTAAAAAATATAAATAAGTTTATATATATATATATATATATATATATATATATATATATATATCACTACATGAGTTTATGTGTGACAGGTGTGTAGGTAACCCTGGAGGCCTGAAGACAGTGTCCAATCCATAGAGCTTGAGTTATAAGTGACTGTTAGCAACCTGATGTGGGTTTGGGGAAAAGAGCCCAGGTTCTCTTCAAGAAGTATGTGCTCTTAACCATTGAGCTCCCAGAAATACTTAAGTGATTATTTTGACCACTTTAAACAAGTGTTAGTGTACACACTGTTCGCTTATACAGTGCTTGAAGCTTTATCTGCCTTCCATAATGGTAATGACTTTCCACCTCTTAGGTCACACTGTGTCTTATTTCTGTCACCTGTTGCTAAAAACAATCTAAGTGATATAGATGTTCCCTACTCCATTGGGTTCTGTATCATCGTTTGTTCCAGTATATGCATAATTATTTTGATATATTTCTTGGCAATCGAAAATTCTCAAAACATATCACATATAGTTATATATAGTAATAGAGTGAGATTCCAATGAAACCAGGCAACAAGTTAAATTCATAACATGTGGTAAAATCTGCCAGATGGGTCAATCATGTTATTGACAGGCTAATACACACCATGCATTTGATAATTGGAGTGCAGCAGACTCTAATTCTGTCCCTTTAAATTATATTTAAGGGAAGTATTAGTAGGGGAAATCTGTAGTTATGCATATATTCATTACAAACTCCCGCAGAAATATTTGGCTCATAGCTATGAGTTAAATGGTATGACATTTCCATGAGAAAAATTAATTACTTGAACATGTGTTGTATGAAATATGTCAAATCGTTTATTTAGATGTTGTATATTGCATATTCAGGTTTTTTAACTAGAGGAAATACATGATAAATAAACATGATATGCATACTTTATATATTATAAATATCATGTTATGCCCAAGGGCTTTATAGCAAGTGAACAATGTTTTTACTTTATTTTTTCTGGATGAGGAGAGGCATCTAAAGTATCACAAGATCACAGTTCCAACGAGGGAGTCACTTCGCAACAATTTTTTCCTGCATTTGGAGGTTGCACTTATTGACTATTTATCTATTTAAAGACCGTAGTCCTACTAATAGCTCTGTGTAAAGATGGGCAGATTTGTCATCTCCATTAGCTTGGGATTCTGGCTGCACAGGCTGTATAGAAATATCAAGATGTGTGATGTAGTACAGAGTACCCACATTCTGATGCAATTTCTGGTTCCAACACATTTGAGAAGAGGAGTCTATAAAAAGATCTCGAAGTAGCAGCTTGTAATAACTGCCACTCAATATTATAATATTATAATGAATGATGGTGAACAATCGCTACCTCTAAGAAAAAAGTCTTCTAAGGTCCGATAAAGACACAAATAAAAATGAAACACATGTGTTTTGGTTTGGTTTGGTTTGGTTTGGTTTGGTTTCATTTCGTTTTGTGTTATGAGGCACGCAACAGAAAGAGATGGAACTTACCTGTCTCTTCCTAATGTTGCAGGAGAAACTTATATCCAGGCAGCCAAAAAGTGGAATCTTTTCTGTGTCAACACAGGCCCAGGACGGGAACACTGGGATGTGAATTACCTATTATAGGAGGTTTTTGTTATATCATCATTGGTTTTAGATGCCAAGATTGATTCTATCATTATATAGTCTTGTTTAATGGGAATGTCTGTGTCAAAATTCTCATTCACAAAATATTTTCTCTTAAAGGTCCAAATTTGGGAATGGTTTCATTTATTTCTCATCTCTTTACATTGTTTACAGTCATTGTTTAGGCTGGTAATCTTATTTTTGCTTTTTATTTTCTCTAAACACAGTTGGATGGAGATTATATTTTCTCTCTCAGGCACAGAGCTGCATTCCTTTGCTCTGCTTTCATCTTCTTAATGTATGGATCCATCTTCAATAATAGTAGTGGCTATTAATAATAATAATGCTAATAAGAATGCTAATAGTAGTAACAATTGTGCAAGACTAATAGATTCAAAGGCTGTGAATGCCATACATATTTGGCACAGTCCATGATGTGAAGGTCACAGTACTGTTTATACTAACTTTTTTGAGACAAAATCTTGCCATGAGCCCAGATGTATCTGGAACTCAAGACCCTCCTACCCCAGCTTTCCAAATGACTATACCACACACTCCTTATAATATTTAAAAAACATATATGTATAGAGTAAAGAGGAGGAACATGGAAAGCATATATAAAATATATTAGTCATTCTTTGATTATTTAGTTTAAAAATAAGCTACTAACAGCTTAGAAGAATATATTTAAACTTTAACAATTACTATGGTCTGTGTCAAAATCATGTTGAAATCCTAATCCCTAAGCTGATGGTGTTCAGGGTTGAGAGATAATTAGCTCATATCCTCTGTGGAGCAATATTGGTGTTGTTATTAAAGAGACCTGAGGGAGCTTGTTTGCCTCATTCACTATATGAGGACACCAAAATTACTGAGGAACAGGAAACAAGTCTTCATTGGCCATGGACTCTATTGGCACCTTGGGTTTAAGACTTTCCAGATTTTAGAACTGTTAGAAATTAAATTCTATTCTTTAGAAACTACATAGTCTATAACATTTTGTAATAATAATCCAAGGACCAAGAAAACAATGTTATTTAAATACACTAAAATATTTTATGTATGAAACAGTGTTTCTGCTTACCCACAAAAATATTAAATCACATAATTTGTGCTGTTTTAGAATTTTTAAAAAGTTGGATTTCATAGTACATTCCTGTAATCACAATATCTGGAACATGAAGTGGATGAACCAGGAATTCAACCCCGTCTGCAACTACATAGACAGTTATATGCCATCCTCAGCTCCAGAAAACAACAAAATGTAAAATGATAAAACTAAACATAAAAGCAAACACAAAAACTCCAACTGTTAACATAAGCTAGGCTTAAGCCTTCTAGTGGTTTATTTCTCCTATTTGGAATGACTCCTGTATCATTGCTGATTTCTAACCTGCTGTCTCATTTTAGGATTTTAAAATATCATAATAATAGAAGTGAAAACAGTACCCAAGGCTAGGCACAGTCATACACACTTGTAATCTTAGCACTTTGAAGAAGGACATCAAGTTCTAATCTAGCCTGGACTACACAGTCTCTGTCATTAAAAGATAAGGAAAAGAAAACAGCAAAATAACAGTAACAAAAATAATAAAATGTGCCTAAATTAACTCTAATAATTGTAAACTACTACAAACATAATCTGCAAGTCACCTCATTCCCTTGAATCCTCATGTTTAAGAATTCTCCAAACTGATCTGTCCCAACACCTGGACTAACTGGGACCAGCAGGATCCAGGGACCCAGGAACCCCTCCAGACCAGTAGCACGGGTTCATTCCGGTCTAGGCCAGTGCCCTGAGCAGACCTTGGGTGCTAACTCTGCAGCCAGTCTCACAACACCCAGAGGAAGCTCCACTCCCAGGCACTCTAACACGTCCAGGATCACAGGTTCACAGGATCCCAGGAGCTTGGTCACACCAGGATCTCAGCGTCCCAGCAGCTTGACTCCCAGGAGCTCTAACACACCCAGGATCTCAGGATCTCAGGATCCCAGAATCATAGGATCCCAAGACAGCTGGTCTCTGAGGAGTTCTAACACAACCAAGATCACAGGAAGGACAGGCTACAGTCAAATATAGGGAGGGCAGGCAGCACTAGAGATAACCAGATGGTGGGAGGCAAGAGTAAGAGCATGGGCAACAGAAACCAAGGTTACTTGGCATCATCAGAACCCAATTCTCCCAACATAGCAAGTCCTAGATATACAATCACACCAGAAAAGCAAGATTCTGATCTAAAATCACTTCTCATGATGATGATAGAGGACTTTAAGAAGGACATAAATAACTCCCTTAAAGAAATACAGGAGAACACAGGTAAACAGGGAGAAGCCCTTAAAGAGAAAACACATAAATCCCTTAAAGAATTACAGAAAAACACAATCAAACAGGCTAAGGAAATGAACAAAACCATCCAGGGTCTAAAAATGGAAATAGAAACAATAAAGAAATCAGAAAGGAAGACAACCCTGGAGTTAGAAAACCTAGGAAAGAGATCAGGAGTCATAGATGCAAACATCACCAACAGAATACAAGAGATAGAAGAATCTCAGGTGCAGAAGATACCATAGAAAACATTGACACAACAGTCAAAGAAAATGCATAAAGCAAAAATCTCCTAACCCAAAACATCCAGGATATCCAGGACACAATGAGAAGACCAAACCTAAGGATAATAGGTATAGAAGCAAGTAAAGATTCCCAACTTAAAGGGCCAGTAAATATCTTCCACAAAATTATAGAAAACATTCCTAACATAAAGAAAGAGATGCCCATGAACATACAAGAAACCTACAGAACTCCAAATAGACTGGACCAGAAAAAAAATTCCTCCTGTCACATAATAGTCAAAACACCAAATGCACAAAACAAAGAAAGAATATTAAAAGCAGTAAGGGAAAAGGGTCAAATAACATATGAAGGCAGACCTATCAGAATTACACCAGACTTCTCACCAGAGATTATAAAAGCTAGAAGATCCTGGGCAGATCTCATACAGACCCTAAAAGAACACAAATGCCAGCCCAGGTTACTACACCCAGCAAAACTCTCAATTACCATAGATGGAGAAAAAAAGATATTCCATGACAAAACCAAATTTACACAATATCTTTCCACAAATCCAGACCTACAAAAGATAATAGATGGAAACCACCAACACAAGGACTGAAACTACACCCTAGAAAAAGCAAGAAAGTAATTTTCTTTCAACAAACCCAAAAGAAGATAGCCACACAAACATAATTCCACCTCTAAAAACAAAAATAACAGAAAGTAACAATCACTTTTCCTTAACATCTTTTAACATCAACGGATTCAATTCCCCAACAAAAGGACATAGACTAACAGACTGGATATGTAAATAAAACCCAGTATTTTACTGCATACTGGAAACGCACTTCAGTGAAAAAGACAGACACTACTTCAGAGTAAAAGGTTGGAAGACAATTTTCCAAGCAAATGGTCCCAAGAAACAGGCTGGAGTAGCCATTCTAATATAGGATAAAATCAACTTTCAACCAAAAGTTATCAAAAAAGATAAGGAAGTACACTTCATACTGGTCAAAGGGAAAATCTACCAAGATGAACTCTCAATTCTGAACATCTATGCTCTAAAAATCCCAGGCAGTATAATAATATGTTTAAAATACACAAATATGGCACATTTCAGGTAAGTGACACATTCAGAAGGATAGATAGGACTCAAGGGACTGTTTTCTAAAGCATTCTTAAACAGTGATTATAATTGAAATGACTATAATTTTATAGAATTTTACCAAAGTCCCCTGGTACAATTTGATTTGTTGCTAATACTTTGAATTATTTTATTTTCTACATCTGTGGTTTAACTATTAAAAAAATTAAATGCCCTGAAAAAAAAAAAAAAAGAGTTCTCCAAACTGATCCTCATGTAACTGTAATGTTTATGAAAAGGGTAAGTAATAATATTGTGCCAAGTGGAAGCTCCTAACATATTATTACAAGACAAGGGCAACCACAGTTTTATTCAGACATAAACACATACTATGTAATACAGAAGCATGAGCCACATGTGGTTAATGAGCACTGGAAGCACAACCAGTCTAAATTGGGGTGTGCCATAAGCAGAAAATACCACATTTAGAACACCTCTTGTGAAAAAGAGAAACTACTTTGCTAATATTTTTATTCTGATTGTGTGTTAAAGTGATAGTAATTTATAGTTATTGGATTATTGAGCTTATTAAAATTAAGTTCACAAGAAGTGGTGCAGAAGAAAGGGAATTCTGTTTTTGAAAAATAACATTTTTCTATTGGCTTGTGCTGTCCTAGACTGACAAAATATTGTGAGGCAAAGACTATTTTATCATTGACATTTAAAATTGCTGGTGCAAGACAAAAATAAAAAGTGGATGGATAGGGCTAGAGAGATAGATGGCTCAGCAGATGAGAGCATGTTCTTGCTCTTCCAAAAGATCAGAGTTGGGTTCCCAACACCCATTTTGGGAAGTCACAACCATCTATATCTCCATTTCCAGAGGATCCAATGTCCATTTTTGGTCTTTGAAGACAAAATAACATTGCTTTAAAGTCTCTACAGGCAGTGTACCTACTTATTGCTTGTAGTCAAATCATGATTTCCCCACTCTTTCTGTCCCTTCGTATGCCACTGTATTAGTCCATTTATGTTGCTATAACAATATAGCTGATACCACATACTTTATAAAGAAAAGAAGTTTCTTTGTTGTTGTTGTTGTTCATGGTCTTGGAGACTGAAAAGTTAGTGCTGGGACAACAATATCTGGTGCAATCCTCATGCTGTGTCTCAACATGGCAGATAACTCAGACAGTAATATTTGTTTATGAGAACACCAAAGTTCAGTGAGGAAGTAGCCAAATATCTCAATGCTCACTAAACCCCACCTCCTAAAGCTTTCACCAGTTGTCACATCTAGGATCAAACTTCCAGAACATGAATGTATAGGAGAAACAAACAACATCTAAACCACAGGGGCTGCTAAACCAAACCTATCCAGTTCATACTTCTGAAGCATCTTCATCTTGTCCACAGATTGTGTAGCTGGGCCCGCTAATTTTTCTTATTGATTTTTCTTAGCTTTGTTCTCCAGGGGGCCCTGTTTTCCTTTGTCCTTGCTCTCACTTCCAGACTACCAACATTGTTTCCTTCTCTCCCAAAGTTCTACCCAACTTCATAAATATCCTTTTTATTTCAGTTCAAGACTTCTCCCTCAACAGCCCCCACCTCAGACTCCAGTTCTAAGGAATCACAACTCTTGACATTCTCATCACCATTTTCATAGAGTCATAGAGGCAAGCATGGTGTGTGGTATTCCTTTGAGTGGGAAAAGATCACCATTTTAAAATGTTTTTTAAAATGTTATTAGAATGTATATCTCACCAAGCCATTTGCAAATAACAGGGAATATGATTCACATGCCTTTTTCATCTTAGTCCTTGAAATGTTAAGGCACTTTCTCTGTACAAGATATACTTGATGAGTGAGTGAATAAACATCATTGAGTCTTAGATTTATTTAATTTATCTCATTTATGAGTGACAGATCAACCCAAATAACACATATCTGCATAAAACAGAAGTTTGTTTTTGTCATAGAAGTGAATGTGTAGGTAGCTTAGAGCTCTTTGGGACTTAGTTGTGTATAGGGCCCTTAGCTATGATATGGTACTCATAGTTATGAGTATCTTAGAAAATAACAGCAAAAAAGATAACTAGAGAGAAAAAATTACCCACATGTGGTAGGATATTTGATTATACTGTGAATTCCTAGATTATGTTGTTTGCACACACCTTTAATCCCTCTGGCTGTAATACAGACACGCCCTTAGCACACACCTTTAATCCCAAACATGGAAGGTAAAGTTAGTTTGTAAAAATAAGCATCCATGTTTGAAAGTGATGTCTAATTGAGTGGCAGATAAAGTGATGAATCAGAGAAAGGTTTTGTCAGAATAGAATATGCCCAACTCTCGTGAGAAGAGAGAGGAAAGGTACTTAAGGGGCAGTGCAGAGAGAGGAAGAAGACAGATTTACAGAGACAGGTTGAAGAGAGAACAAGCTAGACATGGGTAAAGTCAGAATGAGCCAGAGAATTAGCAGAAGCTAGAACATTAGAATAGATTGCAAGCATTAGTATGAGGCCAAGCAGATCAATTCAGATGAAACTGAGAGAAGCCAGATTGAATCAGTCATCCTGGAGAGGAGTTTGGGCCAGAACACTTGAGCTGAATCAGCCAGCCAGAGTTCAGAAAGAACCGGAAAGAGGTGAGTTTATTTAGCAGTTAGTCTCAGAGACTAAAAACATTCTAGGCCTAGATTAGGTTGTACAGTGGCTAGAAGCTTCCAGGACTAGACGTAGGTTAGCATACTGAGGCAGTAAACCCTGGAGACAACAATTACATCAAGCAAATAAAAGATACTTTTATTTCCACAAAAATTCAAGGTGTCTACACTAAACACTACAAAAATTACTAATTTTTTGTGCTATTGTTAATGCTATTTTACTGGATATTATACCTACCACCCTTCCAACCCTAATTCTACCCTAATCCCTACCAACCCCTCAATACTAGGTAGGGAAGAAAGAAGGTTAGAGGGGAAAGAGGGCCTCCAATCTTCATCATCTGACTTTCTTCAAACAGCAATCCAGCAAACAGCACAGAAACCAGCAGCAGCTGCCACAGGCCCTCTCAGTGCTCGCCCATTTATACTCCATCCAAAGTCCCTAGAATTGATCTGCAGCTGGCGAAAGGTCACACCCTGCTAGTGCACGAGGTGAACCATGATCACTTGGTGTGAAGCAGCCTCTTATACCATACCTGGGATTAAAACAAAAACATATTCACATAACAGCACTGAATTTTTTAGGAAACCAAAATTCTCACTATACATCACTGAAATAAATTAATGGAAACACAAAATAAATGGGGATTTAATCTCTGTTTTGGGGTCAGCTGATTTACTGTTGTTAAGATCATTCATTATACTATCCAAACTGACCTATGCACTACCTAATTCACCCATGCACTACCAAAGTTCAAAGATACCAAATGGTTAAAATAGTTTTGAATTTCTGTTTTATTTTGTTGTTGTTGAAACAAGATTTCAGAAAAACAGCCTAAGGCTGGCCTCAAACTTTTGATTCTCCTGCCTCTGTCTCCTAAGTGCAGGGATTACAAGCATGTACCACCATGAATAACTCTAACAAATCATTATAAAGAACAAAGTTGAGGGCTAGCGGACTGGTTCAGCAATTAAGAACTCTTGTTGCTCTTGCAGTGAACCAGAGTTAATTCCCAGGACCCAAATGGCAATTCACAACTGTCTTTAACTTCATTTCCAGGGGATCAGAAGCCCTCTTCTGGTATCTGTAGGTACCATGTGCACATGTTACACAGAAATACATATAGGCAAAAATACCCATACACGTATACCCATATACGTACAACGTAGAAGTTGAAGGACTCAATTGTCATGACTTTTTTATAGTCTTATCTTTGTATTTTTAGGATTAGAGATAGACTTCAGAATCTTAAGTACTCTGTCACTGAGCTACATTCTCATTCCCCAGTTAATTAATTTGTTGACCACTCTTTTAAGAAAGGTCCTATCTCTGTAGCTTGGCCTGGGACTCAAAATACATCTCGAGATGCCTTGGAACTGGACCCTCCTTTTCTGAGAACTAGGATTACAAATGTAAGCCACCATATCCTTCTTTAAGTCCCAAATACCGGATTTCAATACTACTACAAAGTTAGAGTAATTGAGAGCTAACACACACACACACACACACACACACACACACGTATATATAGTAGAAACATTAAGATAGACATATTGAAAAATCAAATAAAGACCTAGAAATAAATATTGACATTCATTCACAGTCAGTTAATTTTTTTCTCCAGGCTGAGCATTAAACACAGGACCTCATACATACCAGGCAAGGTCTCTATCATTCAACTATACCCCTAGCTCTGATTTTTGACAATGGTGTCAAGACAATTCAATGAAAAAGAATACTCCTTTCAATAAATTGTACTAAAAGAACTGGATGTCCACATAAAAAATAATTAAGTTGCACTCTTATGCCTTACCACACATAAAAAAAATAACCCTGAATGGAACCTCAGACCTAAATGTAGTGTAGTTAAAATTATTTAATATAAGCGTGAGTCTTTCATGGTCTTGAATTTGTCAGTGAATTTGTATACCAAAAAGAGTATAAGCAACAAAAAGAAGAAAAAGATACATGAGCTTCATTACAATTTAATAATTTTGTTTGTATCAAAGAATACCATCACTAAGCATGAAGGTATATGCCTGTAATCCTAACTCTGGGAAGGATACTACAAGATGACTGTATTATGGGTTTGGAGTCATTAAGGGATTTATCAATCTGACCATGAATATATTTCAGATACTGGCACCAGGGATACAGCTGGGACTCAAGGTACCCAAATGTAGTGGTGCACCACATTAGTCAGGGGTTTATGATGCAAAAAAAGACACATAAGGTTATACATCCTGTAATCAGAAAGTTACATTCTGTTAATGTGCAGTCATGCATCCTGCAATCAAGGACTCAGTCAGCAAACAGATGTCTTGGTTATCTCAAGCAAGCAAGATTTTTTTTTTTTTTTACAGAAGCAGAAGCAGCAATATTGTGACCATTATCCTGCACAAACAAGGCCAGGCAATTATAAGAATAGCCACCAGCATTCCTGAAGTTATCTGTCCTTGAGCAAGTGGTGCTTCCAGCTTAGAGGCAATTATGTTTATAGGCCTCTTAAACACCATAATTTAAAATGAAAATATAATATTAGCCACAACAACTGCAAGTTGTATGCTACCCTGGACCATAGCTGCAAGACCTTGTCTTAAAGACAAACCAAACAGAAGAATGAAGAGGAATAGAAATAGGAACAGGAACAGGAACAGGAAGAGGCAAAGAATAGAGGGAGAGGGAGAAAGAGAGAGAGAGAGAGAGAGAGAGAGAGAGAGAGAGAGAGAGAATAGCCAAATATACATATAATGGGAGAAAATATTTCCAAATCTGGTCTCTTATGGAGGATTTGTTATTCAACAGCAAAAAGACAAATATCTCAATTTTTGGTTTGTTTGTTTGTTTTCAAAACATGGTTTCTCTGTATAGCCCTGGCTGTGCTGGAACTCTATTTGTAGACCAGGCTGGCCTTGAACTCAGGTCTGTCTGCCTCTGCCTCTTGATTGCTGGGATTAAAGGCTTGCACTACCACCGTCTGGCTAAATATCTCAATTTTTAAGTCACATTTTATTTATTTAGATGTATGCTTATATGTGTGCATGCCTGTGCTCACGTATACAATGACACAAATGTGGAAGTTAAGGGATAACCACAGGAATCAGTTCTTTCCACCATTGTGGGTCCTGGGGATGGAGGTCAGGTTATCTTTCATCCACTGAACCATCTTGCTAGTCCCTACATATCCCATTGTTCAAAAACAAGGACAGGGTTTCAGTAAATGTTTCCCCAGAGACCATACACAATTGTGCAATAAGCCCAATAAATGTTAACAAGAGTATAATGAAAGTCAAAACCAAAAGAAGATAACATTTCACTTAATCGGGCAGCTAAAATAGAGAGAGTCTAACAAAGATGGTTGATAATGATATGAGTTGATGACAAGGATGTAGAAAATTAGAAGACTTATACACTGGCAATAGGAATGGAAAGTGATGTAGCTCCCATGAAAACTGATTTAGCTACTGATAGTAGTTTCTCAAAACATTCACTATAAAGTTACCATGAGACTCAAAAACTGCACTCTTAATAGTATATCCAAGAGAAATGAAAAATTATGTTCACATAAAAACTTGTAAATGGATGCTCCTAGCAACATTATTCACAATAATGCCAAAGTGGAAACAATCCCCAGGTCTATTGATTGATAGCTAAAATGTAGCATAACCATACAATGCAATATTATTTGGGAATGAAAAGGAAAGGAAGCAATGATGTATGCTGCAGCACGGATGGCTGTAAGCTGCAATAAAACTTTTCTTAAGTTATTTTTTTGTCATAGTAATGGCAGAAGTAACCAATATGACTTAAAAGAGAATTAAGTAAGATACAGTGTGTCATTGTGTTTCTTACTTTTCTATTGCTGTGATAAAATACCATAAGCAAGTCTCTTTATAGAAGAAAAGGTTTATTTGGCTTGCATTTCTAGAAGGATAAGGGTCCTCATGGTAAGGGGGGAAATAGCAGCAATTGGCAGGCAAAGTGGCAGGAATGAGAAGCAGAGGGCTCACATCTTGAACCAGAAGCAGAAGGCAGAAATAATGAAAAAGAAATGGGGAGAATCTTTAAGCTCTCAAAGCCCACTCCCAATGGCATTTTTCCTCCAGCAAAACCATACCTCCTGAACCTTCTCCAATACAACCACTGAGGACCAGCTGTTCAAATGGCCAAGACAATGGGGGGCATTCATTCTCATTCAAACCACTGTAATCATAAATACTGAAAACATTCAGGATACAGCTGAGGATTGCCATTCTATGCAGAGGGAAACCAACTTCATAAGTAAGGGCCATTAACAGGAGCCAGCAAGAAGATATTAACAAATAATTGAATTATCTACCAGGATATTGAAGGAATGGGAATTAAAATATACTTCAAGGAACAATTTTAAAAATAATATAAACACACTGCGAAAATACAGAAGTCTAAGCAATGTAACAGAAAGTGTCAGTAAGGAAATCAAAGACAGAAAGTAGCAGATGGAGACTTAAGAACTGGAAAATATAGTAATCAGAATTTAAAGGTTGCACCAATGGACCTGAGAACAGAGCAGGCAGGGCCTGCTCTGGGTAACTTATGTTGTACAGGATAGCGACTTTAAGTTATGCCTAGCCTGCCGCCATCCTGTTTTACAAAAACAACAGTTTTAACCTCAATTACTCCGTTTTGAGTGCATGTGTAATGGCATAATGATTCTAGGTTCTGTCTATACAAGTAAAGCAGCTACCGTCAGCCAGAACACCTAGAAGCACAAACTTACATGTGCCAGTGACAACCACATCCATGAATATACCAAGTCCTAACAGAAGCATCAGACAGCTGGGCTTATGAATCACACCGGAAGTAATCCCTTTAACCGAGACTACTAAAAAAGAAGTTCCTTAAGTCTGAGATCTGTCACACTGACCGTTATTTGCATGACAATATGAGACATTGTCTCAAAAACTAGCCAAACAGGACTCAACAGACAGTTCAGTCATTAAGAGTACTGGCCACCATTGCAGAGGAATCTGGTATGTCTCTAAGCACCCATGGGGTGACTCACAACCATCTAGAACCCCAATTCCAGGGGATCTAACATCCTTTTCTCACCCCTATGGGGAACAGGCACACATAAGACACACATACACACTTGCAAGCAAAGCACTCTGAAACATAAAATTAAAAAAAAAGAGATCATTTTTCAAAAAATAATAAAATTAATTTATTTTAACAAATTAAAACATCTCATCTTAGCAAAAGTATATGTGATCACAATCCCACCCTCCTCTTGTCAATTGAAGATAAAGGGCTGGCAGGAAGGCTCAGTCAGTAAAGTGCTTGCCATGCAAGCATGCAGACTTAAGTTCAGAGCCCTAGCACCTGTGGAAAAGTAAGGTATGTGGGTTTGTGCATCTATAACCACAGCATCATAAGGATGAAGACAGATGGACCCTGGGGCTGACTGGCCAGGCAGAGTAGCTGAAGTTATGAGCTCTAGGCCAGACTCTGTCTCAAAAATGTGAAGAATAATCAAGGAAGATATCTGATGTTAAACTTTGGCCTCTGTATTCCCACTTACCCCGTGCATGTGGTACACACACATGCACACACACACACACACACACGCACATGCATGCACGTACAAACACACAAATGCACAAACGTACAAAAGCATGCACAAACACAAATAGGACAGAAAATGCACTGGCTGTAAAGTGATGCTGTGAAATTTCCAAAGTGGAAACATATTACAGAAGGAAAAGGGAACTCTCTTAACTGAGGAGAATAATTCTTTAAACCTGCCATTCCTATAACTAATTGTAAAGTGTTAGCCACTTTAGCAATCAGATACAAGAACCTCCCTTTTCCTCTAATTGGGAGTAGTCTAAATCTTCTAATAATGCAGTATCTCTTCTCCTGGGCCCCCTTTCCTTTCAATTAAAGCTTTTTTTTAAAAAAATCCTCTTTTATATAATATTTTTATTGATTGAGAATTTCATACATGCACATAATTTATTTCAATCACATTCAGTTTCTACTTCTCCAGACTTCTGGGAGAACTGTTATGCCCCTGTAGATTAGCTCCCTTTAAACAATGCATATGTGCAAGTTTATACAATCATAGGGTTTTTTATATGATCTTTTCAAATCTCCTTAATGCTAGTTATCCCTTCCTCGTCCCCTCGTGTTTCTTCCCCTTCCATGCCCTCCCCAATTATCTCTCCCCCACTATTCCCCCTTTCCCTTAATATCTTGGGGTATTTTGTTTTGTTTGTTTGTTTGTTTGTTGTTTGATACAAGGTCACTGAAGCCAAGCTGGCTGTGAACTCCTTCTGCTGCTGCTTTCAAATTCTGGCATAAGAGGAATATTGGCTTTCTATTAAAGATTTGCCTGGAAAGTTGGCCTTTTTTCTATCTCAGTTTGATTTCTATCATTATTGAGCCAAAAGTTGCCTCTTATCTGATACCAATGCACTTAAAAGCAAAAAGGCACACTTCCAAATAACAAAGACTCAAAGTTTACAAAAATGGGTTTAGTTCAATGAAAGTAAAAAAAAAAAAAAATGCATTAAAATTTGTGAGATGCTAAACTAGTGCTAAGAAGGAAAATGTTAGATTATAATAGTTACTTATTTCAAAAAGAGGAAAAGTCTCACATATGTCACCTAATCGTTAAAAACCTATGCATGGACTGAGGATGTGATATAGTGGTACATTTGCCTATCATTAGAGCGTTCCTAGTTTCAATCCCAGACCTGGGAAAAAAGAAAACACAAAGGCAACAGACACAGTATGGAGTGCGTACCTGCATGCCTATAATCCCTCTACTATGGAGGCTGAAGATGACATTAGCCTGAGCTGCACAGTGAGATCTTGACCCAAGTATTTTTTAAAAAAATATTAATAAAAAAGGCAAAATAAACCAGAAGACACAATATAAATGAAAGCAATAATCAATGGAATTTCAAACAACAACAACAAAAACAATGGAAAACAATCAGTAAGGTGAAGCTAGTTCTTTGAAGTGGGATCACAGATTCCTAGCAAGGCATACAAATACTAACAAAAAGGAGGGCGCAGATTACTAATACCACACAGGATATCACTACAGTCCCTGCAGATATTAAAACAGGCATAACGTGACCAACTCTACACACATGCATTGATCAAGTAAATGAAATAGGCCAATTTCTTTAAAAGCATGTGTTATAGCAGCTTAACCAATATGAAATAGATAATTAGAATAATCCTTTAACTATTAAAGAAATTGAATCGGTATCCTTAAAATTCTCAAGAAAGTAATCCCTAAGCCCATATGAATTCTATCAAGCATGAATTCCAGGAAAATTTCATTAAACATCTGTAAAAAGCAGTACTATGAAATCTACCCCAAAAGTTCCAAAATAGAGAAGAGGAACCATTTCCCAACTAACTGGTTTTGCTAGAACTAGTGATTTAACTCAGAACTTTGTACATGCTGTATAAGCACTCTAGCATGCAGCTAAATCCCTAACTTCAGTTTATTTATTTATTTATTTATTACTTTTATTTGATGTGTTTGTGTACATGCACAATACACACATGTAGGAGGCAGAGGACAACTTATGGAGGTCAATTCTCTCCTTCCATTTTGTGGGTTCTAGGTATCAAAGTCAGGTAGTTAGTTAGTCTTAGGAGCAAGGCCTTTACCCAGTGGGACATCTTGCCAGCTCTCTAGCCCTTCATTTTCTTTTAATTTGAGATATACTTCCTCTAAGTTTCCCAGGTTAGCCTTGAACTTCTACCCATCTAAACACATACACACACACACACACAGAGAGAGAGAGAGAGAGAGAGAGAGAGAGAGAGAGAGAGAGAGAGA
>JADRCH010007316.1:1007654-1035766 GCA_019843965.1 Rhynchomys soricoides
AGAGAGAGAGAGAGAGAGAGAGAGAGAGAGAGAGAGAGAGAGAGAGAATAGTATATATATCTACTTATCCATGCTGTATTTAGTCACTGAAAAGCAAAGTAAAGGGCTGAGGGAGCAGGTAGCACCCTATGCTGCAGGCAACATTATGTGAGCAGTGGCATCTACATCAAGGATCTATTGAGCCTATCTGTGGATGTCATATAGTGAAGACTAGCTAAGACTGGTCTTCCAGTCTTGTGAACTGAACACAAACCCTTGTGAATGAATTCTTCAACTTTCTATTGATAAAAAGCCATTGTTGGATTGACTGAACCTCAGCCTGTAAGCCAGTTTAATAATCATAGTCAAATAAATTCATTCTATCAGTTCTGTTCCTCTAGAGAACTGCAACTGATACATGGAGCCTGGTTATGACATCTCTGGCTTTGCCTTTGACTCAGAGGCAGAGCTAAAGGTGAATTAGGAGCATGAAGAAGATAGAGGTTTGGGGTACCAAAAGGCCTGGCCAGCCCCATGGGTTCTCATCTGCCTCCACCTTGCAACAGGCTACTTAAAAGGTCTTCAGAGGATATGGCCCTGGAGGAGGAAATCATTTATGACAATAAAAGCTTTAGGTAATATGTGGAGGATGTCCCAGCAGCTATTGACCCTTCTGAACATAGTAACTCATCAGAACATTTCTTGTCACTCCTTCTCAGAACTGCAAAATCAGTCCCCCTCCCAAATTTCTGGTGTTTCTACAGCTCAAGGCAGTGAAGTATTCTCAGAAGAATTGGGAAGAAACATCCCTAGGCCTCTTTTGCCTTGCCCATCAGGAGTCAGCAGCACACATTCTACCTGGTCCAAGAAAAGTGGCAACCCAAATGTCTTAGTCAGGGTTTCTATTCCTGCACAAACATCATGACCAAGAAGCAAGTTGGGGAGGAAAGGGTTTATTGAGCTTACACTTCCATGCTGCTATTCATCACTAAAGGAAGTCAGGACTGGAACTCAAGCAGGTCAGGAAGCAGGAGCTGATGCAGAGGCCATGGAGGGAAATTTCTTACAGGCTTGCTTCTCCTGGCTTGCTCAGCTGGCTTTCGTATAGAGCCCAAGACTACCAGCCCAGGGATGGCACCATCCACAAAGGGCCCTCTCTCTTTGTTCACTAATTGAGAAAATGCCTTACAGCTGGATCTCATGGAGGCATTTTCTCAACTGAAGCTTCTTTCTCTGTGATAACTCCAGTTTGTGTCAAGTTGACACAAACCAGCCAGTACACCAAATCACTGGCTCTTGCCTCTGACACAGGTACTCACTGCATTTCCAAGGTGGGGTAGACTTCCTGTACTGAGATAAAGCCATTAACCCTGCCCAAATGATTCCTTAGCTATGTTGAACTGAGTCAAGAATAGGTAGACATTGGTATTTTTTCTTTCAGTGTGGAGCAGTCAAACCCAGGGCCTTGGTGAGCATTAACTTTTTACAGTGTCTACTGAGACACACAGGTCAGCTTCTAGAGGATTTCAGTAGCTCCAAGGGATTCAGAACTCTGTCCTCTCCGGGCTCCATGAATCCTGAGGAGGAATCTAAGAGAGGGTCACCCTACCTCATCACCCTTGAGACTATCATTCTATCTGTTTCACCAAGAAGGAATGAGAAAGACATTTTATATCTTATATGATGTATAGGACCTACCAAGAGGTCTTGGACAGATATCAGCTTCCTTGCAATATGGAACAACACATCCTGGAGGAGCTGGACAAGTGTTAGGCTGTGAAATTGATATTCTTACTACTCCTACTCCTTATGCAGTAAGAATGACGTGCTTCGTCATTTGGGCAAAGAACCAGATTTAGTAGCTGTTAAGAGGGCCAGTTATGTGGATGAAAAGGATTCAGAAGCAGGTGCAAGAGCTAGATGCCACCCTCCAGAACAGAAAGACTCTTCTGTCCATGCTCAGCAAGGCCCTAGGTGATGCAACAGGGACAATAAGGAATGGTGGCATTCAGGACAGTGTTGGTGTTACTATTCAGATCTCCACAAACAATAACAATCTGTCCTGTGCTCTGGAGAGAGGAATGAGTTGCTTACAGCTTCCTACAGCCTCCAAGGTATCCATCTGAATTCTTCCTTTAGCATTGATTCCTTGATGGTTTCTGAGACCTGCAGTCCACCCGTCAGGGTTCTGAGTCACCCTTGTTTACGTAGTGCAGTGGAACCTGTCTCCTCTGTGTTCCTCAAGCCCAGGGAGAAACATGAAAAAGCAGAGGTCTTTTCACAACTTTCAAAGATGAAATAAGCTTCCAGGAAATATGTCTATAAAAATAAGCCCATGCCCTACAATTAATTACCTGTGCAGAACAGAGCAGAACATATTGCACCCACATAGCTATAGGGAAAAACAACTTTGTAGTAAACTAGTATTAGGGATGGGAGATGGTGTAAGAGGGGTTGATGTGACTTACAAAAAGTAGCAGTAAAAAGAGATCTCTGCAGGAATGGAATCATTCTTTATTCTTGATTATGATGGGAGTTACATACATTAATACATGTGACAAAATTGTATATACATACATTGCATCAACATTGTTTTCCTGGATATTGTGCCATGGTTACAGTGATGGTTTGAATAGGTTTGCCCCCCCCCCCCATAGACTCATGTGTTTGAATGTGTGGCCCACAGAGAGTGGCATTATTAGGAGGTGTTGCCTTGTTGCAGAAGGCATGACCTTGTGTGTATATCACTATGGGGGTGAGCTTTGAGGTCCTATTTTCAAGGTACTCAAAGTGTGGAACACAGTCTCTTCCTGCTCCCTTCAGATCAAGATGTAAAAGTTTCAGCTCTGTCTTCAATACCATGTCTGCCTGCATATTGCTGTGTTTCCCACCATGATGATAATGGACAGAACTTTTGACACTAAGCCAGCCTCAATAAAATGTTTGCCTCTTTATAAGAGTTATTTTGGTTATGGTGTCTCTTCACAGTGACAGAAACCCTAACTAAGGTAATTACCTAAGATGCAACCATGGGAGAAACTGAGTTGGTTAAAGGGACACTGGAATTCACTGAATTAGTTTCCCAACTCTCTACAAATCTGTAGCTGTAATGTAAAATGTGTTAAAGTTGTGAAATGAGATGAAATGAAAACTGATTAGCTAAATCTTGAATTTAATAACTTAGTTGCAGAAAATACGGACTAACCCCAAAGAGTATAGAAGAATGGAAATAATAAGGCTAAATAATAAAAGACAGACAACAGAGCAAATCAAAAAGAGCCAAAAATCAATTTAATATAAGATACTATGGCAGGACATACATACTGGCAAACTCTTGTAATTCTAGCATTCAAGAGGGATGAAGACAGGGAGACAGAGGATTCAAAATGTTCCCTGGCTACCTAATTTGAGACCAATGTGGCCTGTATGAGATCCTGCCTCAAAACAATACAAAAAAGACAAACAAAAAACAGATAATTCTGTGAAAATTATAATGTCAAAAATGTTAAAAATTCAAGTAGCAAAATGCAGAGGACATATAACCAACCCACTGACTGAACAATAGGAAATTTGGGTAGTCTTGTATGAACTGAGGGGTAAATAACTATATGAACGTATTGTGCCCAGATGGTTTGTAGAGATTCACTAAGCATTCAAAGAAGAAATCCTTCCAATGTTGTAAAAATTCAGGTAATAGAAGTAATGTTCTAGCTTTCCAAGCATCACAAAGTTAGTAAAACCTTATCAAGCAGAAATAGATGAGAAATGTGTAAGAATAGGGCTATGGTATGGCCCAGTGCTTGTCTAGAATGAACCAAGTACTGGCTTATATTCCCAACACTGAAAAACAATGCAGTTTTTATTCATTTATGAAGGCAGAAAAAATGTAACAAAAGCATTTGTTACAATTTAATATCTTTTAGAAAAATTTACATAACAATATAAGAAGAAACAATAACATAATAAAAGTTATTTACCAGACACAAAACCAATATACTACTTAAACTATATAGAGAAGATCAAGAGTAGCTTGGGCACTCCTAGCAAAGAGTAATAGCAAGCTTGAAGGAGTCCTGTTCAAGTCTTACTAATTTACACTGATTACAGCACTATGACTTGCTTCAATAAAGCAAGCCATAAAAGATAAAGAAGCCAACTGGAAGCCAAGCAAGGCACAAACAGTTGACATATGACAGAGGCATCATTACAAATTAGCAATAATTTGCACATTCAAAGAAATGGATCTTTACTTTGTACCACAGAAAAATTAAATCACTTTCATTTTAACAAACAAGTAACTTACAGACTAAGCAGGTTATATTTAGGAATATACACACATATGCATATGCATGCATTCAAAAACAATTAATAAAAGAAGAAATCATGAATTTGAAAAATAATGGGGAGGGGCATATTGAACAATTTGGAGGGAAAAGGGAGGTAAAAATTGTAATTATATTATAAACTCAAAATTAATTTTTAAAAGGAATCTGAATATAAACCAAAAAATTTTAGCGTATTTAGAAAATATGAAAGAATGTCTGATGGTGTTGAAATCCATCAACAAGAAAGGGTTATAATACATTGGTGTTCTGTTCAGGAAATTTTCCCCTGTGTCCATGTGTTCAAGGCTCTTCCCCACTTTCTCCTCTATAGGTTTCAGTGTATCTGGTTTTATGTGGGGGTCCTTGATCCACTTGGACTTGAGCTTTGTACCAGAACCATTTATTTAAAATGCTGTCTTTTTTCCACTGGATGGTTTTAGCTCCTTTGTCAACTATCAAGTGACCATAGATGTGTGGGTTCATTTCTGCATCTTCAATTCTATTCCACTGATCTTCCTCCCTGTCTTTGTACCAATACCATGCAGTTTTTATCACTACAGCTCTGTAACACAGCTTGATGTCAGGGATGGTGATTTCTCCCAGAAGTTCTTTTATTGTTGAGAATAGTTTTCGCTATCCTGGGTTTTTTGTTATTCCAAATTGCTCTTTCTAACTCTATGAAGAATTGATTTGTAATTTTGATGGGGATTGCATTGAATCTGTAAATTGCTTTCAGCAAGATGGCCATTTTTACTATATTAGTCCTGCCAATCCATGAGGATATGAGATCTTTCCATCTTCTGAGGTTTTCTTCGATTTCTTTCTTCAGAGACTTGAAGTTCTTGTCATGCGGATCTTTCATGTGTTTGGTTAGAGTCCCACCAAGGTATTTTATATTATTTATGACTCTTGTGTCATTTCCCTAATTTCTTTCTCAGCCTGTTTATTCTTTGAGTATAGGAAGGCTACTGATTTGTTTGAGTTAATTTTATATCCAGTCACTTTGCTGAAGTTGTTTATCAGCTTTAGGAGTTCTCTGGTAGAATTTTTGGGGTCACTTAAGTAAACAATCATATCATTTGCAAATGGTGATGTTTTTAATGTCTTCCTAAGATCAAGAATCGACAAATAGGACCTCATACAATTGCAAAGCTTCTGTAAGGCAAAGGACAGTGTCAGTAGGACAAAACAGCAACCAAGAGATTGGGAAAATATCTTTACCAATCCTACATCTGATAGAGGGCTAATATCCAATATATACAAAGAACTCAAGAAGTTAGACTCCAGAAAATCAAATAATCCTATTTAAAAATGGGATACAGAGCTAAACAAAGAATTTTCAACTGAGGAATATTGAACGGCCAAGAATCGCCTAAAGAAAGGTTCAACATCCTTAGTCATTAGGGAAATGCAAATCAAAATGACCCTGAGATTCTACCTCACACCAGTCAGAATGGCTAAGAACAAAAACTCAGGTGACAGCAGATGCTGGTAAGGATGTGGAGAAAGAGGAGCACTCCTCTATTACTGGTGGGATTGCAAGCTGGTACAACCATTCTGGAAATTAGTCTGGAAATCGGTTTCTCAGAAAATTGGACATAGTATTGCCTGAGGACCCAGCTATACCACTCCTGGGCATATACCCAAAAGATTCTCCAACATATAACAAGGAAACATGTTCCACTATGTTCATAGCAGCCTTGTTTATAATAGACAGAAACTGGAAAGAACCCAGATGTCCTTCAACAGAGAAATGGATACAGAAATTGTGGTACATTTACACAATGGAGTACTACTCAGTTGTTAAAAACAATGACTTCATGAAATTCTTAGGCAAATGGATGGAACTAGAAAATATCATCCTGAGTGAGGTAACCCAATCACAAAAGAACGCACATGGTATGCACTCACTAATAACTAGATATTAGCCCAAAAGCTCAGAATACCCAAAATACAATTCACAGACCACAAGAAGCTCAAGAAGAAGGAGGACCAAAGTGTGGGTGCTTTGGTCCTTCTCAGAAAGGGGAACAAAATACGGTAGCAAATATGGAAACAAAGTGTAGAGCAGAGACTGAAGGAAAGGCCATCCAGAGATTGTCGTATCTGGGGATTCATCTCATATACAGTCACCAAACCCCGGCACTATTGTAGATGCCAAGAAATGCTTGCTGAAAGGAGCCTGATATAGCTGTCTCCCGAGAGGCCCTACCAGAGCCTTCTAAATACAGAGGCGGATGCTTGCAGCCAACCATTTGACTGAGCAAGGGTCCCTAATGGAGGAGTTAGAGAAAGGTCTGAAGGAGCTGAAGGGGTTTGCAACCCCATAGATAGAACAACAATATTAACCAACCAGACCCCCTAGAACTCTTAGGGACTAAGTCACCAACCAAGGAGTACACATGGAGTGATACATGGCTCCAGCTGTATATGTAGCAGAGGATGGCCTTGTCAGGCATCAATGGGAGGAGAGGTTCTTTGTCCTATGAAGGCTCGATAGATGCCCCAGTGTAGGGGAATAGAGGGCGGGGAATCGAGAGTGGGTGGGTAGGTGGAGGAACACCCTCATAGAAGCAGGGGGCTGGGGGCTGGGATAGGGGGTTTCTGGGAGGGAAGAAACCAGGAAAGAGGATAACATTTGAAATGTAAATAAAGAAAATATCCAAAAAAAAAAAAAAGAGGTTTATAATCGAGTCCTTATGCAATTGAGTAATTTGGACGCTATACATTTCTCAGATCTTCCTTTTAGAAGGAATCTGTGGTGCCCACTGCTGCTGAAAGTCCACCCTAAAAGACTTCATGGAATGCCTGAGTTACATAGAACTGCTTTATCCAAGGCCTCCTTCTTTGTTTTGATGTCCATGTGTAAACATTAGCCCAACCTGAGACAACTGTGAATGTTCTGAAGTGCATCCTCCCAAATTCTGTTTTATTTGTTTGTGATACTGTGGATCAGGAATTGGATCAGGTTCCAGCTAGGCAGTTTTGTCTCATATGACACCAGTTGGGCTTATTTGCTCAACTGCATTCAGATGGTTGCTGGGCTGAACTAGAAGGCATAATATATATGTGGCACCCCAGCACTCCAACAAGTGGCCTCTCTCTTAGTATATGATCAACTTAAACGTCCTCACACCACAGTAACCTCAGGGCTATCAGTTTTGCAGGTAGTAAATGCAAAAGCTCTAGATCTCACATTTAGTAGCATTAAAAGTTCCTAGCTTCATATCTACAACATAATAGTAGTTAAAATATATCCTAACACCAAGCCAACCCATGGGGAAGAAAAAGAGTTTTATTTCTTGATGAAGGCATAGCAAGGTCACATTTCAAAGAACTTGATGTAGAAGAATATCTCTTTCTCTCTCTCTCTCTCTCTCTCTCTCTCTCTCTCTCTCTCTCTCTTTTGGTTTTTTCGAGACAGGGTTTCTCTGTATAGCCCTGGCTGTCCTGGAACTCACTCAGTAGACCAGGCTGGCCTCGAACTCAGAAATCTACCTGCCTCTGCCTCCCAAGTGCTGGGATTAAAGGCGAGCGCCATCACTGCCAGGCTATAGAAGAATCTCTTATGAGGTATACCTGTCAATGACAAAATCTCTGGCCAATGACCTAAGGCAGGAAATAAGAGGTGGGATACTGGCAGGAAGCGAGAGGATTCTGGGAAATAGTGAGAGAATAAAAGGAGATGCAGAGAGAGATTCCAGTGAGACACTGAAAGAGACAGTAGTTAAATATCAGAGACCACCTAAACAATGAAAGGGAGACCATTTCTATACTAAGAATTTTTCATTGTCATTCTAACAGCTATGTTGGAAGAGTCTGCTTACCTGCAAGCCTCTTAAACTTCCATCCAGCATCATCAAGAGTCACATAGAAACTAAGGTGACATAAATACTGCTGTGATCATACCATTCTTTTTTGGGAAAACCAGCATATAGTCCAAAGATGTTTGAGAAAACTAGGTACATGCATATGGAATCATTCAAGTCATTTGTTGGGATGAAAAAATAAGAAATGGAATGAGCTGTACTTCAACAGAAAACACTTCTCTAAGAGAGAATACAGGGACTGGAAAAGAAGACATCATGTCAAGATGATATCCACTCAGAGCTCGCTTCCTCCTGAAAACCTCAGCTCAGTATGCGGCAGACTAGTGTGTGGGTGTACTGGAATATATCGTATAATAGGAAATTTTACAGATTTTTCTAGATGGGAAAGTCAATGGCAGGAGGTTGCTTTCTGAAACTTTCAGGTGGTCTTAGGTAAAAGCATCTGCAATAGACAGCTACTATAATCTTGCTTCTGGAGATAGTTTTCTATATTAAAAGTAGAATGCCCTAGGTGTGTTGAGCAATCATATTGTAGCTGCGGGATGTGGGCTATAAAGAGTTAAAAGTTCTCCCCAAAACTACAGGTGAAAATTTCCTGAGGCCTTGGCACCAGAGGAGAAGCCGTCTCCCAGGAAGATTCTGACATTTACCTCCCAGAAAATTTACATATGCTTACTGCCTGATATTCGTTTCATATGGTCTATAAATTGTAACAGTGCTATACACAAGGCACAGAGAAATTTCAAGTTTCCCTCACAAGTAAATAGACATATTTTCCTATACCACTCCCTCCCTGTCTCCCATTTTTTAAATAGTAAAGCTATAAATGGCAAGCTTCTAATTCTAGTGACAACACTTGTGACCTTGTGATCCATAGGACCTCCAAGTCTTCACATACTTCCCTCACGTTGTGGCAACTGAATAAGAGCTGTCCTTCTCAGACAACAGCTCTTTGAGCCAATCTGCTCTAAGCTCTAGTAATTTCTCACTTGGATTATTGCAGTAAGTGCCTAACTGGTCTGTCTACTCACACCCTTCCTTGCTTTGCATTCTTAACAAAAAACAAAAACAAAAACAAAAAAAAAACAGAAGTAGAGGCAGCCCAAAAACAAGTCAGTCCACAGACAATTTTCTATTAATTTCCAGTCTCATACTCTAAGGAAAAGTGTTCACTTAGACTATCAATGCACTTATTGTGAACATTGCATGAGCAGTGAGTGAGGACAATTCTCACATCCATATGCAGGACTAGTTTCCTTTTTTATATAGTTGTAGCCTCTTGGAGTGGTCTGCATCCTAAGCTCAGTGTCATCGTCCATCTTCAGCTTGCCCTGGTTTGGCAGTGGTGTTATCAGTTGGCTTCATACTAGGAGGCTTAGGTTGTGACAACATTTTTCATGTTTGAACACTCTTAGTTCATAAGCCTTGTGCAATGTAGGTATACAAACAAGATAATGTATGCATACTCTTACTTGGTGCCCCCCTAACCCAGAACTGGAGCTTGCCATCTCAAATGCCTGCTCTCTAGACATTTCTGTATTTGACTGTGGCATCCCATCTCTTCTCTCTACCACAGCTACCACCAACTCTACGCTACCTATCAGACATTGATACCAGAGAATAAGGGAACCAAGGTCTTGTTATACATCAAGAATATCTTTATGATCCACTAAAACATCCCAACTTATTGATTGGTAGACAACAGCTTAGAAAAGTAGCCTATATGTTGTTCCTTGGACAAACAGCCAGGCAAATATAAAGGATTCAGAGAGTATACGCCCTACATGATAAAATGTTAAATAAGCACACTTGATGTTATAGTAGGTAGACTGTGTAACTTCTTAACCAGTGGGGCAACATATACACTACTGCTGTTAACGAGAGCTACCACTCTTCCATGCATCTGGCAAATATGGACTAAATCCCCAGTTTGAGTCAGTTGTTGCCCGGGGCTGGGTTCTGAAAGAATTTCAGGTCTGGAATGGTAGATGAATACACAATCACAGAGTGGTACAGAAAGGCTATTTTGTAATCAAAGAGTAGACCTTGTAAAGGATTTTCTTTTTATTTATGTTTATGCATGTGTGTATATACATGTGTGTATGAGAGTGTCCCTAAGAGAAAGTCAGATACCATGGAGCTGGAGTTCCAGGTGGTTCAGAGGCTCCCAAAGTGGGTGCTTGAAACCAAATTCTAAGCCTCTGCCCAAAGATTCACCTTAAAGTATGTGAAAGTTTGCTCAAGAAATTAAGGGAAAGCTATATCCTAACAAAATAGGAAGTGTGAAGAAATATGGAGATGGCAAGCCTTCTATTGCTAAAGCGGAAAGGAAAGGCAATAAAGCAGGAAAGGAGAAGGAAGAGATGGAAAAGACAGAAGCTGTTTTGAATATGGAGATATACCTCTCAAATCCCCCTGTATGGAAAGGCTTGATAGTCACAGGTACCTAGTGAGCTTCTCAACTGTCAGTTCCTTTCAGTGTTAGCCTCACTTGCAGAGAGCCAACTTACACAAAATCACACCATCCTATGGCCAGCCCACGTACAATGACATCTAAAGCAATGGTATAAATGGATGGTCACTTTGGCCCAATTTAAGACACCTTCAAATTCCCTAGCTCTCCAATTCCCTAGAGGGGATGCTGTCTCCAGGTCTCTAATGCAACTCAGCCTTTCCCTGTGACCATTTCTACTTCCCCTCCCTTCCATAGTCATCGATCCCAGAAGCTCTCCTTAATAACTAACTTGCACATTAACTCAGTCTCAGAGTCTGTTTCCTAGGAAACCTAAACTGTGATACAGGCCATTAACGCTTACTGAGAAACTTAAATGTGAGGAACCATCTCTCTCTCTTTCTCTCTCTCTCTCTCTCTCTCTCTCTCTCTCTCTCTCTCTCTCTCTCACACACACACACACACACACACACACACACACACACACGGAGAGAGAGGGGGTTAAAAGAAAAATGAACTTAGAGCTCTATTGAGAAAATAAATCTGCCCTTCCACAACTATCACAGGATCACTGTCTGTGTGCCCCTTGAGAAAGGATGCTGTCAGATTCCAAGGATGTCCTCCTACTTATGCTAGCAGCTACCCCCAAGAGAAGCTACCAGGGGAAGAAATACATTTTTGCCCTTCAGTTTAACCCTAAAGGTACCTAAGGGTATCTAAAGAGAAGTCCTTTGAATAGGACTTTACCCATGGCTCAGTTACACTCATCCATTTACTCATTTTTTCATTCAAAAATCATGCCTTGGAATGGGGATACACCTCAGTGGTTTCATGAGAGCTGTGTGTGCGTGTGTGCATGTGTGCATGTGTGTGCGTGCGCGTGCGTGCGTGCAAGCACACACATGCTTGTAGGTATGGCACACATATAGTGCCTGTGGATATCAAAGATGGGTGGATGTTGAATGCTCTCCTCAATTTCTCTACATATTATTTTCTGAGACAGATTTTGACTAAACCTGGGGCTAGCTGGCCAATTCAGCAAGACTGGCTGTCTCCATCTCCCGAGGCATAGGATTATAGAAATCCACTGAACCTACCTTTTTAAACATGGGTCCTGGTGATCTAAACTCAGGTTCTTGTGCTTGCATGGCCAACTGTTCATCAATGGTGCCATCTTCCACTCCAAGACAGCTCTTCGTAGCTTCCCTCAATGCTGTCACCTTGAAGGTGCATTAGATTTAAGTTGCTTATGAGAAGGGTGTATAACTGTAATGGTGAGATGGCTCTCTACAATTGACAGCACCCTTTAGAGGGAGATAACTGTGAAAGTCATTATCCACTGATACTTAGAGCGGCTAGGGGAATCAAGACATTGGTCCTGGATGGATTCTGGGTGGCTCAGAAAATAGTATGCCACAAAATGTGGGCTTTGATCTGCAAGCCCATTAATGTAGCCAAATGTGAGAATACAAAAGGAAAAAGAAGATGAAGTTTTGAAAATGAATCTAGACTCAATGATAAGACGATGCAAGGTCTTTTAGTTGTGTATGAGGCTAGGTCATGACTAGAAACTGCATGACCATATTGCATGCACCAATTGCTGTTGCTGCCATATTCCAAGTAGGCATCCAAGAAGGGAGAAGTGAACATATGGCAGAAAGAATGGGAAGGAGGAGATAGAAATGATAGGAATGTAAAGGAGATGGATGTGGTGGAACAGGTCTGTAAATCCATCACTCGTGAGACAGAGACAGGAGGATCTCAAGTTTGAGGCCAGCCTGGACTACATAGTAAGATTCCATCCCAACCCATGAAATATGACACAGCTTTTCAGTCTAAATTCTACATGGAGAATTATTTTTGTAATTTTCTCTGTAGCATCTAGAACAATGGATGGCAAATAAAAGGTGGCTTTACTTGTCAGCATTGCTCTGACCACACTGAGACACAGAAATTCTAAGATATCTTAGAGCAACAAGCTGTATTATTTCTCATTTTTGGTCCTAACATCAGTTCTAGCAACTCTGACTGGGGTTTGGCTTCAGCTCTGCCCTATGTAGCTTCCTATGCCAGGGACCTGGTAGACATAGGGGACACATTATTTTTCTAGTGAAGGATAGAATCTTCCAAAATTAGAATTTCCAATGCCTCTCAAAGTTTCTGCTACAGTCTGGAACACTTTCCTTTCCACTACTCCTATTCCATTGGCATTAACAATTCATACAAGCAAGCTTCACTTTATTGGGACTGACAGGGAAGCATACTCCTGAGTCACAAAAAAGAAGAACCAGTATTTGCTTTAAAACAATGAGATCTAGAATAATGATCAATAAGAGTTTGTTGAATGAATATATAGATGAATCTACTAGTACTGAAGGGGAAATTTGTAACACATTCTACTCAGTCAAAAGAGGATATCAGAGATTGGAGGGATAGCTCAGAGGTTAAGAACACTGGCTGGTCTTCTAGAAGGCCCAGGTTTGATGCTCAGCACCAATGTAACAGCTTACAGTCATCTCAGACTCAGAGAATCCAATGCCTGCTTCTGGCTCTGGTCCCTGCAGGCACCAGACATGCATATGGACACAGACATACATACAGGCAAAACACTCATACACATAAAATAAATGTATTTTAAATGGCAATAAATACATTGGGGTCTAATTTGTAAATATACATACAAAGCTCAGAATCAGGCCTTGTCAGATGCACACCAATACAGAGAAAACAGATGGGACATGGAAGCAGTAGCCAGTTCCCAGTGTACTTTCAGAAAGGAGAATAAGACAGGGTGAGACTGAAAGGGAGCATGTGCTTCTTCACTACGTGGACATCCTTTACAAAAAGGTTTCATGCTGAAATGTATATGCTTTTAGAAAATCTTTTTATCAATTCTTTATGAATTTCATCTCATGCACCCCAGTCCCACTCATCTCCCGAGTCCTTTATATCTGCCTTCCACCCTTGCAACTTCCCCCCTCAAAATAAAAAAAAATCCACACAAATAAAAAATAAAACAAAACAAAGCACAGAAAACCATCTCATCATGGAAGCTGTAGTGTGTTACAGTGTGTCTCACAGTATATCCCTCTATCCATACATCTTCAATTGCCAATGTTCGTTGCAATGAGTCATTGGATCATCACTGGGATTCCTCCCAGTTATCTTGTTGTTGCTCTGGGTCATCATGCAGCTTTGGATTGGTAGTATCTGCCCTTTCATGCATCCCAACTCTTTACAGATGATATAGTTTTGGGGTGGGCCAACTCAGAGTCCTGAATCTGGGCCTGGGTCATAGCTGAGCTGGTCAGCCTGCCAGGTCTCCCTTATCTGCACCACCAGGATGAGCTTTTCAGCTTTGCTCCAGCTAGGCCACTCAGTGCTGCCATTGGCAGGAGACAGGATCAGCTCTCTTGCTCTCATGACATTGAGGCTGGCTCACCCTCTGAAGCCAGCTCCACCGTGCTGTCCAGTCAAGGCACAGGGCCCACTCTCTCAAGTGCTGCAGCCAGTGAGGGCCTTTGTATGCTTTTAAAAAAGAATATGGGAAAAAATGACTCAGTGTCCATTGTGAAGCATCTCACGACCCAGAGTCTGCATTGGAAAAATGTCAAATGAGCAATTTGGAGGAAGGAAGTTAATGTCATAGTAAGAGTGACAAATTAATAACAAAATAAGCCCTAACTGTTACAATTGTTCAGTTACTGCTCTGACATTTAAAACATATTACAACCTTTATGGTAAGTGTTTTTATCTAGCTTGTGCAATGATTATGAAATTACTTTGAGAGTATCCTGCACTTATGTTGTATAAAGAAGAACATTTACTTAACCCATACCATGTACTGAGTAGACATTTAGTGTTTGTTGTACTTATTATGCAAAAATCCAAGAAAGTCTATTTACAGTTTAAATTTACAATTCATGATGGAATATTAAGTCTCTTTAATAGAGTAATGTACTCTAAATGCCATTATTTGTCTTGAAGTTGCTGTAAAAATCCATATTGTAAAATAAGTTAGATGTTCAACTTTCCACCCATTTTTGTCTGAAACTGGATGCCTTGCTGGAGTCAAGGTGAATGTAAACTTCGTAAACACTTTATTGAAGTAGCATCTTAGAACACCTTCCCAGGAATATGAATTGACCACTTTGCATATGTAACATCCCAGCAACCTTGGAAAGTAGCTGAAGAGAGCCAGAGATGTAGCTCAGTGACTGAATGTCTACCTAGCAAAGCTCTGGGTCCCATACTTACCATTATAATGAAGAAAAGAAAAGATTAAAAAGTTGAATAGTTAAGGAGGTGGAAAAGTAGCTGAGATAGGTATTCTTGGTTTTCGACTTTACTATATCTGGAAATAACTAAAAATCTAACGGCTAGGTTTTAGTATACTTCTGAGGGATTTCTGCTTAATTTGATGGTCCACTTTTAATCCTGACCTTTTGAGGTGGGAAGACACACCTTTAATCCAGATATTTCAAGCTTGGAAAATCTGCCTTTAATTGGGCTACACCTTCTGCTTGAAGCCTATATAAGAACAGGGAAGAATGAAGCTTTTGTTCTTTGCCTGCTTGCTGCCTCACTAGCAAGTGTATTCCCTCACTGGCATTAAAGCTTACTTCTTTGGGATTCTAGTGTATACCGAAGACCAGCTGAGACACACAGCCTTGTGGACTGAACACCTACTGGATTTTTGGACCTTCCATTCATAGGCAGCCATTATTGGATTAGATGGCCTGTAAGTCATTCTATAAGTTCTGTTACTCTAGAAGAACCCTGACTAATATAATAATATAGTAGCCAAGACCATCAACATCCCCATACCCAAGCCTTCACTAACCACTCACATACTCCACTAAATTCATTGCAAAGAACAAATGCAAATATTACTCCTCTCTCAAGAAAAGGTGATGTATAGTTCACTTACAATTTGAGGATATGGTTTTTATGGTGCAGGAGATAGAATCCAGGGACTAGCTCATGCCAGACAAATGCTCATTTTTTTGTGCCTCCCTAGCTCTAAACTTTGGCAAGTTCAAGGAATCTTTAAGGCAATTCTTGGTGTTTATAATTTCTGTTTTGAGTGGTGTGATGACAAATTTTTGTTGTCAATCTGACTATATATAGATTCAGTAAAAACCCAAGCTGCTGGACACGTCTGTGAGGAATTTTTCTGATCAAATTATTTAAAGTAGGAAGATACATTTTAATTCCAGGCAGCAACTTCTGGGGCAATGGAAGACAGAAACTACTCTTGCTCACCCTTACCCTCAATGGAAATTTCATTTATGCTGTTGCTGTGACATTCTTTCACCAATATTATAACCATGTCTCCAGGATTCCAGCATAGACTGAAAACTAGCAGCTCTCTAGGAATCCTCCAGGCCATAAATAGACAAACAGCCTCATGAACTGAACAACTATTAGATCCTTGACATTTCCAGCACAAAACAGTAATTGTTGTACTATTTTAATATCTTATATGCCAATCTAATAAATCATATATGTATATATATTACATAGAATGAATAAATATTCTTATATTCTATCAGTTTAGTTTTTTAGAGAACCCTGACTAATATGGGTATTATTTTCAAATTTGCAGGTTGCCATCCAAATTCAAGTTTGTTCAATTATCCAAAGCCAAACTCACTTGTAGTTCTGGCTCCTGTTAGTCCCATTTACAGGATGCTCATTGCAAACTGCACTGGGAATGAATTCGGCTACACTTACTTCATGACCCAGAGCACTGGTTTCACTTTCTATCTGTACTTACTTCCCAGTGTAGAAAGTGTAACCTAAGTCCAAATGATTAGTTGACACACACTGGGCTTGAGAAGTAGAAATTTCACAGTCTAAATAAAGGTTATTGATCTGTGGCAGCATAGTATGATCATAGCTAATGAAAATATCTGCCTTGCTGATATTACCTAGGTCAATGCATCAGACTAAGTTTCTTCCTAAATGGTGTCATGGGGACCCTGACAAAGTGTCATCATTTTTTACTTTCAGTGTTGGCCTGTGGCTATTGAGGATGTCCCCAACCTAAAAGTGATCTTGATTATACTAATGAAGAGGAATTCTTTCAATTAAAAGTGTTAGAAAATTAAGACTCAAGTTAAATGAAGCACAGAGTATAAATTGTTTGTGTTACTCTGAACCCTATAGAATAGTCAAAGAGATGAAATGCTCTGAATGTCCGTGCTTGGGTTTTTCAATGATCTCAAAATGAGTCGACCCCTCAATATATCATAAAGACTGAGAAAGCAGAGAATTCCTCCCATGGAAAAGAAGAAAGGTTTAATTCTGGGCAGGAAAACAACAACATATGTTTACTTCAATGAATTTGTGTTTAAAATTATTGCCCACATTTCCCTTGTTAGCTAGGAATCACTTTTTGCTGATAGGGGATGCCAATACCAGTTGTAACAAGCTATTATCACAGATGACTCCATCTTGCCTCACTCTTGTTTCCTGTTTTCTTCTCTGCAAATGGTATTTACTGTCCATTCCACAGCATCTAGGACTCAAAACTTGAAATCATTACCTCTGGCCAGCACCAAATTGCCAGACTATCTAGATCAAGTGCCTGGGGAAATGCTGATCTCTACCCATAATTCCTAACCTAATTCACACATCAATATTCACCACTTCTGCAAAAACCATGAAAGGTGACCCTTTAGACATCTACCCCCTACATGTAGTGTATCAACAATGAAGCTTATTTTCTGTCTCCCTAGCACCCAATTTTTAGGCACTGGTTTCTCAGTGGAGAAAGCTTTTTAGTAATGTTACCAATGGCCAACTTACTATAATATAATTGTCCTTCTTTTCTTTCTGATACTGTGATAAATACCATAGCCCAAAAGCAATTTGGGTTTTAAAATAGGCTCTATTTGGCTTACAGGTTACAATCCTCCTGAAGGAGAAATGGGCATAGGCTCACAGCCCGTACCTGTAAATGGGAATTAAAATACAGACCAAAGTGGAATGGTGCTTACTAGCTTGCTTTCTATGACTTCTTTCCTTCCTGCCTTCCTTCCCTCCTTTCTTTCTTCCTTCCTATCTTTCTTCCTTCCTTCCTTCCTTCCTTTCTTTCTTTTCTTTTCTTTTTTGCTTTGTTTGTTTTGTTTTTCAAGACAGTGTTTTGCTGAGTAACAGCCACGCTAGAACTCCCTTTGTAAGCCAGAGTGTAAGGCTGCCATCATTCCTGGCTTCAGCTTGCTTTCTTATTCAACCCAGACCCAGGTATGGCTCTGCTCACAGGGGGCTGAGTTCTCCAATCACAAATCAAGAAAATGCACCACAGGCCAAATGATGGAGACGATTCCTTAGCTGAGGTTCCCTCTTCCCAGGTGACCATAATTTGTATAGAGTTGACAAAATTTAATCACCACAATAACACTGATGACTGTCATCAGCTCCATCTCTGTGGCAGGCATCTTACATATATAATCTCAAAAATGAACAAGAACCTTAGAAATACTGCTTGATCACAACTAGAGCATACATAAACTACATTATAAATTTGAGCTTTAATACATTGAGCTGTAGGTGCCAGGTTTCACATTAACGCTACTCAAATGGTAAAGAACTTTATTTGCTGAAATGTACCCAATTTAAACTACGATTTTTTTTTCTAACTTGCTAGGTAAGAATCAATCTCTTCACTGAAATGTTTAAACATAAATAGAAAGTTAAAACAAAGGACAGAGACTGAGCTGAAGATGGTGTAAATTCTGAATCGCCTCCCCCCCATTTCCTTAGCCATTACTATTCTCAATCACTTTTTTTCTGCTTTAATTTCCACATTTCGATTGAAAGGAAATGCTCACTGACTTAATTCCTTGCTAAACCCTTTCCTTAATAGAACATACTGCAGCTTAACTGGCTCAGTCTCTATTCTCTTCTGGGATTACTTCCTTCCCCGACCTTTTTTTTTTTAGCTTTGCGTCATTGTGGCTTTTAATGTTGCTTTGTTTCAGTCTGCTTAAAGTGTATGATGTTTTTTCCTCATGTGTATATAAGTATGATATGCATGCATGTGTTAACTCACATGTGTGTGTATGAAGGTTGCCAGGCACTGGGTATCATGATACAAACAGGGCCGGGCTCCTCTGAGGCTCTAGGCAGGAAGCCTTTTCTGTGTCTTCTACCTGCATTTCCTGGCTTGATCCAACATCTACCTTTAAATTACACGTGGTGGACTTTGCCTAAAGTTTTTCTTTTTTAAGATTTATTTTCTTCATTTATGTGTGCGATTGTGTGTGTGTGTGCGCACGCATATACACACTCATTCGCTCGCACACACATGCACACACATGCATGTGGGTATCTGTAGAAGCCTTAGAAGGCAACAGATGTCCGGGAGATTGTGGGCCACTTGGCATGAGTGCTGACTCAGGTCCTCTTAACCATGGACCCATGATCTGCATGTATATCCTCTACATTTTTCTTCTGTTTTTTTCTCTTCTTATATGTGCACTTAGTGGCAAATTTGGGACCTACTTAATCATTTTAACATCCTTAATTATATTTGGAAAGACAATTTTTTTCAAATGAGGTCATATTCGTATGGACTGAGCTTTAGGACATGCACTTCATCCCCTATGGTGTTATGCATAGAAACCAGAACATTACACATATTATATGATCTATCTCTGACCTCCAGCACCAGTCGCCAAATCTAGGACCATTTTTAAAATAGATAGGGTCTTGCTATGTTGCCCTGCTAACTTCAAATTCTCAGGATATCCTCTGGCCTTTACCTGATGAGTACCTTGGGCAATAAGCATGGACTACTATGCCCACACCCGCATTCACAGCTATAACATCACCTAACTTACAGGGGTCTCACAGAGGTCCCACTGTTTACCAACTAACTCCTTACATCCTAATTTTTAAGTTTTCTGTATTTTCATGAAGAGTATATATCTTGCTTCCGGTTTCCATCTGTGCCTGGAGCTCATCCTGTGCCACGGCATTCTACTCCAGTAACCCCAGGTAGTCTAAGAGCATTCACAAATAGTGTGACAGGAAAGGATGCCCACTTGTTTCAAGATACACCTAATTGTGTGGTGTGACCAAGCTCCTGAGCTCCCGATGGAATCTCACTGAAAGCAGTTTCTAAGTGGAACCACTGCTTTCCTCTTTTCCCCCTGTCCTGCTTCCCCTTCACAGCCCCTCACACCTTTTTTGTGATACTGTTTCATTATGTAGCCCTAGCATCCTAACCAACATGGAGCTGTGTATAGACCAGGCTGCCCTTGAACTTGCAGTGATCTTTCTGCCTCTGCTTTCAGAGTAACTGGATTACATGTGTAAGGTCACCACACCTAGTGCCCCACCGTGTGTGTGTGTGTGTGTGTGTGTGTGTGTGTGTGTGTGTGCGCACTAGGTACAGAATCTAGGGACCTATGTGTACTGGGCAATACTGAACCACACCTCTAACCCCTCATCCCACCTTCTTAGCAGTTTTCTTCCCTCACTCCTTTTTTCTTTAGAATATCCCATCAGTAAATTAGTTGCCCAAGAGAGCCAGTCTTGGGTTTTGCTTCAAAAACGTTAACAAGGATACATCTCTTTTGCTTCTGTTGCGTGCTAATGGAAGCTAGGCCCTCATGCAGGTTAAACATGTATTCTACCACTGAGTTATATCCTTAGCAGACAGGACCTTTACGAGGAATACAAGAGTAATCCTACACAGCAGAAATGGCTTACTGCAGTGACCATTTGGAAGAGCTGTACTTTAATCTCTGATCCTGTTTTATTCGGTTCTCTTTCTCCCCAACTCTTTTTTTATTTTTCATACTTTATTTACATTTCAAATGTTTCCCCTTTCCAGATCTTCCCTTTGGAACCTCCCTATTCCCTCCCCCCTCCCCTTGCCTCTATGGGGGTATTCCCCCACCCACCCACTCTCTTCTTCCCTCCTTGGCATTCTCCTATACTGGGGGATCTAACACCTTCAGGCCTCCTCACCCCATGGGCCTCTCCTCCCCCTGATGGCTAACAAAACCCTCCTCTGCAACATATGTGGCCAGCACCATGGGTCCCTCCATATGTATTCTTTGGTTGGTGATTCAGTCTCCGGGAGTATCGAGAGGTCAGGCCAGTTGCCACTGTTGAAAGAAATCAGGAGTCATAGATGCAAGCATCTCCCCAACTCTTATTACCAGTGTGCTAACTAAATAAAGCTCCTTCCCCTTTAGGGTCCTTATGCTATAATCTCCCCAGTTACTACCTCAGTTCAGGTTCTATGAGCTTAACTAGAACATACCAATTACCCATTCACTTCAGATAGGGCTCTATGACTTTGACTGGATTCCTTGCCTTTCCTGAGACTCCATGTTCCTCTGTGCAAATATTGGGAGACTAGCAGTTTATTGCATTTTTACTTTACATAAGAAGGAAAGGAATAGAAATCAGATGCCATGTAAGAAAGGAAAGCTATTATCATCATCATGATTACTCTGGTAGTAATAAGATATCCAATGGAGTGCTTTGAAGATGAAGTAACATGCTTAGAGCAGCCATTCAGTAAGACACCAGTCAGCAGCTAATAGGCCCTATCTGGGGTGGATAGACATCCCTTCATGTCTCCATGGCAAAAAAAAAAAATACACAAAAGCCAATAATATTAGTATGCCATCTTGGACAACCAGCCCTTCACTTGTTTAGATGACCACAACCCTAATTGTCACTGATTACAGGGACTTGAAAGACCCTAAGTAACAATTGGCTAGTTGAGAGCTTTCTTCATCCTTAAGCATAAAATTGTGAGCAAACTAGAAAGATTGCTCAGTGCCACTACATTCTGGAGTAAATAGTTACACAGCAGTAACCATGCTAGCCTTACAATCTTCCAGCATACTTATTACATGTCCTTTCCTATGGGAAACCTTACAGTATATTGGTCAAATATGGTGGTTTCGCACCTTGGTGAGTGCAGAGTCAGGACAATCATAGCTAAAACATAAAGAAATGTATATATATATATATATATATATATATATATATATATATATAACCTACAGTTGGCATGGAACTCACAGGAGAGATTTTCAAATCAGTATTCTCCTCCAACAAAGAAAGTATGGGCATTTTATTCACAAACCAATTGTCCCAGTTAGCTTTAAGTGTCAACTTAACACAACTAGAATCATATAGAAAAGGAATTTCAATTGAGGAGTTATACAGATCAGACTGGCCTGTGAATATATCTATATTGGATTGTCTTGATTATAAATTGATGTAGGAGAGCCCAGCCCACCATGTGGGGCACAATTTCCTGGGGAGATGGTTCTGGAATATATAAGAAAGCTAGGTAGGCATGAGCTTGCAAATGAGTCAGAAAGCAGCATTACTTTTTAAGTTTGTTATCTGTGCTTCCTGTTTGCAGTTTGAAATGAGGCCTCCCAGCTGCTGCTTGCTGACATACTTCCCTGCCGTGATAGTAATGGAACCTCTAGAACTGTAGCCCTACACAAACCCTTATTTCTATACGTTGCTTTGGTCAAATAGCATTTTGTCAGAGCATTAGAAAAGTAACATCCTGCTTAATTGTTTCTGTTATCACCGGACAATACTGTAGCACATCAGAAATCCTTATTTCTATCTGACTGAAAACCTGATGTATCTGATGAAGATACATCAGAACTGAATTGTAAAGTAGACAAATTGAACCTAATAGCCATCTACAAAATGTTCTGCTCTATGGTCACCAAATACATGTTCTATTCAACAGTAACATTAACTCAATAGGGAGCATGATCTACAACAGGTCATATCATACACCATAAAACAAGACTCAGTTTTTAACACTTGAAATCATTCATATTGAGGGCCTTTTTTGATCATAATGCAACATAGCAAGAAATCAATAACACAAGAATCTTTTGAAATTATACAAACCTTTATATTCCATTGTCTGGTACCAAATAAATAGTTAATAAACATTTGTCGTCTTTCACTAATTGAGATGTTAGGAACTGCCTTATTCTCCATCCATGGGACAAATGAATGGATTTGGCTTCAATTCAGATCCACGTAAAAGAGTGATTCTCAACCAATGAGTGAAAAGCCCTGATTAACTATAACACCGAGAGACTGGGTGTAGACCAGTAGGAGCTCACTTGCCTAGTTTGTGTGAGACCCTGGTATGGAATGATGACTTCCAGCCATGACAACTGTTGCATTCTTGAAGTCACAACTGGGATTACCTGCACAAGACCTCCAAAACATTATTCTTGTCTATATACAGTGAAGGGAGAGGCTCATGAGGCTTCATCCCCGCCCAATGATTGGTACTCTGACAACAATTGATAGGGAAGGGGGAGACATTCTCACAGGTAATGTGACTTCTTATAAGGTACATGGACTCCAGTAAACAATCCCCCATCTGTGTCTCTAGCAAACCCAATGAAATCCATTGGGTTACAAACACTAAGCATCAAAACCTAAAAGGCAGGGGTTAGTTGGGAAAGGGGACAAGAGAATGTACCAGGGGTGGATATGAATGAAACATATTATATATGTGTATGAAAATGGCATGATGTAATCCATTATTATATATAATTAATATATGCTAATCAAAACATTTAATGAAAGATTAACTTTACCAGCTTTACTGTTTAATATAGATATAAGCTATATATGTAAGCTACTATGTGTATCAGAACTTCAGTTATCTCTGATACAGAATCAATGAATACTGTCAACTTCTTACAGTTGCCTTTAGCAAAAAAAAAATGCAATAATTTCGTAAAGCACTGTGCTGGCTAGTTCTTTGTCAACTTGACATAAGCTATAGTCGTCTGAGAAGAGGGAACTTCAAATGAGAAATCGTCTCCATAAGATCAAGTTGTAAGCAACCACGTAGGACATTTTTTAATTCACTTTACATCCTGCTCACTGCCCCTCCTCCTTGTCACCCACTCCCACAATCTTTACCTCCCATCCCCCCTTCCACTTCTCTTCTGAGAGGATGGGTATCCCCTTACCCTGACATATCAAGTCTGTGGGGCTAGGCGCACCCTCTCCCACTGAGGCCAGACTAAGCAGCCCAGCTAGAAGAACATATCCCACAGACAGGCAACAGCTTTAGGGATAGCCCCCACTCCAGTTGTTCAGGACCTACATGAAGACCAAGCTGCACAACTGATACATATATGCGAGTGAGTGAGGGCTAGGTCCAGCCCATGTATGCTCTTTGGTTGGTGGTTCAGTCTCTGAGAGTCCCAAGGGTCCAGATTAATTCACTCTGTTGGTCTTTGTGCAGAGTTCCTGACCCCTTTGGGGCCTACAATCCTTCCCTCAACTCTTCCATAAGAGTCCCTAGGCTCCATTCACTGTTTGGCTGTGGGTGTATGCATATGTCTCAGTCAGCTGCTGGGTGAACAGCCATGTTAGACTCTTGTTTGCAGAATAACAGACAGGGATGTCAAGGGTTGGTGCTTGCCCATGGGATGGGACTCAAGTTGGGCCAGTTATTGATTGTCTATTCCCCCAGTCTCTTCCAATTAAAACAATGATGTACAGAGCAAAAAAGAGTATTCTCAACAGAGGAATCTTGAATGGCTGAGAAGCACTTAAATGTTCAAATTCCTTAGTCACCAGGGAGATGCAAATCAAAACAACTCTGAGGTTCCATCTTACACCCATCAGAATGGCTAAGATCAAAAACTCAAGTGATAGCTCAAGGTGGTGAGGATGTGGAGCAAGAGGAACATTGCTCCACTGCTTTGGAAATCAATTTGGCAGTCTCAGAAAATTGGGAATAGTTCTACATCAAGACCCAGCTATACCACTCTTAGTCATACACACAAAATATGTTCTACCATCCCACAAAGACACTTGCTCAACTATGTTCATAGAAGCATTATTCATAACAGCCAGAAATTGGAAAGAACCAAGATGTCCCTCAATTGAAGAATGGATAAAGAAAATGTGGTACATCTATACAATGGAATACTGTTTAGCTATTAAAACAAAGATATCATGAATTTTGTAGGCACATGGATGGAACTTGAGAATATCGTCCTGAGTGAGGTAACCCAGACCAAAAAGGACATGCATACCATGTACTCATAAGTGGATATTAGCCATAAAATACAGGGTACCCATGCTACACTCCACAGACCCACAGAAGCTAAACAAAAAGGAAGGCCCAAGCGAGAATGTTTGAATCTCACTTAGAAGTAGGAATTAAATAGTCATAGGAGGCAGATGGAGGGAGGGAACTGGTTAGGAAGGTAGATGGGGAGGGAGATGGGGGTTCAGGATCAAGTGTTTGGAAGGACAGAAAAGATGGCTAGATGGCCATGAGAGTAAATGTAAATCTGCAACTGATGGCAGTGGGGTAGTGGGGGGGGGAGGTGTCTCCAGGACATGACAGAGACTTGGGATAGGGGAGGCACCCAAGAATCAATAGGGGTGACCTTAGCTCTTACTTATAGCATTGGAGACATAGAACCTGAAGAGACCACCTCCTGAATCTAGGCAGGAACTGCAGTGGAGCGATAGCGGCACCAACCAACCCACAAAACATTCAACCCCAAATTTATCCAGTTTACAAGAAATGCAGGGATGGGATAAGGCATTTTCTGAATTAGTGATTAAAGAGGGTTGGCCCGTTGTGGGTGGTGACATACCTAAGTTGGTGGTCCTTGGTTTTATAAGAAAGCAGGCTAAGCAAGCCATGGGACCAAGTCAGCAAGCAGCACCCTTCCATGACCTCTGCATCAGCTTGTGACTCCAGGTTCTTGCCCTGTTTGAGTTCTTGTCCTGACTTCCTCTAATGATGGACTACAATCTGGAAATGTAAGCTGAATAAACCATTTCCTCTCTAAGTTGCTTTGGTCATGGTGTTTCATCACAGCAACAGAAACCCAAATTAACCCAAATTAATTGAAAATATTTTTTCATATAATATATTGTGATCAGTCTTGCCTCCCTCAACTCCTTCCATATCCTCCCCATTTCCCAGCCACCCAACCCCATGCCTTCTTTCTCTCTCTTTAGACAACAAACAGGCAAACAAACAAAACAAGGAAGACCAAGAAAGAAAAAGAGAAAATGCAAGAAATACACAAACATAAAATCACAAAATTGGAAAATATAATATACAAAGAAAAGACCAGTAAGATAAAACATAGTCTCAAACAAAACAATATGAGTCAGAAAAATCTACTAAAATATGTTTTATATTGTTTATCTATTTCTGGGCATGAGGCCTTAAGTGGGGCTTATCATTGGAGAAAATTAAATTGTCCATTGCAGGTAGTTGTCAATTGGAGATTGATAAAGCACTTACTTACTTTATGGCTTCAGCAATAATCCTTCTATAAATATAAAAATGATAGGTATGTTACAGGTAGTGAACATACATATATTTGCATTTCTGAGACCACAACAATTTCATTTTCAGTTTTCTACACAATGATTTGTCACATAAATAGTTGAAATCTATTTGTAAGACTCCTTTTAATTCTACTCATAGACATTACAAATAATTATTTTCTAGACCATTTGCCTTGGCAGTACTGACCTTAGGTTTTTTTCTCTATAGAGAGATAGGGAGAAGGAAAGGAGGGAGGGATAGAGGGAGGGAGGGAAGAAAAAAAGAGAACCCCAGGTGCATACTTTACTTTCAATCTGTGTTTGTAAATTCTGTAAAGTTTAGGTGCCAAGAGGTTCTTTATTCTGGGGGGGAGGTAGGATAAATAATTCATGTGTAGATTAGTTTGCAAAATGCAAAGACATGCTCTCAAACTATTGTCTAACATGAAAGGCTCAAACCAGACCTCGTTTTCTTATTTTCCTCAAACAGTGAAAACACTCAATATAAAGTTTCCTTAAACAAATGCTCCAATTTTCTCTTCTCAAAAGATTCCACTTGCACCACCCAAACAAATCAGCATATAAATGGGCTCCACGGTCCTACTCATTATACAACAGGACATTTGTGCACAGGCCAGCAGTACAGAATATAATGCAAGAGATAATTTGAACCCACCCCCTAAATGATGTTAAGTATAATGGAGGGGTTTGGAAAAATACAAACCTTGGCTTTGTTTTTAATGTGTGTGTTTTGTATTATGTGTGGGACTCTTCTGGGTAACTTAAACAATGCACAACCCATGTGGAATTAGAAAGCTGGACTACACTCAAATAACCAGAGGCCATGTGTTCACAGTCTGGGATCTTCAAGCATGGGGGATCTGGAAAGAACTTGCTTAAGAATCTCCTACTCCCTTCTGCCCCAGCTGTTCTATTTCCTTTCATGTTCTGCTCAGAGAAAATGAGAAACCATCTTCCCATGTTAGGAGTCAGTGTTTGTTCTCCATGCAGATTCTTGGTTTTCCCAAACATTTGCTAGAAGAGAGCATCCAGCTTCCACATTTCCTAGCTGCCTAGGCAAGCCCTTAGATGAACTGGGCATGAACAGCCTGTAACAAGTGGGTCTTTGTTAGTGTAGGAAGATTGGAACAGGTCAATGAGAAAAAGTGGGGGAAGGGAGAGCTGTTCCTCCTCTCGGGTTTCCTTCTGTTGTTGCTAACCTACTTCTGCAGTGCTGGAACGTTCAGTATACTTCTTGAAACGTCCCCAGTAATAACCATAATTCCTGCAGCCACCCACTTATATATGGAATTCAGAAAAGGATTTAACCAAAACCAACTGGCTCTATGTGGCTGGAAAGACAAAATGATGGCCTTACAGTTGGCCCTCTGTTTCTACAGGTTCTTCAGCTACAGATTTGACTAACCATGGATCCAAAACATTCAGACAAAAGCTATACTGTTACTGACATTTACTTTGTAGTAAATGTTGTGTTTAGACTGAACAAACAGGTTTTTTGTTTTCTTGTTACTAGTCACTACAGAGGCTATTTCCATTGTATCAGATTCTCTTTTGCTTTCCAGAGAAAGAATGCATTCTCTCTCTCTCTCTCTCTCTCTCTCTCTCTCTCTCTCTCTCTCTCTATATATATATATATATATATATATATATATATATATATATATATATATTCTTAGTCAGGGTATATAGTGTTAGTCCAGGTTTCTATTCCTGCACAAACATCATGACCAAGATGCAAGTTGGGGAGGAAAGGGTTTATTGAGCTTACACTTCCATGCTGCTGTTCATCACTAAAGGAAGTCAGGACTGGAATTCAAGCAGGTCAGGAATCAGGAGCTGATGCAGAGGCCATGGAGGGATGTTCCTTACTGATTTGCTTGCTTCTCTCCTGGCTTGCTCAGCCTGCTTTCTTATAGAATCCAAGACTACCAGCCTACAGATGGTACCATTCACAAGGGGCCCTCCCCCCTTGATCACTAATTGAGAAAATGCTTTACCGCTGGATCTCATGGAGGCATCTTCTCAACTGAAGCTTCTTTCTCTGTGATAACTCCAGCTTGTGTCAAGTTGACACAAAACCAGCCAGTGTGTGTGTGTGTGTGTGTGTGTGTATATGTATGTGTGTGTATATGTATATATATATATATATATATATATATATAT
>JADRCH010007316.1:1041161-1054839 GCA_019843965.1 Rhynchomys soricoides
ATCCTGGGTTCTATAAGAAAACAGGCTGTGGGCAGTGGTGGCACACGTCTTTAATCCCAGCACTCGGAAGGCAGAGGCAGGCAGATTTCTGAGTTCGAGGCCAGCCTGGTCTACAGAGTGAGTTCGAGGACAACCATGGCTAAACAGATGAACCCTGTCTTGAAAAACAAAATACAAAAAAACAATAAAAAAAAAAAAGAAAAGAAAAGAAAGAAAGAAAGAAAACAGGCTGAGCAAGCTATGGAAAGCAGGCCAGTAAGCAATGTTCCTCTGTGGTTTCTGCATCAGCTCCTACCTCTAGGTTCCTATCCTGGCATTTGATGAACAGTGTGATATGGACGTTGATTTAGGTCATGGTGCTTCATCACAGCAATAATAAGCTAAACTAAGACAATGGTCATTTGATTTTGTTGTTTTTGTTCTGGGTGAGCACCTGTGGTTCTCAATAAATGTCAATTTCTTGTCTACAGGCATCTCAGTTTTTAGTTGTCAATTATCAATTTTACATGCTAATACTGACTTTCTCCCCAACACCACCCTTTTCCTTTTTCTGTGGTACACAGATCAAACTTAGGGCCTCATGCATGCAGGTACTCCACCTCAGAGCTGTATTTTTAGCCCACTCATTTACTTTTTATTTTAAGACAAAATCTTACTTAAGTTGTCAAGGCTGCCCTTAAACTACCTATATAGCACAGACTAGCCTCAAACCAGTGATATTTCTGCCTCAGTTTCCACTAAGGGCTAGGATTACAAGAATGTATTTGCTTCTAGGCCCAGCTTCTACTGGCTCCTCTGAAACCTCCATTTTCTCAGAGCTGTCTGCCAGCCCCAAGCTCCTGGAATTGTTCAAAATTTCCTACCTGATAGTTGGTGTAAGTGAACAGCACAACTTCCAAACTTCTCAAATCCCCTAATTGTTGAAAAAGAACATGGTTTTGCCTTCTTATGGACAGGAATGAGAGTTCCTGTTGCACTAACTCCTTGTGGGCATTTGAAATGCAAAGAAACTGAGTAAGTATGTAGATGAAACACCTTGACTCCTGTGTCCATATTCAGTTTCTGCTTCCTGGCCCACACACCATGAAGTCACTCTACTATGCCTTCTCTACAGAAAAGCAACTAATCTCAACAACTGCTAAGATAGTGCTGAAGAACTTCAATGTTTTGTTTAAACAGGAATATCTTCAAGAGATCTAATGTGCAACATGATTGACTACAGTTACATATTTTTGCTATTATTTCAATTAAAGTGTTCCTCTAAAGTTCACACTTAAGGCCTGGTCTCTACCCTGGTACTACTCGAAAGTAAGAGAAAATTTAGGAGTGGGTCCTTAGATCCTTGGAACTTAGATCTTTGGGGGTGTACCTTTGAAGGGAGATTGTGGAATTCTAGCCTCTTCTTGTATTTCTTTTTTGGTTCCTGGATGTTACACTGTGAGTGTTTTCTACCACTGTGAGTTCCAACCATGATGCCCTGCCTCATCCTAGGCCCAAAGCATCAGAATCAGGTAATCATGGTCTGAAATGGTAAGCCAGGTCTCTTCTCCTTTAAGGTAACTTTATCAGGTACTTTGTCAGAGTGGTGGAAAACTGACTAACACAACTATAGTTATTTAAAGCACATAGTTGAAGATGTAGCTTAATGTTAGAGCTAGTGTGTATGAGGCCCTGGGTTCCATTTTCAGCACCGGTGGGGCAAGAAAAAAATAAGAAAGGTATGTTGGCATATTCTTATAAACCCCACATTTCAGAGACACAAGCAAGAGGATTACAAGTTGGGGGTGGGGAATGCTAAGAGCGTAGTGAATCTCAATAAAACATAACTATGTAAGATGATGCATATATTAATTAGCCTAATCATCCCATGATATACATTAAACCATTATGTTATATAGGGTATGTATACACAACTTTATATAACAATGAAGAAAATAAAATACAGCTGGGCAGTGGTGGCTCACGCCGTTAATCCCAGCACTTGGGAGGCAGAGACAGATGGATTTCTGAGTTCGAGGCCAGCCTGGTCTACAGAGTGAGTTCCAGGACAGCCAGGGCTCCACAGAGAAACCCTGTCTCGAAAAAAGAAAGAAAGAAAGAAAAGAAAAGAAAAGAAAAGAAAAGAAAACACAATTTTGGAAAAGGAGGATAAGCACCAATGAAATTAAAGACAGTTGATGAGAAGAGGAAGAAGGCAAAAGATGACCCTTTAAGCAAGAAGCAAGGGTGAACAAAGGCCACACTTTCCCAAAGCTCCCTTCACCCAGTGCTGCTAAGCAGACAAGTAACAGGTGGGAGTTGGGTTATCAAGAGATGTGTGAAAATCTTTAGAAAGAAAAATCTATCAACCCAGGCAGAATCTGTGGAAATTGGCATATACATTTCGCCTCTTACTTTCAGCCTTCCATTTTGCTTTGTTGTTATTTCCTGGGCTTGGGTGGGCTTTTGTTTATTTTGTTCTTTGTTTGGTTTGGTTTGAGATAAGGTCTCACCCTGTAGGTCAGGCTGGCCAGGAATTAACTAAGTAGCCCAGGCTAGTCTCAGAGTAGTGATAATCTTCCTGCCTCAGCCTCCAGTGTGCTAGATAGCAGTGGTGAGCTCTGATCTGCTAAAGCAATAGTTTGCTTCAGGCAGCCAATTTCTTGAATGTTCTGATTTGAATTTGAAACAGCTGCTCAGTGAGTCTCCACAAAGATATCTCTTCTGGACAGGCTGGAATAGGATTGGAACAAGAACTGAGAATTTCCCCCTTCACCCCTAAAGGCCTGCCAGTTCCTCTGGAGAAGTATGTTAAGGAACCTGCTCAGGTTCCTACCCCAGTGTGTTAACAACATCCTATTGAACTAGAGGGTGTAGGTTTGAAATCTGAGTGGCCAGGTGTGCTTTGAGGTATATTCCATGTTGCTTTATGGCTGTTCTGTTGTAAGAACACTTAGTCATACTTGATCTCACACTTCTTCAGCGCTGAGGGATGTGTCTGAAGGAGCTTCTTATAGAAACTTAATGCCAGAAAAGATGACCACATACCAAGACAAATGCTAGACATGCACACAGGCAAATATCCTAAAAGAAGAGTGGACAAGGAGCAGAGAGGACAGGTTTGTGCTGGTAAAAAAGAGAAAGGAAACAGAAGCTATTAAATTCCAATGGAATTGTGAAATTAGGGGTTATTCCATCTGGTGGTGCAGATGAACCTGGAGGGCTGTGTATTGGAAGGAAACAAGGTCTGGTAGAGGAGGACTGTGAGAAAGTTGGCCAAAATGCCAACTCTAGCTTCTAGGCTGAATACAAACCAGGTTTCTATATTGAGAAAGCAGCCTGTGTCATGGGTCCTGACATCATCCTGACTATACTAGTCAGATTTCTCCCAGTGAGACAGAACCAAGAAAGTATCTGTGATGGTTAATCTGTAATGTCAATTTGACTGGACTTAGAAACACCCAGGGGAAACACCTCTAGACATGTCTTTGAGAACATTTTCAAAGAAGTTTAACTGGGATGGGAAGATTCACTCAAATTTGCTTGGCACTACTCCATGGGCTTCAGTCACAGCCTGAACAAACAAGAAAGCAAGCTGAGCTCCAGCAGTTATCTCTGTACTTCCTGGCTACTGACGAAAAATGACAGGCCATTTCATACATCTGCCACGACGCCTTCCCTGTCATGGTGAAATATGTATACCCCTATATTGTGGGCCCCAAATAAACCATTCCTTAAATTGCTTTTGCCAAAAATTTTGTCATAGCAGTGTGAAAAGTAACTACTGCAGTGTCTAGAAGGACGTGTATCAGGGCCATGTGACCACATTGCCTGACAGGTCCTGGGAGACACCACCCGCAAGCCAGAGATACATAGAAGTTGCTAGCCTGGCTTAGTCCATCTCTGAAAACCACAGGACCAGGGAAATGGATCAGACAAGCCCCGTATGAGGCCAAAAGCCTGATAGCCCTTAAGAAACCACTAGTGCAGGTTTCATAGTTGAAACCTGATGAACCCAGAGTTCTGATGTCCACAGACAAAAGACCAGTGTTAGAAACAAAGAATAATCTTGTTGCTGCACAAAGGAATAAAGGAACAAAGAAGCAAAAGTGCTGAGTAGCTCAGCAAAGTCTTCTTTCTTCCTCAAAATGGGGGCTCCAAGACACATATTGAGGTAGCAAGCACAGGTAGGAGTTGGGTTATAAAGGGACCACAGAAAGAAGGCTGTTATTGGATTGCTCTCAGTAGCTTGCTTAGCCTGCTTTCTTATACCACCCAGGACCTCCTGTCCAGGACTGGCGCCACTCATAGTAAATACATCCTCCCACAGAGATTATTAGCTAAGAAAATGCCCCCATAGACATGTCCACAATCCAATCTGTTGGAGACATTTTCTCAATTGAGATCCCCTCTTCCCAGATGAACTGGGCTAACATCAAGTTAACAAAAATCTAAACAGCATACTAGGTAACTTTTAAAAGAAGACATTTATTTATCTCATGTTTATAGAGGCCAGGAAGTATACTGCTGGAATTACAGGCCTGTGTTACCAGGCCAGGCCTTTTTAAAATGACAGTGTTTCATTCTTTAGCCTAGGCTGGTCTATAACTCACTAAATAGCCCAAGCAGGTCTCAAATTTACAGTGATCTTTCCACTTCAGCCTGAGTTTAGGAATTATAAGCATCTGTCAAATGGTTGGTATTTATTCATAATGGCTCCTAGAGTTCCACTGGCTAAGAGGCCCTTTTGGCCACAAAGAGATTTATGAATCTGTCTCTCATACCATAAGCTCAGCAAAGTTAAAAATATAGATTAAAGCCACAATAGAGACCTAGATTTATCTCTTTGGAAATATGTTAGGAATTACCTGCTTCCTACTCATTTGGTGACCATAGTCTTCCATGAACAGGTCAATGAAAGTCTTCAACAGCAAAAGTATTCATCAAGTCAGAGAATTGTAAAAGGAGATTATTCACTCATTCATTATTCATTCATTCATTCCCTTTACATCCCAATCTCAGCACAACGCCCCCTTCTCCCTGTCTGACCCTCACACTCCACCTTCCCTCTGTCCTTCTTATCCCCCATGGGTACCAACCTGCCCTGGCACATCAAGTCCAGCAGGACTAGGCACATCCTTTTCCACTGAGGCCAGAAAAAATAGCCCAGCTAGGGTAAAGGGATCCAAAGGCAGGCAACAGAGTCAGAGTTGGCCCCTTCCCTGTCTCCAATTGTTAGGGGACCTACATGGAGACTGTGCTGCACATCTGATACAAATGTGTAGGGGTCTAGGTCCAGCCCATGCATGCTCTTTGGTTGGTGGTTCAGCCTCTGTAGGTCCCCATGGGCTCAGGTTCATTGACTCTGAAGGTCATCTTAAGATGTCCTTGATCCGTCCAACTTCCTCAATCTTTCTCCTATTCTTCCACAAGACTCCCTGAGCTCCACTTTATGTTTTGCTCTGGGTCTCTTCACCTGTTTCCATCAGCTTCTGGATGAAGCCTCTCAGAGGACAGTTATGCTAGGATCCTGTCTGCAAGCATTAATATTGTGAGGGGTTGGCTCTCTCACATGGTATGGAACTCAAGTCGGGCCAGTCATTGGTTGATCATCTGCTCAATCTCTGCTCCATCTCTACACATCTTTTAGGCAGGACAAATTTTGGGTCAAAGGTTTTGTGGGTGGGTTGGTATCCTTACCCTCCACCTAGTGAGTACATACCATGCCTGTTTTTCTGTATCTGGGTCACCTCACTCAGGATGATATTTTCCAGTTTCACCCACTTGCCTTCAAATTTCATAATGTCTTTGTTTTTCATAGATAAGTAGTATTCCATTTCTTCATCATTTCTTTGGTTGAGGAACATCTAGGTTGCTTCCAATTTCTGGCTATTACGAATAAAGCTTCTATGAGCACAGTTGAACAAGTGTCCTTGTGGTATGGTGGAGCTTCTTTTGGATATATGCCCAGAAGCAGTATAGCTGGATCTTAAGGTAGAACTATTCCCAATTTTCTGAGAAATTTTCAAACTGATTTCCAAAGTGGTTGTACAAGTTTTCACTCCCACCAGCAATGAAGGAGTGTTTCCCTTGCTCCATATCCTCATCAGCATGTGCTGCCATTTGAGGTTTCACTCTTAGACATTCTGATGGGCATGAGATGGAATCTCCGAGTCATTTGCATTTCTGTTATAACTAAGGATGTTGAACATTTCTTTAAGTGTTTCTCGGCCATTCAAGATTCCTCTGTTGAGAAATCTCTATTTAGTTCTGTACCCCATCTCTTAATTGGGTTATGTGATTTGTTGGTATCTAATTTCTTGAGTTCCTTACATATATTATTCTGGATAATAGCACTCTCTCAGATGTAGAGTTGGTGAAGATCCTTTCCCATCCTGTAGGCTACTGTTTTGTCCTATTGATGGTGTCCTTTGCCTTATAGAACCTTTTCAGTTTCTTCAGGTCCCATTTATTAATTGCTGATCTTAGTGCCTGAGCTGTTGGTGTTCTCTTCAGAACATTGTCTCTGCATTCAAGGCTATTTCTCACATTTTCTTTTATTAAATTTAGTGTATGTGGTTTTATGTTGAGGTCTTTGATACACTTGGACTTGAGTTTGGTGCAGGGTGATAAATATGGATGTATATGCATTCTTCTACCTGAAGGCATCCAGTTAGACTAGCACCATTTGTTGAAGATGCTTTCAAGTATCCATAGGTGTGTGGGTTTGTTTCTGAGGCTTTGATTCAATTCATTGATCAACCTATCTGTTTCTATGCCAATGGCATGCAATTTTTATTACTATTGCTCTATAGTATAGCTTAAAATCAGACATAGTGATATCTCCAGAAGTCCTTTTATTGTACAAGATTGTTTTAGCCATCCTGGATTTTTTTGCTTATGAAGTTAAGAATTGCTCTTTCAAGGCTTATAAAGAATTATGTTGGAATTTGGATGGAATCTGTAGATTGCCTTAGGTAAGATGTCCATTTTTATTATGTTAATCCTGCCGATCCATGAGCATGGAAGATCTTTCTATCTTCTGAGATCTTCTCCAAATTCTTTCTTGAGTAACTTGAAGTTTTTGGTCACACAAATCTTTCAGTTTCTTGGATAGAAATCTTTTATATTATTCATGGCCATTGTAAATGGATAGAAATCTTTTATATTATTCATGGCCATTGAAAATGGTGTTTCCATAATTTTTTTCTCAACCCATTTATTGTACAAAGGAGGGCTACTGGGTTTTTGTTGGTGTTGTTGATTTGGGGGTTTTTGGTTTGGTTTGGTTTGGTTTGGTTTTTTCGATACAGGGTTTCTCTGTGTAGCCCTGGCTGTCCTGGAACTCACTCTGTAGACCAGGCTGGCCTCAAACTCACAGAGATCCCCCTGCCTCTGCCTCCCAAGTGCTGGGATTAAAGGTGTGTGCCACCACTGCCCCATCGTTGTTGATTATGTACTCGGCCACTTTGCTGAAGGTGTTTATCAGCTGTAGGAGTTCTCTGGTAGAATTTTTTGGGTCACTTATGAGTATTATCATATCATCTGCAATTAGTGATATTTTAAAGTGACTTATTTAGGGTTGTGTTTTTACCAGTACTTGTAAATGTACTGGATAGAATGGGATTGCTCATGGCCTGTCATATGATTTCAGTACATTTATGCTTGAGCAGAATCAGATCATTTACATCCATTTTAGTGTTTGAAGAACATGTCTATTCTATGGAACAGAGCCAAACTTTTTAGATAGGGTCATGTTATGCAGCTCAGGATGACTTTGAACTCCTGATCCTCATACCTCTGTGTCCTGAGTACTGAGTTGCACACCAGCAAGCCTGGTTTAATTGACATTTTTTACAGTTACAAAATATGATCTCCTAATTTGAAAACCATCTATGATTAGAAAACCAGATTTCCAATATGATCAGAATTTCAATTCTACTTTTCTGGAGTGACTAACTGGACCCCAGAGATCCAACATTCTATGACTAGTAGAGGTTATGACTGTTGCATGTCACAGATTGCTCCAGGAAAGTCTCTTGAGTGACACTCTAATACCAGACCTCTAGAAGAATCTATCCCAGAGATATGGCTTTTAAGTCCTGGAGACCTCACATAGTGGAATCTACATCAACTTAAGGAAACTTACATACATTCAGCTTTCAGGCTAGATCAAGAACAGATGAGAACAAAGAGAAATTCTAGTTTCTATGTCATCAAGCTGCACACTGAATGCTTCACAGTTTTCCAGGGCCTCACTCTGGCTTCCTGCTGGGTCCCTTCTTTGTATGGTTTACGTCAAATGAATACGACAAGACAGAGTATAGTGTAGAGGCCAGATAGAGTTAGTTGTGAAATTATATGAGGGACTCTCGAAGGTGACAGTGGTCAGTGATGAAAGGGGCCACTGTGGAGGAAATCATTATCATGGTTTGAGAATGGACAGTGCCCAGAGAAACCATTGTGCCAACCTACATGTTCAGGTAGGCTTTAAACTGTTTTATAAAGTTTCTGGAACACACAGCTTTTCTGCAGAGCAGTTTCTGTCTAGACAGCTGCCAGCCACATTTAGATTAACTCTTAATGGAGGAGACAATTATGTATCTATGTCCTTTAACCAGAAATCCTCCTGTGAGATAGATCTTATAATCTTCCTGGCAGCTCAAAATTTTATGTCTCCATCCACTGTCATGTGAGAATGACTCACATCTCATTCTCTGGACCAGAAACAATGCAATAGAGCAAATTAGAAACAATTGATGGAAAAAACTTAAAATAAATCTATAAAAGGTCATGGGTTTCAAAGAAGTTCTATCGGCTCCGTTCTTTCATATATTTTAATTGTGGGACTAAGGAGATGGCTCAGTAGGTAAAGTGCTTACTGCTCAGGCAGTTCTGACCATCCCATGTAAAAGCTGGGTGCAGTAGTGCATGTCTAGAGCCCTGTGATGAAGAAGGGAAGAGAAGTAGATGCCCAGAACTTCATGGCCAGCCAAGCAGCCCAAACAGCAAGTTCTGGCTTCAAGAGGGACCATGACTCAAAAAATATATGCATAACTAAAGTGGAAAGTGATAACGAAAGACAGCTAGTATTTACCTGGGGCCTCCATGTGCATATGCAGGGACATGTGCACCCCTACACACACACACACACACACACCTTTTTTTAAAAAAAAATGTTTTTTCATCTGAAGTAAGGACCATTGTGGTGCCTTCTTGATCTTTTCACATGGTATTTTCAAACTCTAAGGAGGAGCAACTGTGATACTCCCCCATTTCTTAAAATTGGACTGTTACCAGCAGTGGGACCTAAATCTCATAGGAAGGTAGGAATCTATCCTTGATGGCCTGCTTCTACTAATTCTTAATTAATTACCTAAAATGAGATTTTAGACATGTGCTTTTGTAACTTCTACTACAAGGTATATTTGAACTGTCTGTTTTAGCTAATTAGAATATGTTAAGTATAAACAGTATCTTAGTTAGGGTTTTACTGCTGTGAATAGACACCATGACCAAGGCAACTCTTATAAAGACAACATTTAATTGAGGCTGGCTTACAAGTTCAGAGGTTCAGTCTATTATTATCAAGGCAGGAACATGGCAGCATTCAGGCAAGCATGGTATAGGAGGAGCTGAAAGTCCTACATCTTTATCTGAAGGCTTTTAGCAGAATACTGGCTTCCAGGAAGCTAGGATGAGTGTCTTAAAGCCCACACCCCCAGTGACACACCTACTCCAATAAGGCTACACTTACTCCAACAGGGCCACACCTTCTAATAATGCTACTCCCTGGGCCGAGCATATACAAACCATCATAAACAGTATCTGGTGAATTTTATAATTGTGTAATTTATGCAAAATCCAGAATGTGGTTGGCTCTATAGAACAAATGACTCATTTTCTTCCACAAATAGATTGTAAGAGAGAAGTTAAGAAGGAAGGGGAATTGATAAACTTAAAAAACCTTTAGGAGCAAAATAACAAGTAAATGTGCATATCTTTGGTAAGATACTGCTCTGAAGATGTTAGATCACATAGGTAGGAAACATGTTTCTATCCATCATTGCCTAGAAGAACAGTTTCAGAGGAGTGGTTCTCAATCTTCCTAATGCTGCGACACTAATACAGTTCTTCATGTTGTGGTAACCCCCCAACTGTAAAATTATTTTCTTTGCTTCTTCATGACTATGATTTTGCTGCTGTTCCAAATACCAAAACTGTGAATGGAGAAAGGCTACAGATAGAACAAGTGACCACTGTCACATTGTATACTAACTAGGTCATTTCTTCTTCCAGATACTCTTAATTCAATAGTGTTCTTAGGACTTTTCAAAAACCCTACCTCAGCTACAAATACAAGAAAACATAGTGTCTCATAGTCAGCAATCCTTAGACCCATTTCTTCCTGACATGACACTCCAGTTCTTGCTTCTACACAAGACCTTAAAAGAATAGGCTGGATTTGCTCTAGGGCAGTGGTTCTCAACCTGTGTGTCAAGACCTCTTAGCAAACCTCTGTCTCCAAACATATTTACATTGTGATTTATAACAGTAGCAGAACTACAGTTACAATGTAGCAAAGAAAATAATTTTATGGTTGGGAGTCACCACAATATGAGGAATGTGTATTAAAACCTGTATTAAAGGGCCACAGCATTAGGAAGGTTGAGAAGCATGGTCCTAGGGTCCTGAAACTCTACTTCAGACCGCAGCTGTGCCATTTTGTCTGCATACGTAAAACATGCCTGAAGGTGATTCTACTCACTATTTCTTCTTGAAATCCCCCACCCCCTTCATACCCTAAAATTGAACACTAAGAAATCAACTGTTGTATTTTAAGATGAGATAATTGGGAAAAGTTCTAATACTTACTAAGTATTTCATGATGAGAAGAAATCATCTCAGGTTTATAAGTTTGATGGTATTGTGGTACAAGAAACAATGGGTAACTGTATCCATGTTCCACAGAGAGACAACAGAGACAATGAGAAAGCATCTCAGCAAGGCAATGCTTTTTGCAAGAAAAATATGGGAGTGCTAGAACATATTTGGTTAGTAATACTAGGGGCTGAGGTGGCTTTTTGACCCTGATGTAGGTGTAGGTGGGGACTACATATGATCTCATTAGTGGGAGCTCAACTTCACAATCTAATGTAATCAGCTAAGAGGATGGGAGAGGTTCAGGAAATATAAGTCTTTGTCCTGTTAGCTATCTTTTAGTTTTAAAAAACAAAACTATTCCTCAAAGTGGTTATGAAGAACAAAGTTAGGAAGGGATAGGAGAAAGAAGGAAGGGTAAGTCAGGCTTGGTGACTTGGCCTATAATCCCAGCTACTTAGAAGACTGAAGCAAGGTGGATCATGAATTCAAGAGAGTCTGGTCTACATAATGAGATCCTGGTCTCAAAGACATTAAAAGTAAAAAGAAGGCTTGGGTTATATCTGCTTCCTTAACAGGTAAGAGGCCCTGGGTTCAATCTCCAGTATAACAAAAAGGGAGGTGAGACGAGAAGGAAGGGAGCAGTAAGACATAGTGAAGGAAAATGAGGAAGAAGAAGAGAAGGAAGGGAAAAGGAGGAGCAAGAGCACGAGCATGGGAAGAGGCTGGGTATGGTGAAGCTCACCTTTAATCCCAGCACCATGGAGACAGAGGCAGGTGGATCTCTAAGAGTTCAAGGCCAGCCTGGTCTAAAGAGTGAGTTTCAGGACAGCCAAAGCTGTTACAGAGAGAAACCAGGTCTTGAAAAACAAAACAATAACAACAACAACAAAAAAATCCCAACCCCCCCCCCCCAAAAAAAAGAGTAAGGGAAGGAAGAACAGAAGAAATGAATTTGACCTTTGTTCCCAAGTGGGATATAAAGTAAACCCTTGCAATTTCATAAGTGATAAGAGTGTCATTATTATTTGTGGTAGCCACCCCCCAGAACCCTACTTAACATGTTATGTTAACTAATAGCTCAGAGATGGTGCTCAACGCTTCAGCATGAACAATACATTAGAAACTCAAGTCTGTGATGCACATTTCAGCCTGATACCTAGAAATCAAAGAGGTGGGAGAGTAAGCTCAACATTACATAGGCAACAATTTCATTACCCATGCCTATAGAATGAAAATACAATAAAATTTTTATACACTAAGTCAGTGTTCTAAACCTGTGGGTCACATCCCCTTTGGGGTCAAACAACCCTTTCACAGAGGTTGCATATCAGATATTTACATTATGATTCACAACAGTTGCAAAGTTATAGTTATAAAGTAACAACGATATAATTTTGTGGTTGGGGGTCACCACAACATGAAGAACTGAGTTGCAGCATTAGGAAGGTCAAGAGCCATTGCACTAAAGATTCCTGTATTGGTAATATTCCTTTCATATATTGCCAAATGTTGGTTCTGAGAAGGTACCCTTATCTCTGATGTCACTGAAGCTTCACATTTGATACCTTCCAAGTTCAAGATTCTGTTCCATGTACGTTTTGTAATTTGCCTCTGCCCATAGTACATAAGGGTGTGAATATGTCAGGCCTCAGTTAATTTTGTTCCTTTCTAGCAAACTGTCATACCAAGGGGTGCGTAGAGTATATATACTCCTGAACTTGCCATTGGTGTCAGAAACCTTAGTCAGATTTGACAATCTAGATGATTTTGCTCTTAACTTTGTAGCTAATTCCAAATAGGAGAAAAGGAAAAGAGAGAAAAGGGAAAGTAGAAGGAAAATGAAAGGAAATATACCTTTGAAAGCATATACAGAGATATTTATAGATGAATTTGTACCTTTGGTTTGTAGTAAATTAACCTGAAAGGTTAGAAAAAGTGAGTTGGTACTTAAAGTGTCTATTTAGAATCACAGACAACTAAGGGTTTGGTCAACTATTGTGCTTGCTTCAGTATATATTTTAAATTTCCTAAAATGAAATAACATGTAGAAAAAGTATGCTTCTCCACTTCCTAGCATAGGGTAGAAAAAGTTTTAAGATGGCTCCAAGATCCATGGAGTACACACACCTGCTCTCAGTTATTAAATCAAGTCTAGTCTATACAGTATTGTGTAAGAGTTTTATAGGTGAAATGAAATTCCTAAATTAGTTGATCTTAACTCTACCACAATTGTGGTGGCTTGAAGAAGACTTCCAAATTCTAAATGAGCAGGTAAATCATTAGCAGCTTGTTGTCAACCTTATGAGCTTCTCAGTGAAGAAATTTTATACCTTGTACCAGACTGACAAGAATTGAGTTAGCAAAGGTGATGTGTCTTCAGAGGCTAAATGGGTGGGAATTTCTTATTTTTAGAGATCAACATACATAATAAAAAATAATAAATTCCAATTGTGGAAATCAAAGATTCTCAATTTTAAAAATTAAATTTAGAAAATTATTCTCAATGAGTATGGATCAAAGAAGGATTTCTCAAAAATATTAAAGGCATAAACTTTAAAAGAACAGATCAACAAACTCAACTTTACTAACACTGCATAATTCTGGACCACAGAATGTACACATACACAAAAAAAAAAGTGAAAGGAAAATTTGTAGACTGGGAGATGCCATTTGCAACTCAAAAAACTTACAAAGAATATTTGAGCTTTTTCTCTCTATCTCTGTCTCTGTCTCTCTCTGTCTCTCTCTGTCTCTCTCTGCCTCTCTCTCTCTCTCTCTCTCTCTCTCTCTCTCTCTCTCTCTCTCTCTCTCTCTC
>JADRCH010007316.1:1062096-1106332 GCA_019843965.1 Rhynchomys soricoides
GCGCTATCTTGTAATGGCGGATGTGGGTGCTCAGGCGGCTCCCAACAGATTTCAGTTAAACAGGGAGGGTTTATTGGACATGCATCTGAAGACTGATCAACCAGGGCAACAGCTCAAAGCTGTGCACTGGACATTTCCCAGGCCAGCTTATAAAGGCTAAACCTGCAAAGCAACAATGAGCTTTTATGTAGGTACAGGAAGTGATATCTTGTGGTTGGCCCTGACTCAAGCCATTTTAGAAATAACAGTTCATATTGACCTTTAATTTAATGAGTCCTACAAGAAGCTTATAGTTGTGGAATCTCTTAAGATTAACAAACCTCATAACATACAGAACATAACAAGGTATGTAGTCAGCATGACTCTGATCTGAGTCAAGTTACTTTTCTGCATCAATGACTGGCAGACACATTACAGCAATATGAAATAGCTGGCAGGCATGGAACAAAATGGTGCAGCTATGCTATGGGGGCAGGCTTCAACATTAGGGATAGGAACCAGTGTCCACTTCCCCCTCCCCTTTCAGCTTGGGGACCCTGTCTGCCTTGAACCTGTGCAGGCCCTGTACATGCTTCAGTCTCTGTGTTCTTATGTCCATCAGTCCTGTTGTGTCTGGAAGGTGCTGTTTCTTTGGAGTCATTCATCCCCTCTGGCTCTTACAGTCTTTCTACCTTCTCTTCTACATAGTTCCCCAAACCCTGAGGGGAGAGGCTTGATGAAGACATCTAATGTAAGACTTGTGTTCCACAATCTTTATGCACATTGTCCAGGTGTAGGTCTCTGTGCTAGCCCCCATCTATTGTATGATGAAGCTTCTCTGATGATAAATGATCGAGGCACTGATCTATAAGTATAGCCTCACCTATCTAAATGTTTGGTCCCCAACTGGTGGAACTATTTGAGAAGGATTTGGTGGTACATCCTTGTTGGAGGAGGTATATCACTGGGTTGTACCTTAAGGTTTCAAAAACCCATACCATTCCCAGTTAGCCCTCCCTCTGCATCCTACTTGTGAATAAGGATGTAAGTTTTTAGCCACTGCTCTAGTGCCATGCCTGCCTGCCTGCTGCCATAGTACCTATCATGATGGTTATGGACTCTAAGCCTCTGGAACTATAATCCCTGATATACTCTTCTATAAATTACCTTGGTCATGGTATTGCTTCTCAGCAATAGAAAAGTAACTAAGTCTATTTCCCTGAGAAAGTGGGTAGGTACTTGAAAAGTATGTGAGAAATGGCAAGTCCCATCCTTGCACCTGGCTATGAGCAAAGGCCCACCCTAAGTACTTGTCTATGTCTCCAAACACTGATACATTCCCAGTTGTGGTTGGCTCCACACCTGAAATATAAGTGCCCTCCAGCCAGTCATTATGGACAGAGGGATAGGAGAGAGTGATAGAAGGCAATAAGGGTCCCATCAAGTGCCAGGCAGAAATAAATGATGGACACCTAGAGTGGTAGGGACATTACAATATAGAGAAGGGCTCAAGATGAGATAAGGTTTAGAAAGAGCTGAATTCATTGTTTGGGGGGGGGGGGCTCTAGAATTCCTTCCCTTTAGGATTTCAGTAAAGGCTTCCAGCTAATCATTTATTGGGGCTGTGGAGTCTCCTCAGTGAGGAATGGGGACAGCCTTTGTACTACCTGAGTAGGCAACTGTGTTCTAGGAAGATATAGGCTTGGTTTGATGAGGCACAAGCTATTTATTTCCAATTCCCCAGGGAATTGTAGAGTTGAAGAGAGGACAGGGGGTGCAGGAGACAGCTCAGCTTGGGAAACTTGTCATAAATAATGAGCAATTTGACCATCCCACGACAAATCAAGGAAATCAATAGGGGTAGGTAGCTATGCCAAAAGATCCTCAAAGAGGGCATGGAGGGTATATGGAGGCAAGTCACCCAAGCTTAGTAATAATGCCTGACTTAACAATAATTATAGCAGCCTCAAATTATGAGGAGGTAGGTCTGGGACAAGATTCATCATCTACTGACTGTGACTTCTTCTCTATATCTGAGTTGGTAGTCCCTTTGTTACAGCCACATCTGCAAGGCATACTGGGGCAATCTGTATGAGGTCCCAGGCAGATATTTAAAGGAGAGGACTGAAAGGGCAGCTCAGACAACAATGTTAGCACAATGCCTGTGGGCAAGAGAGCTTTCTCAGAAGCCAAGCCAAGTGACAGTTTCCACACAGACAAGATGTTCTCCAGGGATCCTTCACATACTGACTGCCATCTGTCTGCTGCTGGGTCTGGTGGGAAATACTCTGCACCATGCACATGTGATTGTGATATTAATGAGGGCTCAAGAACTCAGAAGTGGTGCTAGGAGTTGTAGCAGGCCTGTGCTTAGTTAGCTGTAGAAAGCTTTTGTGTGGAAGGAGTTCTGAGAAGAGTTTGGAGAAGAAGCCAAGCCAAGCGCTATCTCTGATGAAGTAGAATGTGAATAGATAAGCAGTTTCAGAATACATGCCTCTTGACATAGATGAACCTAGATGTAAGCAGTAGGCTAGAGATCATTGACATGAAACATCAGGAGTCTTCCTGTCAAAGGGACAAGAGGTAGAGTTTAAGAAGATTGGATATAATGCACAGTCTCACAACCCCTCTTGCCCCAATCACTCACTAATCTAGTTAGTGTCTGTAACCCAACCAGTGGCCAATGCAATAAATGCTTGATGTTCTTTTTAATGATTTGATCACAGACTGATCCAGATTGGTCCCAAGCAAAATAAAGAGATGAACCAATAAGGTCTGGCTTCAATCAGGTTTGGATTCTCATCAGTACTTTATCCAATCAGCATTTGATCCAATTGAAGACTGATTCTGTCAAGAGTTCGCTCATTTTATTCTGTGCTTGATCCAAACAGGGATTCAACTTAGGGCTTGACCTAATTAGTGTTTGAACCATTCAATGGCAGATTCAAACATTGACTAATATAATCAGGAGTTTCAGTGTCTCAGCAGATAATCTAATCAACTGGCTATCTATGCTGATTAGTGTTTGTTCAGCTTGACACAAGCTATAGTTATCTGGGAAACAAGAACCTCAATTGAGGAAATGCTATTGTCAGATTTCCTATATTAATGATTGATGTTGCAGGGATCAACCCACTGTGGGCAATGCCACCTCTAGGCAGATAATACTGGGTAGATTCAAAAGCAGGCTGAGAAAGCCAAGGAGAGCAAGCCAGTAAGCAGATTCTACCATTGTCTCTGCTTGTTTCTTTCCCTGTTTGAGATCCCACGTTGGGTTCTCTTAATGATGAACTATGATCAGGGCATACAAACCAAATAAACACTTTCCTTCCAAGTGACTTTTGATCATAGTCTTTAATCATATCAATAAAAAGAAAAGTAGGACACTGTTTCATCTACAATCAGGAATTGATCTACCAAAGATCAATTGTAGCTCAGCTAGTAGAGTGCTTGCCTACCATGCACAAGGCCCCTAGTTCAATTCCTAGTACTTCATAAATCATGAATAGTGTCTCATGCCTGTGATCCTGAGAGTAAAGAGGGAGAGCTTGGAGGATTGAGAGGTTATGATCCTCAATTAAGTGAAAGGCCAGCCTAGAATACATGAGATGAGGTCTCTTAAAAAAGAATCAGTGCCATCTACCTTGTATCAAATCTTGAGTTGGTCCAATAGGAACTAACTCAACCAGAAGTTTGAATCACCATATTCAGATTCTAATCTCATAGAGTCTAATCTAATAGTGGTTGGCCTAAGCAGAAACTTCTTGGGTGATCCCATTAATGAGCAACCAATTTAGTGGATAGTCCACTGTAGACAATTTTTTCTCATATCTATAGAATGTGAGGGAATTTTTAATCTTTATACGTAAATTAAAATGTGGAATGACTGACAGTTTGATACTGTTGTTAAATGAAAATTTTTCATCTATTTCTGTCAGGAAAGAGTAATGTTTGCATTTCATGTCAGCATTTAATTTTAGTGGAATTTTAAGATTTCAATAGACAAATATATATTATAGATATTTAATTAAGCTAATTAAGATGTCCATCACCTCAACAACCTGTCATTAATTTTAAATATGTTTCCATTTTCTCCCACTGTGACAACCTATTTAAATATTGTACAAAAATAGAAATGGAAGTTTCTATGTACATAAATTTTCATACAATATTGGTTATTACAGAAAAATTAGAGAGCATTTACTGTTCATCAGTAAAATATACAAAGCACTTACTAACAAGTCCATGTACTACACCACACAACTATTAAAAGTAAATTAGTATTTCATGCACTGACATTTCATATAATTACTGGTAAATCTGAGATTATTTCAAACATCACATTCCTCCCTTATCCTTTGATATGATTTCTCAGTATTCACTTCTTCTCATTATATGACTGGCTTTGAATTAAATATTTTGTTGCTCTACTTTTCTCGATATGAACTTGCTAGAATCTATGATGCTTGTGCTAGTGAATAAATCATGACTACTTTGTATACTGTGATAGAAATTCCAATTTTATCACCAATATTATCACTTCCCCTTAGAATATTAACCCTAGTTTTATTCTTCTTGGCTTCTGTATTTTCATTGTCATGTTTTTGTTTGTTTGTTTGTAGAGTCTCTCTATGTATCCCTGGCTGTCCTAGGTAGAGCAAGCTGGCCTTGAACTCACAGAGATCCACCTTCCTCTGCCTCCTGAATACTAGGATTAAAGGGTTCCACCTCCCCCCTTTTTTACTGGATATTTTATGTATTTACATTTCAAATGTTATCCCCTTTCCAGGTTTCCCCCTCAAGAAACCCCCTATCCCACCCCCCCTCTCTGCTTCTATGAGTATGTTCCTTCTCCCACCAACCCACTCCTGCCTCACTGCCCTATCATTCCCCTACACTGGAGCATCAAGCCTTCACAAGACCAAGGGCTTCTCCCCCTATTGATGCCAGACAATGCCATCCTTTACTATGTATGTGACTGGAGCCATAGATCCCTCCATGTGTACTCTTTGGTGGTTTAGTCCTTGGGAGCTCTAGGGGGTTTGATTGCTTGATATTATTTTCTTCCCATGGTGTTGCAAACCCCTTCAGCTCCTGCAGTCCTTTCTCTAACTCCTCCAATGGGTGCACTGTGCTATGTCCAATGGCTGGCTGACAGCATACGTCTCTGTATTTGTCAGGCTATGGCAGAACCTCGCCAGAGACAACTAGAGCAGGCTCCTGTAAGCAAGCACTTATTGGCATCCTCAATAGAGTCTGGGTTTGGTGTCTCTATATGGAATGACTCCCCAGGTGGGGCATTCTCTGGATGGCCTTTCCTTCAGTCTCTGCTCCACACTTTATCCCCATATTTCCTTTAGACAGGAGCCCTTTTGTGTTAAGAATTTATAAATGAGTGTGTGGACTCATCCTCAAAAAAAGCCTTGCCTAGCCTCTGGATATGGTTTCTACAGGTTCTTCCTGCCCTTTGTTGGGCATTTCAGTTAATCTCATACCTGTTGGGTACTGGGTACCTCTAGCTTTCCTGCATCTAGGACTTGCAGGTGGCTACCCCCAGTGCCTCATCCAACATTGCTACACACCTCAGTTCAAATTCCTGACCCTCTATATCTTCCTTGTCTCCTCCCATACCTGATCCTGTCCCCTTTTTCACCCTGCCCCTCCCCTCCTTTCTTCCTCCCAAGTCCCTCCCACCCTCCACCTCCTGTGAGTATTTTGTTCCCCCCTGCTAAGAAGGACTAAAGAATCAACCTTTTCCTCTTCCTTCTTCTTGAGCTTCAAATGGTCTGTGAATTGTATCTTGGGTATTCCTAGCTTTGGGGCTAATATCCACTTATCAACAAGTGTATGGCATGTATGTTCTTTTTTGACTGGGTTACCTCACTCAGGATGATAATTTCAAGTTCCATCCATTGGCTTAAGAATTTCATGAAGTCATTGTTTTTAATACTTGAGTAGTACTCCATTGTGTAAATGTACCACAATTTCTGTATCCATTCCTCTGTTGAAGGACATCTGGGTTGTTTCCAGCTTCTGGCTACTATAAATAAGGCTACAATGAACATAGTGGAGCATGTGTCCTTGTTATATATTGGAGCATCTTTTGTATATATGCCAAGTAGTTGTATAGCTGGGTCCTCAGGAAGTACTATGTCTAATTTTCTGAGGAACCACGAGACTGATTTCCAGAGGGGTTGTATCAGCTTTCAATCCCACCAAATATTGCGGAGTGTCTGTCTTTCTCAAATCCTCACCAGCATGTGCTGTCACCTGAGATTTTGATCTTAGCCATTCTGACTGGTGTGAGGTGGAATCTCAGGGTCATTTTAATTTGCATTTCCCTGATCACTAAGGATGTTGAACATTTCTTTAGGTGCTTTCATCCATTCGATATTACTCTATTCTGTGTTTAGCAATGTACCCCATTTTAAAATAGGGTTGTTTGGTTCTCGGAAATCTAATTTCTTGAGTTCTTTGTATATAATGGATATTAGCCCTCTATAGGATGTAGGATTGGTAAAGATATTTTCCCTATCTGTTGTTTGCCACTTTGTCCTATTGACAGTGTCCTTTGCCTTACAGAAGCTTTGCAATTTTATGAGATCCCATTTGTCTTTTCTTGATCTTAGAGAATAAGCCATTGGTGTTCTGTTTAGGAAATTTTCCATTGTGCCCATGTGTTCAAGGCTGTTCCCCACTTTCTCTTCTATTAGTTTCAGTATATCTGGTTTTAAGTGGAGTTCCTTGATCCACTTGGACTTGAGCTTTGTACAAGGAGATAAGAATTGATCAATTTGCATTCTACATGCTGACTGCCAGTTCAACCAACACCATTTGTTGAAAATGCTGTCTTTTTCCCACTGGATGATTTTAGATCCTCAAGTGACCTTAGGTGTATGGGTTCATTTCTGGGTCTTTCAATTATATTCCTTTGATCTACCTGACTGTCACTGTATCAATAACATGCAGTTTTTATCACTATTGCTCTTTAGTATACCTTGAGGTTAAGGATGTTGAGTCTCTCTGAAGTTCTTTAATTGTTGGGAATAGTTTTTGCTATCCTGGGTTTTTAGTTATTCCAAATGAATTTGCAAATATCTCTTTATAACTGTATGAAGAATTGAGATAGAATTTTGATGGCTGAGGCCAATTGCATTTAATCTATAGATTGCTTTCGGCAAGATGGCCATTTTTACTATATTAATCCTGCCAATCCATGAACATCGAAGATTTTTTCATGTTCTGAGATCTTTTTTGATTTCTTACTTCAAGCACTTGAAGTTCTTGTCATACAAATCTTTCACTTGCTTAGTTAGTGTCACACGAAAGTATTTTATATTATTTCTAATTACTGTAAAGAATGTCATTTCGGCAGGTACTGAGGAACAGCCCGGAGATAAGAGGCTGTCTGCTTCCACCTGTGGCAGGAGACCTCTGCCTGGGCCACCAGTCCTCCATTGCCCACCAGTGCAGGGAGAAAGCAACTGCCCACTTGTGAGGAAAAGCCAGTGGAAGCAGGGCTCCAGACGCAGGGACTGAGGAACAGCCAGGAAAGAGAACTGGTCTCCAAGGAACACTGACACCTGGGACTGTAGGAAAGACAAGCCACAGTCAGAGAGAGAAAGACCAGCTAACACCAGGGATAACCAGATGGCAAAAGGCAAAGGCAACAACACAAGGAACAGAAACCAAGACTACTTGGCTTCATCAGAACACATATCTCCCAACACAGCCAGCCCTGGATACCCCAACACACCAGAAAAGGATGACTCAGACTTAAAATCACTTATCAAGAGGATAATAGAAAACTTTAAGAAGGAAATATATAACCCCCTTAAAGAAATACAAGAGAATACAGGTAAACAACTGGAAACCCTTAAAGAAGACACACAGAAATCCCTTAAAGAATTACAGGAAAACACAATCAAATGGGCAGAATTACAGGAAAACACAATCAATTAAATGAACAAAACCATTCAGGAATTAAAAACAGAAATAGAAACAATAAAGAAATCACAAAGGGAGACAATCCTGGAGTTAGAGAACATAGGAAAGAAATCAGGAGTCATAGATGCAAGCATCACCAACAGAATACAAGAGAGGGAAGAGACAATCTCAGGTGCAGAAGATACCATAGAAAACATGGAAACAACAATCAAAGAAAAAACAAAATGCAAAAAGCTCCTAACCCAAAACATCCAGGATATCCAGGATGCAATGAGAAGAGAGCACCTGAGGATAATAGGTATAGAAGAGAGTGAAGATTCCCAACTTAAAAGTCCAGTAAATATCTTCAACAAAATTATAGAAGAAAATTTCCCTAACCTGAAGAAAGAGATGAACATAAATATACAAGAAGCATACAGAATGCCAAATAGACTGGACCAGAAAAGAAATTCCTCTTGTCACATTATAGTCAAAACACCAAATACACAAAACAAGGAAAGAATATTAAAAGCAGTAAGGGAAAAAAGACAAGTAACATATAAAGGCAGACCTATCAGAATTACACCAGAGATCTCACCAGAGACTATGAAAGCTAGAAGATCCTGGGCAGATCTCATACAGACTCTAAGGCTGCCAGCCCAGGCTGCTATACCCAGCAAAACTCTCAATAATCATAGATGGTGAAACCAAAATATTCTACGACAAATCCAAATTTGCACAGTATGTTTCCACAAACCCAGCCCTACACAGCCCTACATGGAAAACGCCAACTCAAGGAGGGAAACTACATGCAAGAAAAAGCAAGAAAGTAATCTTTCAACAAACTCAAAAGAAGATAGCCACATAAACAACATCAAAAATAACAGGAAACAACAATCACTATTCTTTAATATCTCTTAACATCAATGGTCTCAACTTGCCAATAAAAAGACATACACTGACAGACTGGATCCATAAACAGGACCCAGCATTTTGCTGCATCCAGGAAACGCACCTCTGTGTTAAAGACAAACACTACCTCAGAGTAAAGGGCTGGAAAACAATTTTCCAAGCAAATGGCCCCAAGAAACAGGCTGGAGTAGCCATTCTAACATCGGATAAAATTGACTTTCAACCAAAAGTCATCAAAAAAAGATAAAGAAGGGCACTTCTTACTCATCAAAGGAAAAATCTACCAAGAAGAACTCTCAATTCTGAACATCTATGCCCCGAATGCAAGAGCTCACACAATCATAAAAGATACTCTACTAAAGCTCAAAGCACATATTGCATCACACAATAATAGTGGGAGACTTCAATGCCCCACTATCAACAATGGACAGATCTTTGAAACACAAACTAAACAGAGACACAGTGAAACTAACAAATGCTATGAACAAAATGGATTTAACAGATATCTGTAGAACATTTCATCCTACATCAAAAGAATATACCTTCTTCTCAGAACCTCATGGTATCTTCTCCAAAATTCATCATATAATTGGTCACAAAACAAACCTCAAAAGATATAAGAAGATTGAAATGATCCCATGCCTCCTATCAGATCACTATGGAATAAGGCTGGTCTTCAATGGCAACAACAACAACAACAACAACAACAACAACAACAACAGAAATCCCACATACACATGGAAGCTGAACAATGCTCTACTCACTGATAACTTGATCAAGGAAGAAATAAAGAAAGAAATTAAAGACTTCCTAGAATTTAATGAAAATGAAAGTACAACTTACCCAATCCTATGCGACACAATGAAAAGCAGTGTTAAGAGGAAAACTCATAGCTCTGAATGCCTCCAAAAAGAAACTGGAGAGAGCATATACTAACAGCCTAACAGCACACCTGAAAGTTCTAGAACAAGAAGAAGCTAATGCACCCAAGAGGAGTAGAAGGCAGGAAATAATCAAATTGAGGGCTGAAATCAACCAAGTGAAACTAAAAGAACTATACAAAGAATCAACAAAACCAGGAGCTGGTTCTTTGAGAAAATCAACAAGATAGATAAACCCTTAGACAGACTAACCAGAGGGCACAGGGACAGTATCCAAATTAACAAAATTAGAAATGAAAATGGAGATATAACAACAGACTCTGAGGATATTAAAAAAATCATCAGATACTACTACAAAAGCCTATATGCAACATAATTGGAAAATCTGGGGGAAATGGACAAGTTTCTAGACAGATACCATTTACCAAAGTTAAATCAGGATCAGATAAACCATCTAAACAGTCTCATAACCCGCAAAGAAATAAAAGCAGTCATTAACAGTCTCCCAACCAAAAAAAGCCCAGGACCAAATGGGTTCAGTGCAGAATTCTATCAGACCTTCAAAGAAGACCTAATACCAATACTCTTCAAGCTATTCCATAAAATAGAAATGGAAGGAACACTACCCAAATCATTCTATGAGGCCACTCTTACACTGATACCAAAACCCCACAAAGACCCAACAATAAAAGAAAACTTCAGACCAATTTCCCTTATGAATATCGATGCAAAAATATTCAATAAAATTCTTGCAAACCAAATACAAGAACACATCACAACAATCATTCACCATGATCAAGTAGGCTTCATCCCAGGGATGCAGGGATGGTTCAAAACCCGGAAATCCATCTATGTAATCCACTACATAAACAAACTCAAAGAAAAAAAACACATGGTCATTTCGTTAGATGCCAAAAAAGCATTTGACAAAGTTCAACATCCCTTCATGATAAAAGCCTTGGAAAGATCAGGAATTCAAGGAGCATACTTAAACATAGTAAAAGCAATATACAGCAAACCAATAGCCAACATCAAAATAAATGGAGAGAAACTCGAAGCAATCCCACTAAAATCAGGGACTAGACAAGGGTGCCCTCTCTCTCCCTATCTATTCAATATAGTACTTGAAGTTCTAGCTAAAGCAATCAGACAACAAAAGGAGGTCAAAGGGATATAAATTGGAAAGGAAGAAATCAAAATATCACTATTTGCAGATGATATGATGGTATACTTAAGTGACCCGAAAAACTCCACCAGAGATCTACTACAGCTGATAAACAACTTCAGCAAAGTGGGTGGATACAAAATTAACTCAAGCAAATCAGTAGCCTTCCTATACTCAAAGGATAAACAGGCTGAGAAAGAAATTAGGGAAATAATACCCTTCACAATTGTCACAAACAATATAAAGTATCTTGGTGTGACTCTAACCAAACAAGTGAAACATCTGTGTGACAAGAACTTCAATTCTCTGAAGAAAGAAATTGAAGAAGACCTCAGAAGATGGAAAGATCTCCCATGCTCATGGATTGGCAGGATTAATATAGTTAAAATGGCCATCCTGCCGAAAGCAATCTACAGATTCAATGCAATCCCCATCAAAATCCCAACTCAATTCTTCATAGACTTAGAAAGAGCAATTCTCTAATTCATATGGAATAACCAAAAACTCAGGATAGCAAAAACTATTCTCAACAATAAAAGGACTTCTGGGGGAATCAACCTCCCTGACTTCAAGCTGTACTACAGAGCAGTAGTGATAAAAACTGCAAGGTATTGGTACAGTGACAGGCAGGTAGATCAGTGCAACAGAATTGAAGACCCAGAATTGAACCCCCACACTTATGGTCATTTGATCTTTGACAAAGGAGCTAAAACCATCCAGTGGAAAAAAGACAGCATCTTCAACAAATGGTGCTGGTTCAACTGGCAGTCTGCATGTAGAAGATTGTGAATCGATCCATTCCTATCTCCCTGTACAAAGCTCAAGTCCAAGTGGATCAAGGACCTCCACATAAAACCAGGTACACTTAATCTAATAGAAGAGAAAGTGGGGAAAAGTCTCGAACCATGGGAACAGGGGGAAAGTTCTTGAACAGAACACCAATGGCTTGTGCTGTAAGATCAAGAATAAACAAATGGGACCTAATAAAATTTCAAAGCTTGTCTAAGGCAAAGTATGCAGTCAATAGGACAAAAAGGCAACCAACAGATTGGGAAAAGATCTCTACCAATCTTAGATCGTATAGAGGGCTAATATTCGATATATACAAACAACTCAAGAAGTTAGACTCCAGAGAACCAAATAACCCTATCAAAATTGGGAAACAGAGCTATACAGAGAATTCTCAACTGAGGAAACTGGAAGGGCTGAATAATCACCTGAAGAAATGTTCAACATCCTTAGTCATCAGGGAAATGTAGATCAAAACGACCCTGAGATTCCACCTCACACCAGTCAGAATGACTAAGATCAAAATCTCAGGTGACAGCAGATGCTGGCAAGGATGTGGAGGAAGAGGAACACTCTTCCATTGCTGGTGGGATTGCAAGCTGATAAAACCACTCTGGAAATCAGTTTGGTTGACCCTCAGAAAATTGGACATAGTACTACCTGAGGACCCAGGTATACCACTCCTGGGCATATACTCAGAAGATGCTCCAACATATAATAAGGACACATGCTCTATTATGTTCATATCATCCATATTTATAATAGCCAGAAGCTGGAAACAACCCAGATGTCCCTCAACAGAGGAATGGATACAAAAACATGTGATACATTTACACAATGGAATACTACTCAGCTATTAAAAACAATGACTTCATGAAATTCACAGGCAAATGGATGGAACTTGAAAATATCATCCTGAGGGAGGTAACTCAGTCACAAACACGGTATGTACTCACTGATAAGTGGTTATTAGCCCAAAAGTTCGGAATACCCAAGAATCACTTCACAGCAACCATTGGACTGAGCCTGGGGTCCCTGATGGAGGAGTTGGAGAAGAGAGTGAAGGAGCTGAGGGAGTTTGCAGTCCCATGGAGGCAGCAACAGTGTCCACTAGCCTGACCCCCAGTGCTCCCGGAGACTGGATCACTGAACCAAAGAATACACATGGAGGGACCCAGGGTGCTGGCCACATCTGTGGCAGAGGAAGGTCTTGTCAGCCATCAGGGGAGGAGAGGCACTTGGGTCTGAGCGTGTTAGTAGGTGCCCCAGTATAGAGGAATGCCAGGGAGGAAAGACAGGAGTGGGTGGGTGGGTGGCGGAATACCCTCATAGAGGCAGGGGAGGGGGGCGGGAATAGGGAGGTTCTCAAGAGGAGACCTGGAAAGGGAGAAACATTTGAAATGTAAATAAAGTATCAAAAATCAATTTTAAAAACCCACAAAACCAAATACAATTTCTAAAAAAGAAACATGAAGGCTAATTGGCTTTAAACCCTGACCCTGCACTGATAGACAGAGGAAAGTCCGACCTTGAAATCAAGAAAGCAAACGGGACAAATGTAATATGAAAACGGAGATGCCAAAGCTTGCTGCTCCTTTTGGTGAGAGAGCAGCCTGCTGCCCCCTTTGATCAGCATGAGCTCCCTTTGGCTCCTGAGCTGAAGTCCCAACTAAGTAGCCTAACATGCTACTAAATCTCACTTCTACTATTTCTTGCAATATGATCCTGTCACCTGGTATCATTTGCACCAAAGTTTCTGTCTCCCAGATGCTCCCTTACTTCTTCCTAAGCCTTGGAAACCAGAGAGCAAACAGAATTAGAGGGAGAAACTTGTATCCAGGGTCTGAGAAATGAGTTTCTAAAGTAAAAATTGCCCCCTCATCCCAGTGGGCTGGGGCTCCTTGACATGACTGTCTCTGCTTATCTTCTCTCCACCAGCCACCCCTAAAGTTCTCATGGATAACGTTTTGGAGAGATAAAGCAAAAAAGTTATTGTAGATGTCATAGTGTTCTCCCATTTACCACTGCGTGACTCAGACTTTTCACTTAGGTATACAAATACCTAAGAGGAGTTATTTAAAGGAGTGAAAATTATTTTAGCCAAGAATTCCATAGATTTCAGTCCAGGCTCCACTGCTATGAGTATGTGGTGAGTTGGCACATCATGATGGAAGGGCATGGTGGGGCAGAGCTGCTCAACTTCTGGCAGCCAAGAAGCAGAGAGAATTTAGTAACAGGGACAAGATATGATGGCTCCAATGTCTTATTCTCCAATTAGGCTCCACCTACAGAAGTCTCCATAAGCTCCTAAAATGGCATTATACTTTGAATCTATGAGGAGATAAATTCATTAATAAAGTTGCCCTTACTTCCCCAAAGCCCTATCTCTGACCATTACAGGATTTGGAACCAGGCTTTTAGCACAGAATTCTTTTGGGTAAAGCAATGCTTTATATATAACCCAAAACAACCATCATTACACATTAAGTAAATGTTTATTGATAATCTGTCTTGTACGTGCTAAAAATGAGATCAAATATGTATAAAGTATATTTCTTCAAAATATGTTAAAGGTCAATATTTTGCCTTACTTGCAAGCTAACATGTTAACCTCTTGGCATCATGGATGCTGGTAGAAAATACATTGTTTCTAATAATAAGGTTGAGGAACAGAGAAACTTCTTTTTAGGCAGCTAGACATGGAAAAGGAGACCCTGGCAGAGCCATTTCTCAATGAACTCTATGTGGGCAAAGGATCCTTGATCCAGATCTCAGAAGAAGGAACATCTGCAAACTGCAAAGCCACCCTCTTCATGAATTCCTTATAGACAGTGGACATAGAAGCCAGATTTCAATGCTGTGAATTTAGTTCAGAAGCTGGGAATTCTTAAAGGTTTGACTCAATAATATAACAGTTGACCTTTGTTCTAACATAGGCCTTTCATCTGAAAATGGCAGACCACAGTCCATTGCTATCCTCACTTCCTGGTTCTTTCTCCTCCCCTGAACTTTAGGCAGGTCATCTCAGGTGGTGGGTAGTTCCTGAGCCTGTTTGTACCCTCTTATATCCCCCCACCCAACCACAGTCTTCCATTCCATACTCATTCAGTTCAGCCAGATAGAGACCTCACAATTCAATCCCTAGTTTGCATACAATCCTAAGTCAATCAGACTCAGGTACTGGTCCTAGAAGGACCCAGCAAAGAACGCAGAGCTGGCGACTAAGTTTTAATTCCTTTCCCTTGCTACAGGGACCTGTTTCTCTGCCTCAAGCACACTCTGGTTGCCCATTTTCTACTGTTCTTACACACCATTCTTCATGATTGTTACACAGTAAACCTGGGAGCCACTGACTTGGAGTGGATTTGAGCGGCCACTGTGTTTTCATGACCCTAGTTCTGTAGGCTAAGCCCATTGTAGCCAAGAAACATGTTCCATCACTCTCAAAGAAGCAAACAACACTAAGAGACAAAAGACAGCTTATTATTCACTATAGCAATGACAAGAGCCGCATTGTTCTCAAACTCCAGTTCCCAAAAGGAGATACAATGAATGCCAACTGAGGCCTCCTCACACTGTAAGTTGCATTAGAGGAGAGGACCTCCAAATTTATAAGTCTTTTATACTTGGTAGAATAGACTTACTACCTGAGCTCTGTCCAAAAAGAAACATTAAACTGGATGGCAAGTCATTGTACTGTCACTTCTCCATGGAAACAAGATCTCTACCTTCCAGGGCTCTTTGTATATAAATATTCCTGAAAAGAGCCTCTGGAACAAATCCTCTTTGTTTTAGCAAAAAGAATCTCGGCTTACATGGCACGCAGCTATGCCAAGGCACCACAGAGAACTGTGTCCCAATACTGTTTTTCCATGTCAGCAACAGTAGTCATTATTTCCACTGTTTTTTTTTTTTCCAAATGAGAAAAATGAGGCCCCAGAGCTTGCATGTCTAGAATTTCAAATTTTAGGGGGCAAGGTCTGGGTGAGCTGAAAGCCTGGACTGTACCCCTGGTGCCTAGAGACATGACTATAAAACATTCACTGTGTCCAATGATAGACCCTTTACATCATACAGACTTGAATCAGGGGAAATGGAACCAAAGGATGTTCTCTGTACTCCCTGTGGAGAATGGAGAGTACAGATGGGTTCCAGAACAACCTAAATAGAAACTATCAAGAAAGTTAAGTGTTTCCAAGTGTGTGCTCCACCCCACCAACCTCTACCTTTGCCTTGTGATTTTGGATCAAATAGAAATTCTCAGCTACCACTCCAGTCAGTGCCATGCCTGCCTACCTGCTGCTTTGCTGTCTACCATTATGGTCATGGGACTCACCCTCTAATATTGTAAGGGCCCATTAAATGCTTTCTTTTATATAAGTTGCTTTTATCACGGTGTTTTGTCAGCAATAGAAAAGTAGCTAAGACAGTCAGTAACTTTGAACTGTAAACCAGAATTAAACCTATTTCTCCTATACTTGATTTTTTTCAGACCATTTTATCAAAGTAACAGAATAGAAACTAAGATACATTGAATGAAATTATTTTAAAAATATATTTGTATTGAATATGTACTGTTGTCTTTTCCTGTAATTATTCCCTAAATAATACAGTGTACTATCTATTTGCATAGAAGTTACATTTTATTCATTATTAAAGTAATCTGGCATTGATTAAAAGCATTTGAGAGGAAGTGTATAGTTTTGCTGCAAACATGGTACCACTTCTGTAAGGAAGGCTTTTCCCCACAGGTACAGGTATTCGTTTAGTTGGTTTTTGTGTGGTTGTGTTAAAGATAGAACCCAGAGCCTTATCCATGCCAGATAAGCACTATACCACTAAGCTACATCAATAGTATTTAAGCACTTATTTCCATATCTTACTTGTTTCAGGGTAATCAATAAAGAAACCAGTATCAGCTCAGGTCCCCAAGACCAAGTTCTCAACACAAAGGAGATTTATTTGCCCCAGAGAGACAGAGGTCAGGGAATAAGAGACAAAGACAGAAGATGAAGGGCAAAGGAGAAGAGGAAGGGAACAAGGGAGACAGGGAGGAGGGGTATTTGACGTGGGGGACAAAGGGCTGTCTCTGGATAGAGAAGAGGCAGATGTGGCACCCAGGAATATGGCAGTTTATAAAGGTACAATGGGAAACCCCATGCTAGGCTGAGTTGGTTAATTTTAATTGGGCATGTTAATTAGGTGAGCCAAAGGGTGCTTTTAATTGATAGACTTTAATACTTTGATAGCTGGAATTTGGTAGTTTGCCTCAGGAGGTGGAAGTGGCCATATAAGAGAAAAGACCTTGAGGGCTAGCTTTAGGACTATAGTTTAAAGGTTTTTTAGCAAAGCAGAGGGAATTGGGGAGAAAGTCAAGGCCTGCCAGAGCCATGTTTGCTATTCTCTGGCTTTCTAGAGCCCCTTAACTATACAAGATCCAATTGGAGGTTGGGGAAACATTCTAATAGTTGGAGTAGGTAAAGTGAGTTACCTTTGGTCTAGGTTAAAATAGTGATGGTACAGACATGGTGGTACACCAGTAATGTTAGCATTTTAAAGATGAAGACAGGAGGACTGTGTGTTCAAAGCCAGTGTAAACTATGAAAATCTGTGCCAAAAATAATACTGACTGAGCCAGAAATGAAAAATACATTGGTGGCTGTTAGTGACAACTCTGAAGCTGAGCTTTGGAACTGAACTCCATTCTGAGGTAACTGCAGTGTGCTGGATAGTTAGTTGGGTTTGCTTTTGGTTGGTTGGTTGGGGTTTTTGTCTTTGTTTTTTTGTTTGGTTTTGTTTTTCTCAACTTGATACATGTCAGTCACAGGGAAGAGGGAGCCCAAATTTAAAAGCACCTCAATCGGATGTCTATAGGCAAGGTTGTGGGAGCATTTTCTTTATTAATGATTGATGCAGGAGAGCCCAGCCCACTGTGGGTGGTACTACCCCTGGGCAGTTGGTCCTGGGCTGTATCAGAAAGCAGGTGTGCAAGCCATGGAGAGCAAGCCAATAAAAAGCATCCCTCCATGGCCTCTTGTTGTATGATAAGGCTTTTCCTGGGAAGTCGAAACACACTTCTACTCACCCCAGATAGGGAGCCCATGACTAATTAAAGTACAGATACCACCAAAGTCGAAGTTGATGAGCCAGTGAGTTTTATTGGAGTTACTTACAGAAGAAATTTGGGTGAGGGGTTACTTACAGGAGCAGAAATGACTGAAAGATAGCTGCATCACCAAAGCCTACCCCATTACAGGTGAGAGCTCACAAAAACTGGGAACCTGGAGCACCACTGCATGGCCTATAGACTATTCAACAGGCTGGAAAGTGTCCCTTCCAAGTGATAAAGTTGGCTCAACACTGTTCCAGGCACCTCAGCTATCTCTGCTTCTTCCAGGCAGCTAGTCTGGTCTCAGAGTCTTCTTTGTAACTTGTGTTATCTGAGACTGACTCTCAGTAGTCTTTAGTGCTTATATAGTCTTGGTGAAAGATGGGTCTAGTGAGTCTGGTCAGTTTCAGGGATGCTATTTTGAGTTGTTTACCTTTTTTCATAAAGAGCTTCCTTGGGAAGCCCCAAGCTGCTTTCGGTCATGGTATTTTATCACTGCAGTGGAAAGCAAACTAGTACACATAGCCTTCAGCTCTTGTCAGTACTATTGAGGTACATTCTGAGTGCTATACAAATAATTGAGTTTTTGGCAAATTTTAAAATCTAATCAGCAGTTCTCAACCTGTAGGTCTCAACTCCTTTGGCAGACCTTTATCTCCAAAAGTATTTACATTACTATTCATAACAGTGGCAAAATTACAGTTATGAAGTGGCAATGAAAATGATTGTATGTTTTGCAGTCACCACAACATGAAGAACTAACTATACCATAGAGTGTCAGCATTAGGAAATTGTAGTGGTTTGAAAGAAAATGGCCCCCATAGTGTCATAGGGAATGGCACTATTAGGAGGTTTAGCCTTGTTAGAGGAAGTGTGTCTCAGTCTCTTCCTGCTGCCTGTGGATCAAGACGTAGAACTCTCAGCTCCTCCAGCACCATGCCTGCCTGCATGCTGCCATGTTTTCCACCATGATGATAATGTACTAAACCTCTGAAACTGTATGCCAGCCCCAATTAAATGTTGTCCTTGATAAGAGTTGTCTTGGTCATGGTGTCTGTTCCCGGCAATAGAAACCCCAACTAAGACAAAAGTTTGAGAACCACTGTTCTAACAACCTTCCGCTCTGCTGCTCCCCTAAAATAGCCATAGACAATGTGTTAAATAAATTAGCAGTGTGGTCATAGTTCCAAGAAAACTTATTGTAAAAATAGATGTTAGGATTAATTTGGTCCACGAACTACAGATTACTTACTGTTCATCTAAACATACTGTAAGATAGCATGTTGTATAAAGTAAACTTGTAAAGAGTCCTACACTGCATTACCGAGTCCTTTCATGTCAGAGGTGGTGACACATGTCTGTGATTCTAGCACTCAGGAGACAAAGGTAGGAGTATACTAACTTTGAGAGTTCCAGACAAGTGTCTCATCTGCCTAATGAGAACTAACTAAACAAACAAACAACAAAAAACCTTTAAAAAAAAAAAAAAAAAACCAGAAAAGTCCTTTCATGCTGGCCATGGTGATATACAATTGCAATCCCAGCACTCCAAGCCTGAAGAAGAAAGACGGTGAGTTTAGTCTGGAATACATAATATACTCATGCCTGAACCACACATATTTTTGAAAAGAAAGAAGAACCTTTCATAATGCATATCCCATATTCTACTGTTGCATACTTCCTGGTGCCTCTCGTCATTTTTGAAAGTAGGATATTGAATTTGTCACACACTAGGCAAACATTCACAGCATGCCATTGTAACTGGAAGGCTTCCTGATCAGTGATTTTGTTTAGTATCCTAACATGCAATAAACCTGTGTCTAAATTGCCTCCGCATGATGAGAATTTGATGATCCACTAAGAGCTACAAGAAAGATTGATCCAAAATTGCCTTAATGGTCCATGCTGCCCTCAAAACAAAATTGTGTTTCTTTATATCTAACCTCAATTTGTTGCTGCTATTCAGACAAATTTCTTCTTGGCCTGTCTTTTTCTCAAAGAGTAAGCATTCAGTCTGTTACTTCCTTCAATGTCACCCTCATCAGGAGGAGAATTCACTTATAAGGCCTGCCTGGGATAATCGAAACTTTCATGGATTTAGGTAGCATGTCCTCTTTGGCAACTCCTTAAAGTCCCAAGCATTTCCTATCGACAGTAATGTCTCACCATATCATCTATAATCCATGGTGCCTCTCTTAGCCAGCCTTAGCCTCATCCCTTCCACTCCCTGCAACACTCTACATAGGTACAGTATTCAAAAGCACAGAGCTATGCATATGCCTCAGTTTGGAGAGTACCTGCCTAGCATGCACAAAGACCTGGGTTTGATCCCCAACTCAGGATAACCCACCATGGTGGCAAAAACCTGTGGAAGCAAAAGGATCAGAAGTTCCAGGTTATCCTCAGACAGAAAATTGAACACCAGTCTGGGATACATGACATCCTGACTCAAAAAAGGGGTGGAGTAGATTAAATAGCATGACAGTGGGTAAAATGTGTGACTTAAAAATCATTTATCATAACTGATCTTTTTTGTAAACTTGTGTGGGGAGCAAAGTCCATAAGGAAGTGGAAGAGGTGACTTATGGGCGTCGTCTCACAGGTGTGTCACAGATGGCAGAGGTGGGATTACTGTGAAGTTTTTCTGTGAGGCCCTAATTATTTGGGTCCTAGAAGGAGTCCTAGTTATGTGTTTATGTACTCAGATGTTTCTAGAAAGTCTACAAAAGGCACTACTCACCTCAGACCTCTGTCACCCTTCCTTCTGTCTTTCTTGTTCTGTTTGGTTTTTAGACTTGGCTCTCATTCCATAGATCAGGCTGGCCACAAACTCACAGAGATCCACCTGCCTCTGCCTCCTGAGTGCTGGATTAAGGTGTATGCCTTCAGGCCCAGCAAACACCATCTCTTTTTAATGTCACATTTGTATTACAGGGCTCGGGTGGAAGCCGGAGCCTGCCACCTGCACAGCGAGGACTCTACCACCAAGCTCATACTCCAACCCCCAGCTGTTCTCCATTCTAAAGAACTATTCATTATATTTTTCTCTCCTGTAGGATGAGGGTAGAGAGGTAGTAGACATTTCTAAACACATATCCTTTGAAAATTTAAAACTCAGTAGTCATATTCAAATCTATTTTAACAATGAGAACCTTTGCTTACACACACACACACACACACACACACACACACACCAAGATCTATGTCCACACCCTGGTTACCATTTCCAAAAGGAAAATTACCAAATGTGACTATAAGTAGTGGCTGGAAATGACTTAACTGAACTGCATCCTCTTAGATTAGAAACCCAGAATCAGAGGGCATGGGGCATGTTTGCTCAGTAGTGTTTGAGATCAAACATTTCCTGCCTGGATGAACAAGCTGTCCATTTGCCATACTCCTTGATTCTACCCTCCCTACTCTCATAACAATGTCAAGTCCCTTATCTGGATAATTCCCTTATCTAGAAGACAGTGATTGGCTGACAGCCACAAGGCTCTCCATATGAGTAGCCTGGAATAAATTTTGGCATTGCTGCCTCTACTTCCTTAAGTATGGTACTTTCAGAAAACAATGATGTGCAAGCAATGGCAGAATGACATTTTCTCTAGATGCTATGGGTCCTGCTACCTCCAGGGAGATGTTCCCAAACAAAGAGTTAAAAACACTCTCAAAATAGAGACATACCTTTTGGCTGAGGAGTCTCTCAAATTCTAGGCAAGAAAATATACTTTCTGTTTGGAGACTCACATACCCCAGCCTGGCATCAAACTCACTATGTATCTAAGGATGACTTTGAATGTTTGATCCTCCTGCCTCCACCTCTGGTGGGCTTTCAGTTGAACCACCATAACTGTTTTGTGCAGTGCTGAGGATTAAACTCAGGGCTTCATGAATAGTGGCAATCACTCTACCAACTGAGCCACACCTCCAGCTCTAGGAAAATAAATTTTTAAAAAGTTTTTTTTTTAAATTTTATATATGTGAATGCCCTGTCACTGTCTTCAGACACATCAGAAGAGGGCATCAGGTCCCATTACAGATGTTTGTGAGCCACCATGTGGTTGCTGGGAATTGATCTCAGGACCTCTGGAAGAGTAGTCAGTGCTCTTAACCACTGAGCCATCTCTCCAACCCCAGAAAATAAATTCTTGACTGTATTATTAGTGCAGTAAAATCCTCTCTGCTCTAGTTCTGAAAACTTTACAACATTCCAGTTCTCTATCTACACCTTAGACTCAGCCCTTCCTCTGATCCCAGCTACCATGCACCAAAGACTAAGTAACTATTTGCGGTCCTCACAACTATGTTTCTAAGTAAGGATTGTTATTTCTCTTACGCAGAAGAAACTAAGTGTTGCAAAGGTCAAAGGACTCTCCTATACTGACAAAGCCATTAAGCAGCAGAGTGCTTTGAAAGCCACTCTACCTCTCTGAAAACAGCCAGCAATTTCCAGATTACTTTGAATTCAGGCTAACTGGCAGGATTCCAGCCCTATGATTTAGACTTAAAACATCTGGCTTTGTTTGTGATAGGTGGGAGATACCCAGAAATTCACCTGTGACTGGGCTGGCAAAGGGACAAAGGAATGGCTGGGCTATTGTTACTTAGAAAAACATACTTACCAAAAAAGATTGTAGCAGCTCCAAAACTTCAAAGGAATAGATCTCCTTTAACAAGTCTTGGCTGCTCTAAGTATCATGGAGCCTCTGGGAAGCTGATAACATTCTCATCATGTTTGGACAGGTGGTTTCACAGGTGCACACATTGCACCTCAAAATTCACTGAATTGTGTACGTGAGACCCGTGCCTTTTTCTATAAGTACACTGTACTTCAGGGTTTTTTTTTTTTAAAGGTATGATAACGCACGTAGAGAAAGTTCTTGTGCATATAAAAAGGAACTTGAATTCTCTGAGCATTTGTTTGGCTGGACAGGCATCAGATGGGTCTAGATGCATGGAAAGCTGGTGACTTTTGTTGCTAGGGTACACTTTGAGAAGATCACGCCTTCTGCCCTGTATATCCTCTTATGTCTGGTAAAGTTTTACCAAACGATTGATTTAACTATTTATAACTCTCATGAATAACTAATGTCAAGGAAAAAGAAACACAAAACCAAACTGGTGAGATTGGTCCACCAGCAAAGGCACTTGCTGCCAAGCCTGGAGATCTTCAATTTGATTCCTAGAACCCTGATGGTGGAAATAGCCACTCCCACAAGTTGTCTTCTGGCCTCCGCATGTGAACTGTGGCATGCATAGGTAATTTAAGTAGGCAAATAATCAATATAAAAATGTTTTTAAAATTCATGAAACCACATGTTCTCATGAACGTACTCACCAATCTTGATGTGGGTCCACATCTGCAATACTCTGCATGTTATGGGGGGAAGAATCACTGGTACAGTATCTTGGGAAACGTCAAAGATTTGTACACTTTATCTTCATGATAGTCATTATGGTAAGCAGCTATTGATGGGGAGCCAGGGCCCGGCTAATGGGTACCTGAATATGAAACATCTACCATATCTGGAAGCAAATGTACATTGACAATTAGCATAAAGAAACAGTTTTTGTGGGTTGGCTTTTATATTGTTGTTCTCGTCTTTCAACACTTGGTTTTCCTTGTTTTTCCTCCCAGGCCTGTGCACATCACAGACATACAGACAAAGCATTCAGAGGAGCCCTTGCTTGGATGAGCTAAACTAAGAATGACTGAGCTGAAGGAAGCAAAAGTAAAAGCTAGACAAAGAAATGAACCCACTCACTTCTTTCAGATTCTTGTTCCTTTTTAACCTGTCCCTCCCTCAGTCGCTCGCTCCTGAGATGAATTGTTTGCTCTTTTTTTGTTGTTTGTTTGCTTATTTGTTTGTTTGTTTGTTTGGTGGTGCTGGGGAATCAAACCTAGGACCTCTCACCTGCTAGGTAAGTACTCTATAAATGAGCAGCACACACAGCAATGAATTCATTCACCCTTTGGTGGTGGTGGTGAGATCTAACAGTTCTCACTCTGATAAAGATGGGATTGTGTAAAGATTTCATATACAAGTACTTCAGATCTAATGAAAAAAAGGAAAAATGGGGAAAATTCAATGACAAGTTCAGGGTACCTTAGTAAAATGATTTCACAAAACAGAAGAAGAACGTTAACAGAAACAACAGTCTTCAAGCCTTTGTTTCTTTGAGCCATTTTGATGTCCCTTGAGTATAGCAACACAGTTTCACACACTGTTTCTGAAAAGCACTAGAGATGAATCCGCCATATCTTTTGAAAGTTTTAACTTCACTTTATTTATTTATTATATTGGGAAGAGGGCATGCACCTGCCACAGTGTACACATGCCACAGCACACATGTGGAGGTCAGAAGACAATTTGCAGGAGTCGTTTTTCTCTTTACACCATGTGGGGCCCAGGGATAAAACTCAGGTTGTCAGGCTTTATGACAACCACCTTTACCTGCTGAGCCATTTCTCTGGTCATGGTCTACCATTTCTTAAAACAATATTGGGCACTCTCGCACTAATATCTGGGGATAGGTAATTGTTGTGAGGGATCTCCTGTGCATCCTAAGACTTAGCAGCATCCCACTGGCATACCCAAGTCATGCTAACCAAAGCTATCCCAGACACTGCCAAATAGGCCCCTGAGTCAGGTGAAGGGGAGAAAATTGTCCCTAATTGACAACCACTGTCCTAAAGAATGTTATATAAAAATATTCATTCTCGGAACAGCTCTAACCATCTCTTATTTCTAAAAAAAGAATACATATGTGCCACAGTGCATCAACACATCCAAGATCCATCTTTAAGTACAAGGAGCAAACAGAGAGATGTGTACTGAGCTCAGTCATTTAATTTAAAATATGTTTTCTAAAAATTTATTTTAAATATATGGATGGTATACAGTTTAACAAATTAAGTAGAGCAAAAGGTTAATTGCAGAATCAGGTGTCTAGGTTTTTGAGGGTTCATTGCAACATTATTTCAACTTTTCTGTGTGTTTGAAAATGTTCACAATAAAATGATGAGAAAAGAAGAATTCATACATATTTAACTATCACAGCTAGGAAATCAAGAGGTTCAATTTACTTAATTATCTTAGAGAAAAAACTGCAGGAAGAGAACATGTCAGTCCTGACAGGGATATTCTTTTCCCCAAAAAATTGTACTATTACATCTAATTAATCTAATCACATGGGGGAAAAGTCACCTAGTAGTCATAGATTAATTCAAAATACCAAACACGGGCCAGAGTTAAAAGAGGATTCAGAGTCATTAATTGTCCTGTTTTGTAGCTGATGAAGCTAAGTCCTGGAGAGATCGTGCCCTGTATTTTTACAGAGCTGCTTTGCACAGTAATCTTTTTCTGTTTTCCAATTTCAGGGATTCTGTCATTATCTTGACACTTTATTAATTAAAAATAACCATTAGAAACTATTTTCCCCCTAGGAGGTTCACCATCTAATGAAGTCAGAAATTTTCAAATATTCCAGTTAAATTACATACATCACCTCCCGGGAAACATTTCTGACCCTTAATTATGGTGACTGTTTCTTTGAAGCATTTCATTAGGACATAGTTGGGCCAGTGTTTATGGAAACTACTGAATATTAGAAACTGTGTGTATAGTACCCATTCTATGGGCAGTGGAGATTTCAGACAATACGAATGTGAAATAGTGATGGTGCTGCCGTTGTCATTCTGAGAGTTTTACAACCAGATAACTCCATAACTATAGGCTAATATTTTGAGTTTAGTAACATTTTGAGTTCAGTGTAAAGAGCAGGGATGAAAGATTCTCAGAAGCATTTGTCATCATAGAAATGCAAGTTAAAATTTATAATGTAATTCTACTGTACTTCTATAGAGTGTCTAAAATGTACATCTGATCACTCAAGTTGGCCATATTGCCATGCTCTGCTTACAGGGACAAAATATGGCAGAGTCATATTGGAAACTGTATTGACAGCAGCTCTTGGAGGTCAAATCATGGGCATAACCTAGTAATTCTGCTACTAGATTCTTATCCATGACAAATGACAATAAATATCCATAGTATAAGCACTATACATAGTTGCATATAGCAGCTTTAGTAGAGCAGAAGACAGCTCTACTATATATAATGAGTTCAAGGATTGCCAAGGCCATCCTCTACGCTATCCTTGAAGTCACTGTGTATAGCCGACACATTGATAAATAGGTTCTCCTACCTGTACCTCACATGTGTCTTGATTACAGGCATGCACCAGCACATTTGGCTTCTTAGCCTCTCTTTGTACAGGATGATATGTTTGCTTCTTCTAGCACTTTCCAACCCTCCAGAAAGCTTGCTACTCAAGTGTCATTTTCCTGAAGTTATATTGGATATCTCCATAAGATCATCAATTAAAATGTTTACAAATAATACTGATGAGGGGATAGAGAATTGTATATTAGAGTGTTGTGTTGTATAAAAAAGAAAGAGCCAAGATATGTTTGGTAGAGGCACGGTATGGTGAGGTGGAAGAGGATGCCTCTGTGGGCCCATGCTGAGGCATCCCTTCCCCCTGAGGTACCAGCCACAGATGGTATAGTATAGAATAGAGTTTATTTAAAGCATGAGAAGGGGAGTTGAGGGAGGAGTAGAGATAAAGGCAGAGAGAGAGAGAGAGAGAGAGAGAGAGAGAGAGAGAGAGAAGAGACAGGCCAGGAACATGTGAAGAGAGATGAAGGATGGGAATGGGGAGAGAAGGGGCAGAGAGGGTAAGAGAATAAGAGAGTAGGAGAGAGGAGGGGGCAAGCAGCCCCTTTTACAGTGAGTCAGGCACACCTGGCTGTTGCCAGGTATCTGTGGGGCAGAGCCTAGAAGGAATGTTAACAAAATATGATTTCTAGGCAGCTAAGTGCCTTTACTCTGTTCACTCTTATTGGGTCTGTATCTCTTCAAAATCATTTATTTCTGGAATCTATCTCAGCTTCATCAAGATTCCCAATCAATTCTTGCTTTACAGAAAATAAATTTACTTTGTCTTTTATCATAAAACAGGCAGCAACTATAGTTTACCAGAAACATTACCATCTTTTAAAAACTAAGACCATGGAAAGAAAAACACCATTCATTCTAAAGAATGAATGAATACTTGAACATTTCTGGTGTTTGGTTATAATAAATGATTGTAGAATTTAGAGCCTTTTCTCAAGATTAACCATCAGTGGGAAGATATACTTCACATGTAAAGCTTACATTCTTTTAACTTTTTAACAGTAGGCTATACATTCATATGATTAAAAAATCAAATCTGAATACAGATGGACAGTCTTGGTCTTGGTGTGGTTCCTGTGTGTCTCAATTCCTCCCGCATCTCATATAGATATTTACTTTTACTTATGTCTTATATATCTTTTTCTTCCTCTAAGCAAATGTATACAACACAGTATGAACATATTTAATATAACCTCATCTTCCCTCAGGAAAGGTAGCATTCAGTGCTCTCTAGCTTACTGTTCTTACTTAACAATAATACCTATAGGTTTTTAATATCAGTATATGAAACATTTTGTTTTCTAACTAAATAGTATGTGTGTGAATTCTAGTGTTAACTAGGCTGTCTCCAACCATTTATTCATGTTATAAATAATGCTGCAATAAGTTTACATATATATCAAGAGAATTTAATGATTATCCAGTCTCAGGAAAATGCAGATTATTTCCTTCACACATCTTTCCATTTCTAAATTTACCTTTCAAGCATGATTGATTAATCTTCCTTGTCAACTTAACTGGATTTTGAATCAGCATGGAAACACACTTCTGGGTGTGTGCAGGACAGTGTTTCCAGGGAGGTATAACTGAACAGGGATGACCAAATCTGAATGTGAGCTGAAGTCCTAAAATGACTAAAAAACTAGAAAGCAACCTTCGTCCAGCATTTATGGTTTCTGTTCCACTACTGCCGACACAATGTGACCAGCTATCTCCTACTCCAGCTTCCCTGCCTTCTTCACTGTGATGGACTATTCTCTCAAGCTGAAAGCCCAAACAAACCTCTCTTTCCTTAAGTCTGTATCAACAAAACACCATGTGAATCTGCATCATCAGACATATTCAGAAACTTCCACTTAACTATGTGTATCATTCTTATGAGGAATAAAACAGTAAATGTTTTGCTATTTTCCTAAGTACCTGATTCTTTTTGCAAACAGTAGTTCTTGGAATTCTTAGAGCTGTTGAAAAAAGCCTTTGCTATATTGTTGTACAATAAAAATTAGAACAGTGGGTATGGGCACTTAAAATGTGCTTTGCTGGAGTTATTCATTAAGCTTTACAAATATCATGTTGCTGAACTTAGTAACTTCTAGAAATACATGAATAGATATCACCCCAAAGTATAAGAGACTTCTTGCTACTACTAGAAGAAGATGCAGCACAGTGCTTCTGGTTATAGATGGACCAGGATCTTGACTTGCACAACAGAACAGAATTTCAGAATGAATCCATATGAAGCAGAACTAGATTTACTAAGAAAGGAACAAGGGAAAAAAAGGTATATATGCTTTAGATTTATGTGTATGCACAGAGAGAAAGATACAACTGTTGCAGTCTTTTAAAACATGTTTCTATTATTATTTATTCATATGTACATATGTGTACATGTCTCTATATGTACCTGAGGGTAGGTGCATCTCTTGGAGCTGGAGTTACAAGCAGTTGCAAGTTACCCAAAGTGAGTGCTGAGAATTGAACTCAGGTCCTCTGTAAGAACAATACATGTTCTTAAGCACTGAGCCATATCTCCAACCCACAACTGTTACATTTTTAATGTGAAATGTCCCCCAGAAGCTCATGTGCTTGAACATTTAGACCCTGTCAGTGCTATTTTAGGAAGCTAAGGAACCTTTTGGACATGGGGCCTAACTGGCAAAGGAGAACTAAACAGCCACCTTGGGAAGTATTTTCTAAGGTTCAACTTCAAAGTAAATGTGGTCCAAACAGGCTCTATCTGAAGCTGACAACAGAACTTTTCCATGATATTGTTCTTCAGTTGTATGGAAGTTCTTGTGTCTCAGCCAATGAGAAATGTAAACCTGGTACTGGGTTAGAGGGCTTCTTTCCCTTTCCAGGTTCCTATAAGTTTGCCTGCCTTTCTAGCTTGTCTACAATGAAGGACAGAGGAAGTGCAAAATGGTTTACATGTGTCTTGTGCTACCTCATAACATTTTGTGGTGCTTACCAAGCCCTCTAAATTCATTATATCTGCTATTTACCTATAACACAAAGCCATCATAAATCGTTTGACAAACCATCACAACAAAATAAAATAAGGAGAAATACTTCACTGTTCTGCATCTTTAGCAATTATATTTAACTATTTCCTAAACAAATCAAAAGCATTTCAAGGACATATAAGTCCAAGTGATTCGTATTAATTCTTAATGCTCTCCAATGCTTACATCATTTATGTCTTTCTAGTTTCAAACCCTGCTTTATACCTTTTTACCTTTTGTTTTATGATATGAGTATTTTAATAAGTTGTGACAGTAATTCGATTCATCTTCCTACATCCATGTTGCTTTATAGTGAGCAAATTAGCTTAGACTTACAAAGAACAGAATGTTTTGTTTCAATTCTGAATTCTCAGACATATTACAAATATTTGAAAATCCCTAATTTGAGAAATCTCTTTTTCATGGATGCCACTTGTCTTTAACCTTTCATTTTCTTTGTTTTCTATGTTGTAGTACTACTTTGCATCAAAACACTGAACAGGTCATGGCATATATCAAGAATCAACAATGTTTAATCATGCTTAATAAAAGGAAAAAAAACTTCAGGTAAGGATTGAGATAAATAAAACATGTATTCAATCAAATAAAAGCATACTAAATATGGGCCTGTGAAATAGCTTAGCTTGCTGTCAAGCCTGATGACCTGAGTTTGATGCCCAGGACCCACATAGTGGTAGGGGAGAACTGATTCTCACAAGTTGCCCTCTGACTTGCACATGAAACCATCACACTAGTGCACCACGTGAGCATGCATGTGCACGCATGCACACACATTCTCATTCTCTCTCTCTCTTTCTCTCTCTCTCTCTCTTTTACAAAAAAAATGTATAGAGAATTGTTATGAAATATGTGGTGGCAGCAGGGGTAAGGGGGTACCTGGTGGGCCAATGCCAAGGTATCCCCTCTGAGAAATCCTGTCATGTGACAGACCTGGTATTAAGGGAGGTTTATTTGGAGGAAGGGACAGAGTGAGGCCCTAGAAAAGGGGTAGATCGAGACAGAGCCATGAAGGCAGAGAAGGCAGAGATAGAGGAGAGAGAGAGAGAGAGAGAGAGAGAGAGAGAGAGAGAGAGAGAGAAGGGAGAGAGGGGAACTGAGTTAGCAGGAAGTCCCTTTATGCTGTCAGGCTATCTGCATCTGGCAGCTGCATCTGGCAGCATGGCAGGTGATGATGCAAGCTCTTGTTAGGTCCCTGTTGCTAGGTCCCTGGTAGGAGCCCAGCCAGCCCAGCTCAATCACCTGCAAGCCAACAGGGATTCTGTTATGCAATAAAAGGAAATTAAAGTTTGATAGAACTGTGGCTGGATGAACCTTGAATGACAACATTATGCTCAATGAAATCAGCCAAATACAAAACGACAAATATTATATGATTCTATATCTAATACGATAACCTGGAATAGACAAAGCCATTCAAGCAGAAAACAGAATAGAAGTCGTCAAAGGCTGGGGAAAGAAGTGTGATATTGACCAATATATATTCAATTTCCTTCTTTCTGTTTCCTAGTGTGCAGTTTCTAAAATCCTTTAAATCTACAGAGTGACAAAATGTCATTTGTATGCTTATAGCATGAAAAAAAAAAGATAGAAAAATGCTAGAAGCTTGGGCCTTTAAGCCTTTGTCTCCAGGGAGGGAAGAGAGGCTGAATACTCAGTTGATTGCTGATAGCCAGTATTATAACCAACCATGCCTATGCAATGATGCTTCCATTAAAAACAAACAAACAATAAATGGAGTTATGGCTTTGGAGGGTCACACATCCTTGGCCCCATACCTCGCTGTTCATCTGTATCTTTTTCAAAGCAGCTCTAGGGTATTAATAGAACCCGAGTAGAGGATGCTTGAGACCCCAACTCATTGCCTTACAGCTTGCCTGCCCTGTTGTTTTACTTAAACTAATAAAATTGTCTTCCAACTTCTGAGCCCATTCTTAAATTTCTTTTTCTAACCAGACTAACCTGGAGAGAGGACCCTAATTTCTGGTAACAAAAGGTACTCCAAACAATGGAAGTACGTCAGAGAGCTGGAAAAGGTCTGAGGCTCAAAAGTTGTGGGCCCCTAGTGCTGATTCTTTATAGATCATTTATGTAGCATCTGCCTCTCCCCACATTTCTAGAGCATGGGATTTTCTCAAACATGGTTTTGTTACACCACGGTTGGGAGATTTCCAGTCTTCCTCAGCTATTGTTTTCTTTGGTATGTTAATCCTAATGGCTCCTCTCTCCTACAAGGTACATTCTGCTGTTCTTTAAGAGGCTTTGTCTGCCGGGCAGTGGTGGCGCAAGCCTTTAAGCCCAGCTCTCAGGAGGCAGAGGCAGGCGGATTTCTGAGGCCAGCCTGGTCTACAGAGTGAGTTCCAGGAAAGCCAGGGCTACACAGAGAAACCCTGTCTTTAAAAAAAAAAAAACAAAACAAAACAAAAAACAAGCCTCTGTCTCATCTCTCTCCTCTTCCGCAACACCCCCCCCCCCCGCCCTAGAACCTTCTTTTCCCAAGGGCTGGCATTTAGATAAAAGCCAGCATTCCCTCAGCTGCTTGAAGAAAATTTATACTTCAAAAAAAAGTGGGGGTTAGTTAGTCTCCGTATCTCTGTATCTGTAGCAAAAGAAACATGTAGCTCATCCATTAACAGATGACTGTGGTGCCTATTAACTTGTGAAGGCCAGTGCTAGCCTCTAGGTTCCCTCTGTCCTTGCTCACAGACTCCACACAGCTCACAGGCCCCATCCCAGCTCAGGTGCTCTCTGTCTCATGGTCCCATACAACTCTGAAAATGTTTCCTTTGTGGCTTCTCTCTGCTTTTCTGGGAGACAGCCTTGGTAGTTTGGAATAAACTTTCCCCTCTTCCCCCAACACGTAGCTATTTTGGCTTCTTTAATGGACATATTTTTCGTTCAGGATCACACTGAAATGAGAGCTCTATTTTAAAATCTCCATTTTAAAAATATAAAAGATTTTTTTAAAAAAAGTAATAAAGCTTCAATAGTGACCAGAATATCCAGAAATAGGCTTACTTATGAAAATTGGGCATGATAAAGGTGGAATCCTGATATAGTGGAGGGAAGAAGGCCTTTTAAATAAACAGGATTGACTTGTTAGCCATACAGAAAAAGACAGAGTGGGACCAACTTCACCTATTCCAAATGGGAAATTTAAGACATTCTAGAAAAAAATCATGTATGAATTCTTCTATTGCCATTTACAAAAAGTTTCCCTCATTAGAACTCAAAAACAGAAACAAAGAGAGGAAAAGATTGCTAAATTTGATTATATAAAGTTGAAAAGAAACACTACATTCTAAAATAAATAAATAAATAAAAAATCCTAGAAACACCTAGGAAAATACCAACGTGGTAAACTGGGAAAGAGCAATTATAATTTGCATCCCAGATAAAGGTTTAATTCCTTTAAGTATTTGCTTAAAAAGTAGAAAAGACCATCTACTCCACACAGAAATGGAAAAAGGAAATTAACACACATTTCAAGAAAAAGAAATGCAGTCCTTGAGCATATAAAAGATACTCAAGCTGCTGGCAATGAAAAGATGCAAATTAAACTTACACTAAAATAATTTCTCACCTATCAGATTGGAAAAACCTAAAGTCTAATAATATACTGACTGCAGCCTCCCGTGCAGTGTTGAATAGAACTGTTAAAATAGACTTCTTGGACTCATCCCAAGCACACTCAGAATTTCATCATGGTGAGCTATAGGCCTTTCGTACAAACCCTTCATCAGAATGGGAATGTAGCCTTTATTCTGCGTTTGTTGATTCCAGTTTTTAATTACATATAATTGTTGTACTTTATTAAATGTTTTCTTTTTCTGTATCGCTCAGTGTAATATGGACTCTCCCCCATTATTATGTTAACTTAAAGGGAGTTTTAGAATAAGAGCTCTCGCTGCCTGCCACAGCTTGAACAGGACAGGCGCAGCCAATCATCCAGGCATGCCAATTAACAAGATGGGTAAGAGTGAAAAGTAGAAATGTATTGAATATGAACGCATTTTGAAGAGAAACAGATAATGGAGAACATTGTCCACAAGTTCATCTTTGGGGTGTTGACATAACATTCGGTCTAGAAAAAGAAGAGAAGAAAAGGGCCACAGGTGCTCAAAACTAAATGATCTTGGTCTGAGACAGCATATAGAGACAGAAGGGAAAAAAGACACCAGAGGAGCCTTGTTGGGTTTCAGACCTGGGGCCAGCAGCTGAGGTGCCTGTTTAACATGCCAAAAGAGCCATGATGGCAAAGGTGTTGTGTTTTATAAAAAAAAATAAGGAAAGGGAGGAAATATGTTTGGTGGAGGTGTGGTAAGGTGTGGGGGAACGGGGTGTCTCTGCAGGCCCATGCTGAGGCCTCCCTTGTCCCCGAGGGACCAGCCACATGACGATGGTATAGTATAGAATAGAGTTTATTCAGGGCATGGGGAGGGGAGCTGAGAGGGTAGTAGAGACAGAGAAAGGGGGAGAGAGAGAGAGGCCAGCCATGAGCATGTGGAGAGAGAGAGGAGGGGAGGGAATAGGGAGAGAGGGGAAGCAGGTGCAAGTGGACCGAGCAAGAGAGCAAGAGAGCGGAGAGGGCAAGCAGCCCCTTTTATAGTGAGTCAGGCACACCTGGCTGTTGCCAGGTAATTGTGGGGCGAAACCTAGACTAGATGCCAACAAAAGGTGGTGGGGAGAAAGCAGCCTGCTCCCTTTAAATCACCCTCCACAACTGCTTGACCACACCTCAGGCGGGATCTGGAAAGAAAGAAACAATCTGTGACTGGTCACAGTCTTGCTATGGGATAAAGAAAGGACAGCCAGGTCTTCACTGGCATCTTAGTTAAGGGCTGCCAAATTTGTTCAATACCTTGCTGACAGTCAAATCTAAGTCTCTGTCTTTTAAGCTTTAGGTGTTTGGATAAACTAAGCCATACAGAAAACTACAATGGACTATAATGATGCAACCAATATAGTTGGATCAGCGAAGTTGCCAGTCTTTCTATGAACTGCATATATGACTAAAAAGTGTTTAAACTTACTGTGACCAAGATTCCTAAATCCTATCAGTAACTGTCTAAGGTCTCCAAGAAGATATGGCACAATGACAAAGGACTCCATCTGGATTGTGCTACACTAAGCGCTGGGATTACCTGCCCCAATGCCTCACCCTCTGCCAGGACCTTGCCCAAACTGTGGACAAACAGCACACCTGACATGCCTCACATTCTCCACAGGAAGGCCTCTTAGATTTGCTGGGCCTGGCAGCCAAAGTTTGATCCTGCCTGGGACCTGTGTCTCCAAAGAAGCCATCAACACCACAGGAAACTAGTGGGGTGGTCATCTAGGTAATGGGTAAACTCTCTGTCATTTTAATTGTTACATAGGCCATTTGAATTATGCTTTGACTTTTTCAGGTAAAACGTATCCTTAGGTCTCTGGTGGATTTGAAGACTAGACTATGAAAGAAGTAAGATTTTACTATTCCTTTATCTAAAGAAACTCACTCTAAGGTGACTGCTTCTGTGACCAACCACCTGTGTCTCGTGGTGAATGACTGGACAGGAAAAAAGTGTAAAGGTTAAGGTTTATGTAAAGTCTGAAGATACAAAAGCTTCTAAGAAAGTGTTTGAGGCGCTAAGCGATGTTTTAAGGTTGGAAAATGCAAGTTAAGAAGGGTGGAGGATGTGAAAACCTTAAATGATGATAAGAAAATGATTTAAGGTATATAAAGATGAATAAAAATGCTTCAGATTTCTTCCCCTCCTGATGCTACTGTTGTATTAAGACTTCAAAGTTCAGAGCTTAACATTAATCAGATTTTAAATTGTTTTCCAAGCCTCTACTGTGACACAAAGGCGCGAGTCTGCTGTTATTTCTTCAGTGTGAATTTCAGTACAGATTAAAAACAGTGGTAATATTAAAATATCTAAAACTTATCTCTTATAAGCTTCAGGGAATCCACTCAAACCCACCTTTCCCAGATCAAAAGGACTCCAGGTAAGTACTGTCAATGAATACTAATGCTTCTTTTTCTACCTGCTTATTCCTGAGGGTGGGACCCCTCCCCCTTTCCCTGGTTTTGGGACCTTCCCCACCCCAACTGGCCAATCATTAGTCTAAATGTTTCAAATGTACACCCAAGAAAATTTTCTTCCTAATCTCCTTAATCCTATCCTCTGTCCTCCAAATAAATAAATTTCCAGCATCCTGCCAAGACCAGGTGCTTCCTGCATTCAGGACAGCTCAGAATCAGCTACCCACAGGTGCTCCTGTACAGTTTGCTTCACCTGGGCCTTCACATCCCGAAGACCCAGGTGGACCTGCAGAGCTTGAACACCAACCTGCTCTTCCTAGACCTAGCCAAGATTCCAACTTTTTGACCCGGTGATGGTTTGTATATGCTCGTCCCAGGGAGTAGCGCTATGAGAAGTTTTGTCCCTGTTGGAGTAGGTGTGTCCCTGTGGGTGTGGGCTTTAAGACCCTCATCCTAGCTGCCTGGAAGCAGTATCCTGCTAGCAGTCTTCAGATGAAGATGTAGAACTCTCAAGCTCCTCCTGAACCATGGCTACCTAGATGCTGCCATGTTGCCACCTTGATGATAATGAACTAAACTTCTGAACCTGTAAGCCAGCCCCAACTAAATGCTTTTATAAGGGTTGCCTTGGTCATAGTGTCTGTTCACAGCAGTAAAACCATAGCTAACACAGACCCCCCAATAACAATGCCCCAATGGAAGCAGGAAGTAGTCATAGACATTTATGTCTCTTATTCATTTATTATCAACAAAATCCTGGGATGTTGAGTTTCAGACCCAGGACAAGAGGCTGAGGTGCATATTTAACATATCAAAGTGGACCTGGCTTCCTGGTTCTCCCAGCATCCCTCAGTCCCTACCTGTAGCAGGGCATGGCTGGCATACCTTGCCCTCTACCCTGACCTTTTCAGCACAGGGGCTGAGCTTACTCTCCCCCAGAGGTTCTTCAATATATAATCCCAGACATTTTGGTTCCTGCTCTCTCTTCTCTCTGTGAATTTCCTCTCTTGTCCCCTCTATCTGCATTTCTCTTCTTTCTATGTGCACATGCTTTCTCTATTTCCCTTTCCCTTCCTTTCTGTCTCCTGCATACTGCCTTCACTGACCCCCCCACCGCGTGTGTAGTCAGTGAACTCAACTGAGAGCTTCCCCCAATAAACCTGCCTTTCTACTTTAACATGGCTTGAATTGGCTCATTTCCTCAGCAAAGATAATTTATCAAGCCTGATCTCAAAAGACCCCACTGTTTATTTCAAACAGCAAAGGACCAACTCTCCCACGGGAAAGGAAGTGCCTGTGGGGGTGCATGTGTAAAGGATGGCTGTGACTCTTTATAGGGAGGGGATTGTTTCCATCCACATTTCCTTGAATTGTCTGCTTCAAGCAAGACAGGTAATCTCTGCAAACATTCCTTTCTGGGACTCACTGACCTAGCAAGGCCATTTGTAGGATTAGTTGTGTGACCAAGGCATTCTATTAAGTGTATTCTGGTGGATCATTCTCTCAATTCTGGTTCTCCAAAGTCATCTTTTGAAGGGAACAATGTGATTCCTTTAGTTAGGTTGATTACTCCTGTTCCAAGATGTGGCCGTACCCTCAAAGGTCTACCCTTTAGAAGGTGCTCTGTCCTGGGAAGCTTCACTGCTTCAAGGTTAAGAACAATTGTAAACATTCTAGCACCAATGAAGATATTCTAAAAGGACACATATTCTCTCTTTGGCTGACACACTATTAAAACAATGGATTCCAAGAATTTCCACAGGAGTGTCATGCTGGGAGAAGGAAAAGGGTGGGTCCCTGGTGCCTGCCAGATGGGGACATTGTGTCCTTGCGAAATATTTCACTGAGTTCTGACAACTTGTCAGACCAACTTGTAAGAGACACTGGAGCCAACCCAGGGATGATAGGAGGAACACATTCCTCTTTCCTTTTATTTAAACCTAAACTTCCTTCAGGATTTGAAAGATACACTTTAGGATGTCACTGGGCCTCCTTATTCCTCTTCCCAATGTGGCTTAGCAACTAAATGCCCTTTTCTGCTTTTTGGGATTATTTGGGTCTTTAACCAGCTGTTGAAGACAGGTGGCCAAGTCTAGCTTGTTAGGGCTGCCAAAGCCTAGGCTCCAGCTCCAGCAACTTTAGTAACACTTGCCCCTGTCTATTCAGACCAGAAAGGTATGAGACTGATTGTAAAAGACAATGCTTTAATGATTAATATGCACAGGTGATCCAAAGTAAAGCCAGGGAAAGATGCTGGCTCCCATCTTGTTTCGGTTGTGCTGTAGGCCTGAGCAGTCAAGGCTTTCTGGCAAAAGCACTTTCTTTTCTTTTCTTTTCTTTTCTTTTCTTTTCTTTTCTTTTCTTTTCTTTTCTTTTCTTTCTTTCTTTCTTTCTTTCTTTCTTTCTTTCTTTTTCATTTATAACATTGTCCTTTATTGCAATGTTTTCCTTCACTTGGAAAACTGTGTCCCCACAGGTAGATTCTGCAAGAATGTTGTAAGTAAGCAGCACAAAGCCTGTCACTACACAGTCCTACTATAGCCAGGTGGTGGTAGCCCATGCCTTTAACTCCAGCAGTCAGGAGGCAGAGGCAGGTAGAGCTCTGAGTTTGAGGCCACCCTGGTCTACTGAGTGAGTTCCAGGACAGCCAAGGTTACACAGAGAAACCCTGTCTCAGAAAACCAAACAAGAAAAAAACTAAAGATCCCATTATGCTCTGCAAGGCTCTGGGTCTGAAGGAAGCATGCCTTCTGAATGCCTGTTATAATGTGGTAAAATGTGCTGTTTCGAATGTTAAATGGATCTAGCATTCCTGAAATGACTCTCATTTGGTTGTGATATAATTTTTTAAAATGTATTATTAGGTTTCATTTGTAATATTTTTTCTAGAGTTTTGGAATTTATATTCATGAGATACAGTCGCCTTTAATTTTCTTTTGGTAACAACTTTGTTAGACTTTGCTATTAAAGCTATAATGGCCTCATAAAATAAGTCTGGCAATGTTTCTAATGTTGCTATCTTTGGAAAACTTTTACATAAGAATAGCATTATTTTTTCTTTAAATGCTTGGAAGAGTTCAAACATTAAAGCCATTTGGGCCTAGAAATTGGAAGAGGTTTTAAATTATAGATTCCAGGTCAATAATATGGATCTTTAGATTTTACTCAGATTTCTTATTTTGTGCATAAATTTTGGCAAATTATGGGTTTTTTGTTTTGGGGGGAAAAAAAACATCTATTTCATACAAAATTTGAAATCCTGCCTTTCTTGTGTCAAAAGACCTAACAAATAGTTGAAGAGGTATTTTTTTCCAAAGCAATTCAAGCTTATACATGATTTGTTCAGTAATGTATGGCTCAGAACCCTGCTATTTTACAACCACAAATTTGTAGGCAATGATTATTAATGGATGTTCAAAAGATTAAGTTATGGGCTGGTAGAAAATTTTATAATGACTGACTTAGGCTCATGTCACCATGAGCCAGTAGTTCAATCTTAACATTTTTTTTCAACATGAAATAATCATCCAATATGTGTTCTTTTTTATGATACATTAACTATATCCCACTACCTATGAAATGTTCTGGGGGAAAGAAATACACCCTGAATCTGATTGTATCTATAGATGTTACTACCAGATTATGGGCAGTGCAAGGGACAAAAGAACACGTTAACTAACACCACAAACAATCAGTACCCTCCAAAATACAGAAGCCCTATATGATATGCTTTCTTCACAAATACATTCTAAGGAAAACCCAAAAGAGAAAATGAGTGGAATGAATTAAAAGAAAATGATCAAACAGTAGCCAAATACTATACATGAATCACATTAAGATACTGGTTTGGAAAAAAACCTGATATCATTGGGGAAACTGGAACACTGAGGATACCTGATACTACAAAGGGATTATTTTATTAATTTATTAGTGTGATAACAGTAATGTGACAGGTTTTTAAATTCACTTTCTGCTCACTGCCCCCTCCCAAATCCTTTCTCTTAGTCCCCCTCCACTTCTCCTCTGAAAGAGTGGAGGTCCCCCTGGGTATTCTCCCACTAGAACTCATCAAGTCTCTGCAGGGCTAGGTACATCCTCTCACTCTGGGCTGCCTGAGGCCAGACAAGGTAGCCCAGCTACAAGAACATATCCCACAGACATGCAATAGCTTTTGGGATATGCCTGGCTCGAGTTGAGTCCACATGAAGACCAAGCTGCACATCTGCTACATATGCTTGGAGAGGCCTATGTGTAGCCCATGTACATTCTTTGGTTGGTGGTTCCATCTCTGAGAGGCCCATAGGTCAAGGTTACTTGATCTTGTTGATCTTCCAATGGGGTTGCTACACCCTTTGGGGCCCTAAATCCTTCCCCTACTCTTCTATAAGAGTCCTCAAGCTCCACCCATTCTTTGCCTGTGGGTGTCTGCATCTGTCTGAGTCAGCTGCTGGGTGGATCCTCTCAGAGGGCAGCCATACTAGACTTCTGTCTGCAAGCATAACAGAGTATTAATAGTGTCAGCAATTGTTGCTTGCCCATGGGATGGGTCTCAAGTTGGGCCAGTTATGGGTTGGCCATTCCTTCTGTTTCATCCCACTTCCCTGCATTTCTTATAGTTAGGATGAAATTTCAGTTGAAATTTTTGTGAGTGGGTTGGTGTCCCTATTGCTCTACTAAGGTTCCTGCCTGGCTACAGGAGATAGCCCCATCAGGTTCCATATCCCCAATGCTGTGAGTCACAGCTAACAATCACCCCTATTGATTCTTGGGTGCCTCCCCTATCCCAGGTCTCTGCCATGTCCTGGGGATGCCCCCACCTCCTCACCCCCACCAGCTGCAGATTTCCATTTATTCTCATGGTCATCTGGCCATCTCATCTGTCCCTCCTCACACCTGATACTGAATCACCTCCATTTCCCTCCCCATCTCCTCTCCTACCCAGTTTCCTCCCCCTATCTGTCACTTATGACTATATATTCCCCCTTCTAAGTGAGATTCAAGTTTCCTCACTTGGGTCTTCCTTCTTGTTTAGCTTCTTTGGGTCTGTGGAGTATATCATGGGTATTCTGTAATTTATGGCTAATATCCACTTACCAGTGAGTGTATATCATATATGTCCTTTTGGGACTGGGTTACTTCACTCAGGATGATAGTCTATTTTTTTCTTTTTCTTTTTTTATTAAACTAGTAAAATTTATTTTAAAATATACAACTCAGTATTGACATTTTTTAAGTCATCAAAATAAGTTATAATACTTAAATGGCTCTTAAATATACATGATATCTTCTGAAGCTAAAAGTGATATGTACTCAACCAGTTTTTAAAATCTATTTGGAACATTAAACAAGATAGAAGTAGAAAAAAATCTCTTATGAAATCCTCTATGAAAGGAAATTGTGAGAAGTTCCTCATTAGATAGAGACCATTCCATCTCCAAGGGAGACAACACAGCATAACTGGGGCTTCATAGTGGCTTTCCATCTATTATCTTTTCTAGGACTGGATTTGTGGAAAGATATTGTATAAGCTTGGTTTTTTCATGGAATATCTTGGTTTCTCCATTGATGGTAATTGAGAGTTTTGCTAGGTATAGTAGCCTGTGCTGGCATTTGTGTTCTCTTAGCGTCTGTATGAGATCTGCTCAGGATCTTTTAGCTTTCATAGTCTCTGCTGAGAAGTCTGATATAATTCTGATTGGTCTGCCTTTATATGTTACTTGACATTTTTCCTTTACTGCTTTTAATATTCTTTGTTTAGTGCATTTGGTGTTTTAGTGATTATTATGTGATGGGAGGAATTTCATTTCTGGTCCAATCTATTTGGAGTTCTGTGGCTTCTTGAATGTTTATGTTCATCTCTTTTTTTAGGTTAGGGAAATTTTCTTCTATAATTTTGTTGAAGATATTTACTGGCCTTTTAAGTTGGGAATCTTCACTGTCTTCTATACCTAATATCCTTAGGTTTGGTCTTCTCATTGTGTCCTGGATTTCCTGAATGTTTTGGGTTAGGAGCTTTTTGAATTTTGTGTTTTCTTGGACTGTTGTGTCAATGTTTTCTATGGTATCTTCTGCCCCTGAGATTCTTTCTTCTATCTCTTGTATTCTGTTGGTGATGCCTACATTTATGACTCCTGATCTCTTTCATAAGTTTTCTATCTCCATGGTTGTCTCCCTTTGTGATTTCTTTATCGTTTCTATTTCCATTTTTAGATCCTGAATGATTTTGTTCAATTCCTTCACCTGTTTGGTTGTATATTCCTATAATTCTTTAAGGGAATTTTGTGTTTCCTCATTAAGGGCTTCTACCTGTTTACCTGTGTTTTCCTGTATTTTTAAAAGGGAGTTATTTATGTCCTTCTTAAAGTCCTCTATCATCATCATGAGCTGTGATTTTAAATCAGAGTCTTGTTTTTCTGGTATGCTGGGGTATCCAAGGTTCACTGTGGTGGGAGAACTGGGCTCTGATGATGCCAAGTAGCTTTGGTTTCTGTTGCTTATGTTCTTGCCCTTACCTTTCACCATCTGGTTATCTCTGGTGTTAGCTGGTCTTGCTGTCTCTGACTATGGCTTGTCTCTCCTGCAAGCCTGTGTGTCAGTACTCCTGGGAGACCAGCTTCTCTGGGAGGAATTTGGGTATGAAGAGCTATGGTACAGGGTCAGCTCTGGGGTGCAGATGGAAACTGGAAGGAACCTGTCCTTGACTGTTCCTTGGTTCTGGGCCAGGAATTTGAGCAGAAGTGGTGATCATATCTGTGCTCATAGGTGTGCCAGCACTCCTAGGAGACCAGCTCTCTTCTGGTGGTGTTTGTGTATGGAGCACTGTGGCACAGGATCAGCCCAGGATAATAATCTCGAGATCCATCCATTTAGTTCTGCCTCAAAACCCAGCTGCTATAGCACTCCTGAGCATATATCCAAAAGATGCTCCACCATCCCACAAAGACACTTGCTCAATTATGTTCATAGTAGCTTTATTTGTAATAACCAGAAACTGGAAACAACCTAGATATGTCTCAACACCATCCCAAAAAAATAGAGAAAAATATTGTGAATTATCATTTCCTTGTTATTATGAATAGAGATGCAAAAAACATGGATTTGCAAGTATTTCTTTGGGTACATAGTCCTTTGGGTATATTTCCAGGAGTGGTTGGTATAGGCGGTCCATATGGTAGGTAATTCTATGGAATCAACTTAGATGACTATCAACTGATAATGAAGATGTGATACCTATATACAGTGGAATTTTATTCAGCTGTAAAGAAAGGGTAAATTGCAGGGCAGTGGTAGTGTACACCTTTAATCCCAGCACTCAGGAGGCAGAGGCAGGAGGATTTCTGAGTTAGAGGCCAGCCTGGTCTACAAAGTGAGTTCCAGGACAGCCAGGGCTACACAGAGAAACCCTGTCTCGAAAAACCAAAAAAGAAAAAGAAAAAAAAAAGAAAGGGTAAATTAAGAAAATTCCAGGAAAATATTGAGTGAAGTAGCTCAGGATAATAAGGACAACACAAACACATACTACTTACTTCTATGAGAATCTGTCCTTGTTAGGATTACTTTTAACAACTTGGGGGAAAAGGGGTTTATTTGGTATATATATATCACTGTCCATAGAGTGAAGCCAAGGCAGGAACTCAAACATCTGGAACCTGGAGGCAGGAGCTGATGCAGAGGCCATGGAAGAGTGCTGCATACTGGCTTGCTCTCTGTGGCTTGTTCAGCCTGCTTTCTTATAGAACCCAGGACCACCAGTCCAGTGATGGCACCACCCATAATGAGCTAGGCTCTCCCCCATCAATCACTAGTTAAGAAAATGCCCTACAGGCTCCCTTTTATGGAAGCATTTTCTCAAATGAAGCTCCCTCCTGTACCTTGTATCAAGTTTACACAAAATTACCCAGCATAAGATCCTAGCTTCTAACTTTTATATATTTATATTAATGTTAAAGTGTGCACAAAGGCCAGGAAACTAGAAAGAGATGCAGAAGAGGAGGAAAAAGAGGGTTTAAGGAGAGCAGGTAGGAAAATAGAACAACTTTGATATGAATGTGGGAGGAAGAATACTGGGGTGGAAGAAGACTTCAAGGATGGCTGTAGGGAGCTGGGAGGAAGGGACAGAAAGTAGGGGGAGGAGTCAGCTAAAAAGAATGCCTTAAGAGAAACCTGCTAGTCCGTAAGCTAATTTTAAAAATAATAAAATATATAAAAATGGGAAATACTGTAGATTTTGAATCATAGAAGAACAAGATATTTTAAGACACATAATAACATGCAAATCTAACTCCCACACTTCAAATTTCTCAAGAAAATAGTTTAACTAAAAATATAAGTAATCCAAGAAAGATGATAGATACAATAATCAGTAAGTGCTAAGTCTGTCCCAGATTAGATTTCCGGATTGGGAGTGGAGGTAGGATATTAAAAATAGAAACCCTAGGAATATCATGTATGAGGTCCTAGGTTTGAGTCTGAGATCTAAAATAATCAATAAAACAAATAGGCAGGTATACATGGCTAGAGAACATGTCACTGAATAATGAAGGTTTTTTAAATTAAAATTGATGAAGTATGATAAACGTTCCCTATTCTGTGGCACTAACCCTACACATAATGTTTATATGAAAACAACGTGTGAAGTTTCTTCCTTTATTCTTTTATATTATGACTGATTTTCTTTTGCTATCTTTAAAAAATATGACTTTTGAAAGTATATTTGTATGTACATGTGTCTGTGCACACTAGTGTTGGTACCTGTGGAGACCACAAGAGGGTACTGGATCTTCTGAAATTGAAGTTAGACAATTGAGGACATTGGTGATGGGAACTGACTTGGGTCCTCTGTAAGAGGAACTAGCACTCCTTACCACTGAATCCTCTCTCCAGCCCCTATTTCTGATATGCTTTACTGCTTTCTACTTACTCTACTTTCTGTTTCTTTTTCATTTCTGCCTTTACTTAGGTTAGATCATGTGGTGGTTTGAATAAAATTGTCCTCCCATAGGCTCATTTATTTGAATGTTTAATCATCAGGAAGTAGCACTATTTGCCAAGAATCAAGAGGTGTAGCTTTGTTAGAGAAAGTGTATCACTGGGGGTGGGGCTTTGAGATTTCAGAAGCCCATGTGAGATTCTCTTGCCTCTCTCTCTCTCTCTCTCTCTCTCTCTCTCTCTCTCTCTCTCTCTC